>JAFBJU010001124.1:2766-154737 GCA_016785305.1 Colistium nudipinnis
TATATAGATCTATATAGATATATATATATATCTATATAGATATAGATATATATACATCTATATCTATATAGATATAGATATACATACATACATTTAAACATGTTTCTCTTGTGTGTCTCAGGACAGCACATTTATTTGTCTGCGAAAATCGACGGGAAACTGGTCGTGCGTCCTTACACGCCGACCTCCAGTGACGACGATAAAGGATACGTGGACTTGGTGGTGAAGGTAAAGCCTGAAGGAAACTTTTTTTGATTTATTTAAACAATTGTATCGGTATATATGATGACTTTCGGCTGTTTGCTCTTTGTTTTACAGGTCTACTTTAAAGATGTTAATCCGAAATTTCCTGAGGGGGGGAAGATGAGTCAGTATCTGGAGAGCCTCAGGGTCAACGACACCATTGACTTCCGGGGGCCCAGCGGCCTTCTGGTTTACAAGGGCAAAGGTGAGAAACCTAGATAAATGCATTATCGATGAAACTTAGTCAGTTTTGACATTATTTGCCATCCACAGGGGCTTTTGCCATTCAGACGGATAAAAAGTCTCCAGCTGTGACTAAGATGGCCAAACACGTGGGGATGATCGCTGGAGGGACAGGTGAGGGACACCTACACTCTCATTTATTGTGTAAAGACTCAAAGAAAACAATTATAGAGCAACCCCGATCAGAACTCAAACAAGATTGCTCTTTTTTTTGTGTGAGATTATTTTTAAACCTCGCACCTGATTTGTTATTTAAATTTTTTTTCCTCTCCGCGTGCAGGAATCACACCGATGCTGCAGCTGATCACAGCCGTGATGAAGGATCCACAGGACCAGACGGTGTGTCACCTGCTGTTTGCCAACCAGGTGAGTTTGAATGTCCGGGAAAAAATGTCAATAGTAATAATGTAAGATAGTTATGTCAAAATGAAAGGTTACAATTCTGCAATTAAGTTTGCAATGTTATCTTCGCTTGGAGAAAAAAAAACCTCCAGTCAGATTTAAAAACGGTTTCAGGAATTCTCATGCAGACATACACAATATATAGGAAGTCGCCTTTCAGCCTTATAGACCTCACCTTGTGTCAACTTTCCTGACATACCCGAGGGAGTGGTTGAGTGCGGATTAGCGCGAACACGTTACGACGCGGCCCTCGTCTCTGTCCTCCCCCAGACGGAGAAAGACATCCTGCTGCGGCCGGAACTGGAGGAGATTCAGGTCAACCACCCCAACCGCTTCAAGCTGTGGTTCACCCTGGACAGAGCACCTGAGGGTGAGTTTTTCTCCATCCACACCTAGATCATCACAATACTCGACACACAAAAGGCACAAAGTATAATCACAGAGAGCAGCCGACACAGATTATATAAAAAAATTATACATAGGTATTTGCATTAAAATGTCCATAAAAGTAGCAAAAGTTAATTGATATTCGCTTTTTATTATATGTTTTTTAATTTAATGTGTCCTTTTGTTGCCGAGTTATTATTAAACAACTGTGTAGTAACCCCTGAAAAATGAGGTCAAGTGTAAAGTAGTGTTAAAAAAAAAAAACAGTCATATTACCTTAATTGTGTACTAATTGTGTAATTGTGTTTTGCCCCTAAAGTGTAATTCATCTAACTCCAGTGATTCTCTGCGTTTCAGACTGGGAGTACAGCCGCGGCTTCATCAGCAAGGACATGGTCCTAGAGCATCTGCCTCCTCCCGGCGACGACAGCCTCATCCTGATGTGCGGACCTCCGCCCATGATCCAGTTTGCCTGCAACCCGAACCTGGACAAAGCCGGACACTCCGAGAGCCGCAGGTTCACCTTCTGATCCGGGAAGTCCAGGTTTGGGAATGTCGGCCATTTTACTTTATCGCTTCTCTTCACTCATTCAGCACTCGTATAGTTGCGGTGGGTGGTGCACTACGTAAACGACATTTACGCACACTTGGCATTCATCGCGCGACGGAATTGCAGCACGGACCAATTTGGCGGAGTTAGCGACGAGGGTTGTTGTTGGTGGTGCGAGAAAAGATTCAGCTTGTTGTTTAAAAATGAGAATCCCAAACCAACTCGCTGTCCTGCTGTGGCCTCAAAATCAGAGAGTGGAGGATTACCGGCTTTTTGTGCCTTAAACACTTGCAAAGCTTTTTTTTTTTTTTTTTTAAACGCACGCCGTTTATACGTGTATATATATATTTTTTGTTGACGTTTGTTAAACGCAAGACTGAGTTTGTCCGTTGTGTTGCCGTGGTTACCCCAGACGACGGTCGCTGCTTGCGTTTGAATGTCGCGTTAAAAGTCTGTTACGACTGAATTATTGAGGCTCCGTTGCCTATTTAAGATTAAAGACAAAAAGAAATGCATTAAAAAAAAAAAACAATTTATTCCCAAAAACTTAGAAAACAGTGTAGCATAAGATGCAAACATATTTGGTTGATTCCCCCCGTAGTAACAATATGTCTTTGGTTTACGTTGATGAATGCAACAGTTGCGGTTCAACGCCGAGGATGGAAACCACTCCTATCTGTGCATTTAAATCTGAAGCTGCAGGAGACGACGGGCGACGAATTTCGACTCAGAATAGAGTCGGGTTACCCGTTTAGGGTCATCACCTGGTTCTGCAGATTATAAGGCACAGACAGGAGTGGCTTTTCTCACCCAGGATGAGAACCGCTTTAAACCTTTTTTTTTTTTTTTTTCCAAATGTTTGTGAATGAGATTTGTCTCCCCCCCTTAGCACTATGTGAGTGAACGAGTGGTTCCCCTCCTGGATGTGAACCAATCAGGAACATTTCTAAAGTTAAGAGAGTAATAATGAAATCGTGTGTGTGTGCAGGAAAGTCTCGTTCACTGACATAACGTAGGAAGAGACAAATCTCAAACCCCTGAACAAATGCATCCAGATGTAAATGGAACTTTCTATACACAACCAACTATGTACCACAAATAAAATGAGTGACTAATTAAAACAACACAAGCGTTTGACTAATACGAATAAGATGCAGAGGTAAGTTCATGCATTCTGTTCAGCAACATTCAATAAATATAGGTCTGTGTCGCCATGGAGACCAGCTGCACGCCTGAGTGTGTAATACCGTCTCGCGCGATGGTCGTCACAGCTTGGGTCTGTCGTGCGTTGGCTCTTCCGCTTCGTCGGCCTCGGGGAAGAACTCGTCGTCCTTCAGCATGTTCTGAAATGCAGACGTGGCGTGCTGGGTTTGATTTTTTTTTTCCCCCCAGTGAACACACGTGTCACATGTATTAAGTCACGGCGTCTCACCGTCAGATTGTTGATTCCCTCGGAGAAGGCTCCGATCTGTTGGACCGTCCCCTCGGAGTCCTCCATCTCGGAAACAGAGACGCGTTGCGCGTTAAATAAGAATCCACATAACCAATCCCGTGTGGGACGAGAGGCAGAATGATATTCACCTGTTCCAGCGGGTCGAAGGTTTCCTCGTAGATCTGGTCTCCTCTCTGGAAGCTGCTGTTTTTGGGCATCTCCACGTTCATGGGGCAAACCAGCTCGTCCGCGTCGTCCTGGCGTTTCCTTCTCAGGGTCCCGAAGCCTCCGAACGACAGGCGCCTGGGCTGGAGGACACGCACAAAAAAAGAAAGCCGGTATTAATTATTAAACAAATATTTGCTAAAAGCTATGAATCAGATAATAATAAAAGAATCAATAAATCCCAGACGTTTTTACCTTGACCTTGGCGGTGGCGGTGAGCACGCTGTAGTCGGGGTTTTCCACGCAGTCCTGTTTGAGACGCTGCGCCTCGGAGCCGATGAGCAGGTGGAAGTGCGTGGCCAGGTGGCGCCGCAGCAGGGTTTTGTTCGGCGGGATGTTGAGCAGCAGAGCCAGAGCCTCCACGTTGAAGCGCGGCTCCAGAACCTGCACGGCGACGAGAGGACGCGGGGAGAGGTTAAAAATAATAATAATAATAATTGGTGAAACTGTGAAAAGTCTGCAGAATATTGACAAATTGTGCAATTAAACAAACCTACACTACTATATCGATATATATATCTATATCTAGATATAGATATATATAAACTGGACCACAGTGAAGTCAAATCCTGGACAATTTGTTGTCGACACATTATTCACATTACTGCAACTTGATTCATTTAGGTTCCCATTTATTTATTTATTTTTTATTTTATTTTTTTAAATCAAATCAAAAAGTGTATTCATAATTTTTTTATAAACCTTTAAAGTCAGATTCTATCTCTGAATAACTATAAATGCTAGTAAATGAAATAAGACTTAATCGGTCCTCAGGTTCTTAAATTAGATTGCAGTAACTTAATAAAAAAGGAAAAAATTCCCAATTATTTTTATAGCAGTCTGATATTTCCAGTCTTGAATATTTTTTATCCAATCACCGTCAATCCATTATTGAGCCACTCACCATCAGTCCTCCGTGGACGCCGCTGCCTCGCAGGTTCGGGGCGTACTCGGCCAAATCCACCGACCGCAGCCACTCCATCACCCGGTGGTTGGTCCACTGGGAGATCTCCGCCGGGGTGATGTTGTTCTGCACAGACAGCAGGGAATGAATCATAATAATCAAATTGAGTACACGCGTCAGAAATGTGCCTGTGGTACCTCGTCGGACGGCCGCCGCCTCAGACAGTTGGAGTCGTAGATGTTGAGGCGGAGGACCTGGATGGCTCTCTTGATGCTGAGGTGGTGGAGGACACTGCCCACCTTCAGAGACAGCAGGTCCTCCTGGGAGCAAAGAGTCACGTCAGCTGATGGAATGTTTTTTTTAATTTCACGTCAGAGGAGATAAAAAAAAATAAATAAAAAAATCCCTCACCACGGTCATGTAGTGCAGCACGCGTCCATCCACGCGAGCCTCATCAAAGTGACTCTTGTACTGAGGAAGTCCGATGTCATCCAACCACCCTGCAACACGGAGAGACGCCAGAGAGTGTTGAATCTCAACCAGACAGGAAGTGGGCGAAAGCTCAATCATGACGTCACACTCACTGGTCACCCAGTTGTGGTCCAGTTTGCCTCTCAGGTCCTCCTCGTCCGAGGCCAGAGCCTGGAGAGCCAGCTGCAGCTTCTTCCTGTGCAGCAGCTGCTTCATGCCCAGCTCCTGCTCAGATAAACACATCAGCATCACACTCTTCAAAGAAACATATATATATAGATATCTATATATCTATATATATATAGATATATATATATCTATATGCTCAAATCTACATTTTGGCTACTGGTCTGCTATAATTAAACGATTGTGATGGCTATTTGTATTTATTGTTGTGCGTATTCTTTTTTTCTCCATCTGTGTGTGTGTGTGGGGAGGGTCAGAGAGGGAGAGAGAGAGAGAGAGAGGGAGGGGGGGAGAGAGAGAGAGAAGGGAGGGGGGGGAAGAGAGAGGGGGAGAGAGAGGGGGAGGGAAAGAGAGGAAGAGAGGGGGAGGGAGAGAGAGAGAGAGATGGGTGTGTACATGTACATATATTTGATATACCTATACTTTGACTTTTAACAGTGGGTGTGATCTGACAGAACTTCCCCCGACAGACCAGGTGGTGGCGCTCTCACCTTGTCCAGGTCGTGCTGTGAGGCCTGCAGCAGCGTTTGTCCAGATTTGATCCAACCCTGACCCTGCGCGGCACAGAAGCCCAGACCCTGCTCGTGCAGCCAGGAGCAGACTTCCTCTCTGCTCCAGCGAGAGAACGGAACGTCAACAGCACTGCACACCGAGCGAGCGAGAGAGAGAGAAAAAATTATAATCAGACAAAACATGCTTCAGGAAAACTGGACCTGATGAGCACCAGAATATTATAGGCATATATATAATATATATATATATATATATAAAATAATAAATGCACTTTAATCACATACACTATGACAAAAAAGATTTAAAATTACGACATTAAGTGTTGCGAGACCTACCTGTGTTTATTTTCACGGGACCACCCGAGTCGAGGCCCGGCCGTGGCTCTGACTCCGCCCCTCCTGAACTCCATCTCGGCTGCGTCGTCCAGGTTGAAGGATGTGGAGTGACTCCTCTTTAGCCTGCAGGAGCAAATGCCGCCGTTTCCAAAAAATCATCATCATCTCATTACTGTTAAGGTGCAAAACTCAGCGGGACGTTACCTGCCAAAGAATCTCATCAGGCCTTTGGATTTCTTCTTGGTTTCCGGCGAGGACGACGGAGGAGCTGCGCCGTGGCGTTTCTGAGGAGGAACTCCGGCCAGGTCCAGGTGATCTGTCCCTTGACGTTCCGTCTCGGCTGTAGAAACAACGAAACATACATTGAACGCCGTTACACGCCGACTACAGCGCGACTGGGTGTCCCCAACACCACTCCGAGCAGAAGACAAACTGACAATAAAAAAAAATTAAAAAAAACGGCTTAATTGCAGCTGGTCCATCATGTCGTGGATAATCAACAACTGGATGATTTAGAGAAACACCTCAAATCAGAGCAAAGACACAAAAAAATCGATATATTTAAAAACGAGTTAGTAGAACAGTGATCAACAACAAGTTATTAAAGCTATTCCTCTGTGGATTTGCGGTCTTCGCAATCCACAGAGGAAGAACAAAACATCGCACAACACAGGCGGGGAAATACATCAAAAATAAATCGGCAAAAAAAATAAATAGGGCGGTTTTGTGAAGCTCACCCAGGTTCGGGGAGCTGGACGTGTGTTTTCCTCCTCGCAGCTTCAAGAAGCCCCGGCCAAAAGAGGAGCGAATCTTCCTGGTACCAAAACTGTCCTCGCTGCTGGAGTTTGGTTTAGAGGAGGAAGCCGCTCCTGCGTTGTTAGTCATCTATGAGGAGAAAAAAATATATATATTTTAACTTTTCAATTCAAGCAGGAGAGAGAAGAAAAAAGAAAAAAAACAAGGTTCTTCTATTTGACCACTAGGGGCCAGTGGAGGGCAGGTTCAGAGGGCAGGTCCTGTGATTGGTCCTGTGACTGGGAACCAGAGGAATCACATGGATCACTCAAAGGTCAAGAGGAAAATTAATGAGCTCTTCTGAGTATTTGAGCTTCTGGAAATGATCATCATCAGGCCTCGGGGCTTATGATGTTTTCTGACTGTAAACGTGTCGACATCAGAGGAGACCAGAGTCGTACCTGCTTAGAGCTGCTGTTGGTGGTCAAGCTGGAAAAGAACAGAAAAATAAGTATCCGGTCAAGAATCAAGTGGTGGCAAACAAAAAAAGTCTGGGAAGACCTTGCTGCTCAAAAGAAAATGAACGAAATCCAAAAAATATATATATTTACCCCTCTGCTGCCTGACGTTCTCTGTCCAGTTCGTTCATTTCAGAGAGGACCGCTATACACGGCTCAGACTGAGACGACGACACAGCGACACAAACATAACATGAAGGTTATGGAGGAGATTTTTGGGTCTTATTCCCAACAGCAGAACATTGAGCCAACAAATAATAAGTGGCACAGAAGCTCGGAATTCCACAGAGCGGGAGATCGAAATTCAATTATTTTATTTTTTTTCAAAAAAAGGAAGTCTACAGTCTGGGGTTCATCCTGTGTGCGAAATTGTTGGGACAGAGGTTGTGTTTACCTCGGCGAGGCTCCTTCCTGCCTCCCCCTCCTGATCCAGCTCCATGGCTGCAGGAGCCGAAGGATCATCTGGGATATCGGCGTAGTCGTCCTCCCTCGGCTTCTCTGAGAGGAGACGGGGACAGAGAGCAAACTTTCAACTTTGCCCTCTGGGGCAGCAACTAAATTATTTTCCCATTCATTATTATCTGCATAGGCCATTTTCATTTAATAAATGGAGTCCTTATTCTATAAAATACAGCAAACTCTGCAAATGTCCAGTTGGGTCCAACCTAAGGATTAATATTCAAATTATGACCGGTGGACAATTCATAAATAATACCTTTCACCTGCTCCTGCACCTTCTGGCACCTGGTTAGGGATCCCTCCAGCTCTCTTATCCTTCTCTCCTGTGGACGAACATTTATTACATGAACGCAAAGTCAGATTTGAATAAAACTCCGAAGCAGCTGATCCTGACCATCCCATCTCTCTGCACCTTCTCGTCGTTGGTCGACGTCAGTGTCTCCAACACTCTCTTCATCTTCAACATTTCTGTGCCTGGACAAAAGGGACACCAAAAAAAAAAAAAATGAGACACCAGACACAGAAACACAGCCAAACGAATGCAGCTTTCAGGTTTCTCATAAAAAGCTCCTTCTGATCTTCGGCATTCTAACTTTGACCCAAATCTGAAACAAAACTCATTTCAAAAACATTGAATTCTTTCTTTTGAGTGTTTTGACGTCCGATGCGTCTCTCACGAGCTGGGATGGCAAAACAAAGAGCTACAGTGGGTGTTCACAGGCGGGCCGGTATATGACTGTCTCCCCTAGATGAATGGAATTCCTCCACCGTCCCAGAGGATAAGATAAAGTCAGCAGTGGGAGGAAGGAGTGCCGCCGTCCTATGTCTGGTACGTAGCCCACGCAAACACGTTGATAAGGGTTTTAGGTTTAAACCAAAAAAAATTGCCTCATTAGAGTTGTGCCTGTGCGTGAAATATAGCACGTCAAAAAAACAATTATTGGAGAAAGTGAGGTTCCATTTATTGCTTCACGAGAGCTGCCGGATGTGGCCCTCGTAAAACCTTGTGCAACATTAGACCGTAACCTAACCCTAACTCCAAACCCCTACCGGGCCGAGTCATAGCGCTAACCCATCTGCAGTTCACCCACTTCCTGACGTCCAAGAACCTCGTGGATGGTCCCGCTGGCTGCGGAAAGGTCGACAATAGGGGGACGTAGCTAACTTCCAGGTCTCCAGGACCTTCCTACCAAAAGTTATTTGCAAAAAACAGGAAGGAACATTCCGTCTTGACGATTTCGACCACTTCCTGATGCCGTAGGGGCTTGTGGATGGCATCGTTGGATGCGGAGGGGTCGATAATATGGGGTCGTAGCTAACTTCCAGGTCTCCAAGACCTTCCTACCAAAAGTAAGTTGTTGCATCCATCAGAACCATAACCCTAAACCCTAACCTAACCTTACTTAACCCTTGTGTTTCTTAACCGAACCCTAACCTAACCCCTCACTCTAATATTAGAGTGGAGACGATGATGAAAACCAGCTCCCACCTGGCTCCGCCCCCTCGTCCCTCAGCCTCCTCAGATCCAGCTCTCGCTCGTCCAGCTGCCTCTGCAGGAGCTGCAGCTCCTCCTGGGACAGAGGAGAAACCACGGAGAGTCGGCCATTCAGTTGTTTACAAGTAACCTTAACTGCGCATTTACATCATAGGCAAAAATGGAGTAAGAATGACTCCTGCGAAACATCAGCATGTCATCATGTAGATTAAAGCTACTCAAAGTAACTCTGAAAAAAACTCCATCACATCAAAGTCTTGTGAAGTGTAACGTTTGATCACGTGATCGGTGCCGTGACCCTCTGACCTCACGTTAGAGAGGGTCAGTCAGGGGGTCATTCCTCTGTTTTCTGCTTTTGTGCGATACAGTGATCAGCCTATCATCTGCTGACGTTGTGTCACAAGAGGTTTTGAAAGTGGTGCGGGGGGTAGCACTTACGGCCGGTGGGGTGAAAGTGTGCAGCAGTGGGTAAGAAGCAGGTTTAGAGGATCTCAGAGGAGAAAGAAGACAAGCAGGAGATTAAACCGCGTTCACCTCGTCTCCAGCCAACCGCTCAGCGTTCCGCTTTGGACGCTTGACAGGTGAGCATGTAGCAGAGAGATGTTAGAAATCACAGTAGAAAAGGAGGAGGGGAAGCAGAAAAAAAAAAGAGGTGAACATTTGGGCAGAGAGAAGATTGAGCTCAGAAACAACAGAAGGAAAAAACTAAATCACAAGGTTTTAAATAGGAAATGATGCTTTTCAAAAAATCAATGGAGCACAAGGACCCATAACGACTCACTTTAGTAGTTTTAAGTTTCTTCTCACACTGCACTCTTTCATTCTCCATGTCCGTCACCCTGAACCGCAGGTCCGTCACTTCCTGGTACAGACCCTGGGGAGAAGAAAAAAAAATAACTCCCATTACACATTAAACTGCAGTAACCCGCACAGGGGAGGTTTATGGAGACGGTGTGGGGGAGATGTCTGTTTTTTCTGGGTTTTAACAGGGAGAAAAATTCCTGCCAAAGGCCGAATAAAAAAAACATTCTTTTCAGACGGATGTCCCTCTGGAGAAAAGTGGAGAAGCTCGTGGAGACCAATCCGTCTGAAGAGATGAATTACTGCCAAACTGCTTTTATTGCAATTCAGCAGAAGCGTGGACGTTAGGGACACTAAATGGAATGTGTCCCGAAATGTCGTCATATTTTTAACATCATTATCGACTCATTAGTTTGAGCTTTTGAACAGCTGACTGTTCTCGCTTCATTCATCGACAGGATTATGGAAAAATCATTGAACTGCAACAGCAGTTTAGCTTGAGTTTCGTTTTTATCTCAATCGGGAGATCAAATATATAATGAAACGCATAAAATATACAATAAATAGATTGTAATCCGCTTTGTTGGCTCAACAAAAGCACAATACAGTGTGTCAGCATGGCTTAGACGGGGGTGACGTAAAAAACTTTGCATCAAAGACACAAATGAATATGTTTGGAAAAACCACATCATATTTTCCATGTGTGTGTATATATACAGTATATGTATACATATATTTCCCTGTCAATGGACGACGTGTATGGAAATTGTTTAGTCCCACTCAGAGAAGGGGGGAAGGGGGAGGGGGGAGAGTTAGGTGTGGGTGGGGGTTTTCTGGCAGGAAACAGCTGCTGGAGAACAAGGAGCGTGTTTAAGTTCACCCTGCTCCACAGGGCACATGCGAGGGGTCCGGCTGAGTGAGACGACCCTTTGTGACTCTAAAAACAAAGAGGAGTGTGGGTCTGCCAGGACTCAGACTCTCGCACACACACACACACACACACGCGCGCACCACATGGAACCAGGTTCAGGTGAGATGTGTACCTCGTGGTGGTCTCGCTCCACCGACGTCAGCTTCAACTTCAGACTGGACACCTCGGTCATCAGCTCCAGCTTCTGGGTCTCCAGCGCCGAGCGGTTCAACAGCTCCTGTGGAGCGACGTGATGAAAACGTTGTGAGGCTAAAATTGTGAAAATCTTCAAGTGTGAGGATCCCTAGGTGGAACACTAACCTGCTGGAGAAGGTCCTCTGTCGCGTTCAGCTTCTCCCGGTGGTGCTCAAGGCACGTGTCCAGGTCCCGGATCTTTTCACCCTGCACCTCCACCTGGTCTGTGAGGACGCTCACCTGGACATGGACACATCTTTATTAACACTTAAGTTTCTCAATAAGCTTTTTTTTATTATTACCATAAATCAATAGAAATCTTACAATTTTATGGCCAAAGTTGGAACATTTTTATTTAATGAGAAGAAGCCAATTTGGTTTATAGTGAACTAAACGTATAGAAAAATATGACTTTTATATGAATCTTAAAAATGTCAAAAAGGGTCAATTTATAAATACACTCCAGATAATTTGCGTCTATGCCGCACGTCGGTTCAGTTCACATGTTGATTGAAATCTACATTCATCACATCTACTGAATAAATGTAAAAAAAATACATATGCGGCTTAATTGGCCATTGCAGATAGTTTCTCTGTGTCTGAAGGAGCTTGGCTAAACCGTACCTGAAGAATAAGACACTCTTTGTCACTCTCCAGCCTCGACAGGCGTTCCTGGTAAACTGCCTCTGAGCCGTGTCCGTTAGTCTGAAACCAGAAACGGAGAGAGGGAGAGAGAGAGAGAGCTCATGAAAAAAATAAAATTAATAAGAGCAGAGCGGAGGCCATTATCTTTCATATTGAAAATACGGCTCTGGCTCAGAAAAGGCCAAAATAAGACCCACACCACCCTGGAGCCACATAGGGTTCTTTTTTTTCCATCCCTTTCGGAAAAGAGCAAATATGCAGTTTAAGTTTTCCACAGGAACACGTGAGGGTCAGTGGAGCGCTCACATGCAAGTTATTTGAAAAATTGAATCAAAAGCAAACTCGTTGCTCCAATATCACACACGGAGAGACGGGGACGGGAAATATATTTAAAAAAAAGGCTCCCTCCCCGAGTCCACACGAGTTTAAAAGATGGAAACTATTTTCAGTAGGTCTCCTATAGAAAAGCTCCCATCAGTCATCACACACACGTCATAACAGAACTTTTACAATAAACAGTCACGGTATGAAAACGCAGAGCAGCTCTGAGGATATAATTCGTACCAGGTGACGTCTGTAAAAAGACTCCAACATCATAATACACAGAGTTGGCTAAAATGTGTTGTTTTTATTTATCTCCATGAAGAATTAAATTGAAACTTTTTAAGATCTGGTGAAAAAGACAAGAATGAGAGACGCTGATTTATGTGTCTGGGCCACGGCTCAAACAACCCGATTTTAACTCTGTCCTGTAGTTAAATAGATGCAAGTACAGCCCCAAACGTCAGGAGTTTTTTTTTTTTTTTTCCTAATAGAAAACAGAAAATAAATCTTATCTTGGTTCGGTTTCATCATTAACCTATGTTCCTATAACGTAGTTAGATTAATCCACTTTAAGTTAATCTAGTTAGCGGCGTGTGTGTGTGTGTGGGCTGTATAATAAATACCAGAGGAAACATTCGAAAATATGCGTATCAGACAGAGGTAATTTCTAGTCTGATGTTGTAACAGTGACAACAATCAAAAATCGGTGTGAGGTTCACTGGGGACCACACGTTGGGATTCATTCACAGCTACAACACTCGTACTCAAAAAGAGTTTTTACCAGTCTTCCCTGCAGCCACTCCACCAGCCCCTCGGCGGTGGAGTCGGGGATCTGACAGCGCAGGTTGTCCCTCTCCTCGTTGTCCATGAGCTCCAGCGCCGCCCTGAGGTCCTCCAGCAGGTGCAGCACCCGGAGACCACCCAGGAACCCCGGCGAGGTGGGCGACTGGCAGTCAAAGAGCCCGTTGGAGTAGTCCATCGCCTTGGAGCCTGGAGGAGAAGAGGGCGAAAACGACAGGAAGTCATGAAGGGGGTCGCTGGCAAAGTTAAAAGGCGAACATTTGAAATGCGTTCTTCTCGCAGACTATGATTAAGAAGAAGAATTTACGAGCAGCTCTGGCTGACGCCAAGGGTGTGGTGGAAGCTCAGTGCGGAGCCAAGGCTGGAAATGTCTCCGTTTGGGCGACTGCGTTTTCTTCTGCATTCCCATTGCGTGTCTCTGGCCACGTAATAAACAACAAATCAGTCGCGTTGGTTTCGGACGCATTAAACTCCGTGACCAAAACTATGGATGAACAAAGCTAGATGCAATTCATCACCAGATTCATCAAACCACGAGCACATGTGGTTTTGGTGCTATAAATCTGAAGTCATTAATTGCATTCGCACAAGCCGGGTCCGCAACGATACAGTCGGCAACACATGGCTACACCCTGTTGGCCAACCAATATTTCTGCCTCTGCATTTATCTTTTTTATTTTTTTTTACCATCAGCTACACCTAACTCTACTCATGATAACATCTCTGCAGAATAACTAAATGTAGGTTCTAAATTGGTATTCTCTCCAACCCTGCACGGTGATAAAGACACATAACCGCAACCACGCGTTTAGATGGATTTTTATGAAGCATCATATGGCGCTTTGATCAAATAATGGCTCCACGCCAGTCCAGTGGTGACAGACGTGCCCCAACAATCATGGCCTCCACACGGTAGCGAGGGAGCGCGGCTGGACGGCGGCTGTGGTCACTGTGGAAACCAGGAGCGGGAGGGGCCGTCATGTGATCAGACGCCTGGCTCTCATTGGAAAGGTCAGCGCTAGAATTACACACACCAGCGGAAAAAGTTTGGGACTCTGAGAGCCAAGCCCGCTCTGCTCATCTGAGACGGCACGAGTTTACACACGGCGGCCAAAAAAAAGCCGAGCTTGAATAATCATTGGGTCTTCCGTCACTGCGGGGACAATGGAAACTTTCGTTCTCTCTGGTGCTGCAGTCATCCAGTGGAGTGACCTGATTTTTTTTTTTTTTTTTTCCACACTCCCGTGCGTGTGTGTATATTCAGGAGGATAAACAGACAATTCTTCAGTGGGAGGAGCCCAAAGGACACGTTGTGTGCGTCGTATTCCACCAGCCTGCAGTTAAATGGCTTCCACATGTGGGGAGACCCCCGTGGTATTTCGAGTGCACAGTGTGGTTACCTGCTATGATTCCATCCATTTGCTCCAAGGCGGCTGCCAACATCTCGCTGGCGTCGGACATCATCATCTTCTGCTGAGTGAATCTGCAGAAAAAAAAAAGAATGGAGAAAATCTATTCAATAACCCACCAGAGACGAGATATTAAAGAATAAGAGAGACGGGGATTCCCCAAAATACACAGAGGCCAGCTACTGGATGTGAGCAGCCTCCCTCAACATCACATTATTATTCTGATTATTATTATTATTACTTAGTTGGTTGCCTTCCAAATTATGACTGCACTGCCATGAAAGCATCAGTGTTTAGACTAAAAAGCCCCGATTGTACGTTTTCATATTTCCATTTGGAAAAAAAAAGAATAATAAATAAATATATAATATATAACTTCATCATCACTAATCACGTTATGATACAAGCTCCCATTCATCCTTTCCCACTAACTGCTGCATCAAATTAACCCAAAAGGTCTGGAAAAAAAACAACGAAAACAAAGTGATCTCCGGGGCTTATTACCCAGCAGGCCTTGCTTCCGGCGGCCCAGCAATCACGGGTGCTTACGGCGTAGAATAATGGCACTATTCTCCCACGGGGGAGCATCGGCATGTTTGGCATCTCAAAACTTCCACAACAAAGTTGGACGGCGTACCCGTGACGACAGGTCACATGTCTGTCCTTCACGTACACTCCGATTCCAGGTATAGAGTTTGTGGAAATAATAAAAACCCCGAAAAATAACGAGGTAAAAAAAAAAACAGTGGTTCTACTTGTTCAGACGTCCCGAAGGTGGAGGAAGGGGGGCGGAGTCTGCGTAGCTTAACTTAATTTCCTCCCGTCCAGAGGTCACAGTGTCACACCCTCGGAGGGTAAGAAAAAAGAAATGGGCACGAGGAGCGTAATTAAAGCAGTGGCCTCTTTATGCGGTGGTAGGGGGCTGTGAACACAAGGGGCCTTTAACGAAAACGAGTCATTTAAGACAAATACCATGTGAAAATACCACACAATTCTAAATAAACCAACAACCTGCTTTCCGATCACATTTTTTTTTTTTTAAAGGTCCCCAGAGACCAAGCCTCCTCCAACTAATGTATTTTCCTCCGCAGGTATTTCCGACTTGTGAGGGAAAACCATCACTCACTCTCAACCGGGAGGAAGGTATATTTGGTCAGCTGCTCTGTAGCTCGTCGCCAAGACGTGCTTTTGTTGTGAATCCAATGTTTTTTTTTTTTTCATCTCTGCGTGAATGCTGATTCACACACACATCAGCCACATCAAATCGGGCTCCACCAGTCCCGTGGGAAAAACTCGGAGCCACAGTTTTTGAATGTAGGGTCAGTTTATGCCTAAAAGAAAAATAGTAAAAGCAGTGATTGAAAAAAAAAAAAAAAGACACAAAACTGACTTCAGCGAGTCATAAACTGGCTGGGACATTTTCCACTTCTCACGTGAGTGATGAAACAGGTCATCCATGAAGAAAAAAAAACTCACGAGGAGAAGATCCACTTCCCCACAGCCGTGTGAAATACGTGTCCGCGTGTAAGTAATCATGATTGACGATGCCATACACACACATTCCTCAGCAGGTTTAGTTCCCCCCCAAAAAACGGCTGGTACCGACATTCCCACTGACCTCTGTGGCCCTATCAAAACACACACACACTCGCGCACATACGCACGCACACAGCTTCACAACAAATCCTACGAGGACCTCTGGCTAAGGCATCATGGGTGTTGGTATTTTTCTAATTGTCGACACATACCTAACAAAAAACCAACACACAAGTGCTTCTTGTGTAACCAAAGCCTGACATATCCTATTATTCTGTGCCATAGAGGTCTATTGTTGTTCAAAAACCATTCCGCAACCAGACAGATACTGGATACTGACAGATAACACAGTTTCAAAGCCGAAAGGCCTCCAGAAAGTGGTAGTGAAAATAAAATCAAAATATACTTTTTGTCGATTTGTTACATACTTTTGGAACAAATTCAAAACTTGACTTTTCCCAAATTCTGTGAGGTCGTTTAAACATCAACCAGATGCTGAGGGAACGATACGGAGAAGATACGGCGGGGGAAGGACAACGCATCTGAAGAAAGGGTATAACTTAACCCTGCGATGAGTGGTGACACACACACACACACTTGTGCCTCAAACCGTGGAGATCCAGCTGTGATGCAGATGTGCATCTCAGATGTGAACTTGCTCAGTTTTCACAGCAGCAGGACATCACTGTAGCACAGTAACACAATCAGCTTTGGCAATAAATAAGTGGAGTAGTTTCTGACCCCTCAAATATTCCGTTTGGCTCAATGTGGGTCAGCAAAGTCTGAAATATGAGAACCTTGAAAAAGAAACAGTCTGATGTTTATTCTTTTGTTAATCATCGATCAAAAATCAATGCAACTCTATATGCTCGATCCATTCATCGACTTATTTTTATTTAATGAATAATTCCATTTCACCGTTAATCCATTTTTATTTGACGTTGGTTTAACGTTTTTCATAACTGGAAAAATAACAGCTATTGATTTAGTGATAACTGGGAAAGATACCCTGTCTTTGTTGACACGTCCTCCCGTGAGACGGTCATGGGGACCTTTAGTCTGGACACAAACAGCTCGGCCTTTAAATGTCCTCACTGCAGCGGCCACACAGACACACACAACACAAACAAGTCTTTGTCTTCCACACACTCACATGGCAGCAGCGATGCAATGCTCCCACGTTACTGCAATTTTTTCTTTTTATTCCACGTGGCTCCGACTGCATCACAGAAATCAGGAATCACAGAGGAGAAATAAATAATAGTGGAAATAAGCTGGAGTGGGGAAAAAAACGGTGCATGCCAAGAAAAAAAAACTGCAGAGCTGCTTCGGTTATCGAGATCGACACAAAAGACAATAAATAAATAAATAAATTCAAATACTACAGATTAGAGAGTGAAATGAATGAGCTGAAAAAAGAAATAGTGTTGGAACATCCCCTCACTCAGGAAGACCTTCACTCGGCCCCCGTCAGGAAACGCTTCCTGGACACATTCTGGAAAAAAATCTCTTCCTCTTCCAAGTCAGAAGTCCACAACACACAACTTTCCTCACATACCATCAAGTTCCTGCAAACCCAAGTATATGACTAGTTCAAATTTCTGGGTTTAAACGTCACAACTATATAGAGTCACGACTCACTTCTGCCAAAATACAGCACCAAGATGAAAAAGAAAATGTCACAAAAACAATGACACACAATGCTGCCTTCAATGCTCTGGGCACAGTGTGTTTTGTTTTTAATCCCACCAGGTCATGAACGGTGCTCATCCCAACCAGAGATGATAATGGACTCTAACGGAAAAAACAATACCTGCTGGAGTGAGGAAACAAGACCAACACTGTCAGGTTAGATTATATGTATTTAGTTTAAGTCTATTCATAAACAGATTTTATATATTGTGCTGGTTCTCCCACTGTGACACCAAACACAGCTGAGTTTCCTCCAGATCTCATTAGCTGCATATGAAATCCTTCGTGTTCAGACTCAAGACGTGGAAGTGGACCCGAGTGTCACCCCTGAGCCTCAGGAGGGAGGATTTGTTTTGTCTTTTCTTTAGCTCCAGGACTGAGATTCACCCAAAACAAAGCTGCTCAGGGTTCAGACTCTGACCTGAGACTGGACCAGCAGCTTGAAACCGACGGTGGGAACCAAACACTGGGATTCAGCATTTGCAGATGTGCATCTCAGATGTGAACTTGCAAAGCACCTAAAATATTCATTTTAGTTTCAAAGCAAAATCTTGAACCATCAACAGTTTCTTCTTTTTGGGAATAAATGATCAAAATCAATGCAGTTCTACGCCACACCAGTTCGTCAGCTCTTCAAACCTCGTCTCCTCAACATTACCGTATGAATTAAACGTCACTATTTATCTGCAACTTGGACCAGCAACTTAAAAACCAACAGTGGGACTCAAACGCTGTGAGTCATGATTTGGCTTCTCCATGTGACCCACAAATCAGCCCTGGCTAAATCAAATACATGTATTCGCATATAAATCTAGGAATAATTCAATTTAATGAAAGACAGATGCCCAGAAAACAACAACATCGGCAGGAAAACAACTTTATCTCATGCTTTCCATCTTTTTCCTTGCCTATGAAGACCTTTGGGAAGTTTATACTTGCGTGTTTTTGGACAAATGTAAACTTTAAAAAATCAACTATTTAAATAACTACGGACAAAGGACAAAATATAGACATAAAAAAACATAAAAGATAAGGCGGTAATCTCTCTACAAGTGCAATTGAAAGACATATAACCGTAGAAAAAGCTTTTCATGCAACTTCAAATCGGTTCGGTGAAGTTTGACCGCTCAAACAAACGGAATAAAAAACTAATTGTGCAAACTCACGCTTTTGGAGACACAAACGCTTCCGGGTGCTTCGAGATGTTTCCTCCGCAAACAAACCGTGAACTTTTCAACTCAGCTTCATGTTTAATGCGGTTTTTCTCTCCGAGTTTATTCTCGGGAACAACGTTCGCGTGCTCCCAGCGAGACACTACACACACACACACACACACACACACACAGGCGCACACGGAAACACACACTAAACACACAGGAAGACAAAACTCAGCCTTCAAAACAAAACCTTCATCACGTTCAAAACGTTATTTTTTCTCTCGTCTTATTATGCAAATACAAGTCTTTAAAAAAGCATATATATATATCATTCGTCAACTACCTTAATCTATTGAGTATTATATTTCATAAACTTTATTTTATAATAAAAAGTGTGTGCAAAGTACAAATAAAGCTAAATGTACATCAACAAATCGAAGCTTAAAAAGATGATGTCATTTGAAATAAGACCCTCAGACATTCACTATTTGCACCCTTTTTATACCTGTTTGTTTTACGTTAAAGGTTCCAAATTGCCGATATGAGCTTTATTTTGAAAAACGATTCCGGAAACTTCATGTTATTCTTAAGCTTAACACTGGGCATGCGTACGACACATTCGTGGCCTTTTCGTAAACAAACCATGTGAGTTAGTTACCCGGTGGATCTTACACCAGCAGAGAAATCGCCATAACAACTCTAACAAACAAAAATAAGATGACAAAAATGACAAAATAAAAAAAATAAAAAATACGGCTATTAAAACTAAGCAACTGAACATCGACTAAATGGATCAAAACGACGCGTTTTGAATGACCACTGTCCTTAAATGGTGGAAATTACGAGGCAACCTGAAGGCAGCACTGATGATAATTAAACTCACCTGCGGAATCTGACAAACTTTTTAAAACTTTAAGATTCAGTTTATTAACTTTATCAGACACTGGGAAAGCAGTAAAAAAGACCTAATAAACACAAGTGGATATATATATATATACTAAGAACATGTACTCAAGTACTCTACAGTATTTTTGCTGCTTTTGTTTCACTGTTACAATGTCGCATTAATTGACAGGAAAAACCCATATGTAAACTGATTTTATGTATGTATGACATGTAACATCCTTTATAGCATCAGTAAAAAAAAACAAGAGAAGGACCTCAGTGGGGGAGTACGAGCAGGCCCAGATTTAGTAAAGTGTGTGATTGTGTTGCAGCAAACCATAAAACACTAAATGCAAATCAAACGCATTTTTTTTTTACATTCCTGCATATTATTTAGTTTAATATTTACCTGGAGCCAGTGGAGCAATCGTCCCACGCAGTCACTGTAAGAGGGGGCCGAGCCAGCAGGTGGAGTCAGAGACGCACTCGTGGTCTGTGGAGCCCACACACAAAAACACAGTAAGGTTTCTTGAGTCGTCCCACAATGCAACACGTGTCCGTACCAAAGCTGTGATGTGAACACAGTGTCCCTACTTCTTTCAAGCATTGCACTGATTCTCCTTCTTTATATTTCATATTTATATGCCAAACCTGAACATGATGGAGTGAAGTGTTCTTTTTATTGATACTGTGTCTCCATTTTTTTAAACTCTTTCAACAGCATGGACAATGAAGCCAAACGAACCCAATTGACTAGTCCTGTTTCGGACTGAACATTAAATTTCATTTAAATGGCAATGCAGCCCTTGCAATAGGGGACATTTTCCAAATGGTGGCGGTACTACCCCCTCCCCCGCATCCCAGATCTCTTTTTTAAATCTAACATCTGACAATATGTTTCTTGTCAATTTAGTGGAGATAGTTTATTCATCGTCAACATCAGCGCCTCATTGTGAGGACATCTGTGTTGAGGACACACGCTGCTCCCACAAATGACTCCTCTCAAAGTCTCCCTGTTCACCTCATCATGTGGCAATCACAGCGGCAAGGGCAATTAGCCATTGGTTCTTTTGTTTTCTTCTTCTATGACTCCTCCAATCAGAAGAAGTCATGCACAGTTGACACATTTATCTTTATCTTTGCAGCCAACTATCAATCTGGCTTTGTGGACTAAACGCGCGCTCTGGAGACGTCCGTCTCCTCGCATCGCAACGCGCTGCACAGGGATGACGGTGGCCACGGCAACCGTGTTGAAACTTCAAACTTCCAACCACCAGCAATGGATGTGTGAATCGATGTCCGGTTGTTCAGCTCCAGGCCGAGGTTCGAGCGCCGCCGTTTGTGCACTTAAATGGAGGAAGAACAGAAACCATAATTCATTCTGCACCTCACCTGCCAGGCCCGAAAAGCTGGACACGGTGAACTCTGTGTATACAACACGTTTTTTTTCTTTCTTTCTTTTGGCTACACTCTGGGAGAAAAAACAAAACATTTACAGAATCGTACATTCAATGGGAAAAGCAAAACACTCACCGAGGGTTTGTGGAGGATATTCTGTATTTGACCCTTTTTCGCTGTGCTGCAGAGGTACCGTGTCCAATAACCACTCAAACGCTGGAGCCTGCCAGGGAAGCGCATGGACACGTACATTAAATTGAGATTATTTTTTTTACTCTCTTTGTATCCGACTCTTATTTACCTTGTATCTTCTTTTCTTTCTTTTTTATGGAGCAATCAGTCAACCACAGTCAAGTTTCCTCTTCTAAAGGACAAGTAGGTTAAAATGGCGTGATTATAAGCATCTTCAGTCTATATAAATCCATATACAATTTCCCAAGAAGCCATTTCTGAGACGCACAGATACTACAAATATTACAAATCTACCCCTTTTTCTCTTTCTACAGGATAAAGAGCAGCTGTGCGGCACACCTTCGCAGGGTGATAATTAATGAGATGAAGGCTCAGGTCTCTCTCAGTGACAGGTTCAGATCCACGGCCGCACGTGCTTGGCATTCATCACGCCACTCCTCCCAACATGCCACGTTCCACCCCACCACCATTGTCATCACGCCTCCAAAAATCGTCCCGATTCAACCAACCACGGGGCCGTGATTTGGAGAGAGAGAGAGCACGTGGGATTTATTTAGCTCATCTTATGCGACAACTGATTTACATACTGTGACAAGACACTGGCGACCGTCACCACCAGGCTGCAGGCGTCCTCCCAGCGCCACATTTCTATTTTCTAGGAGTCATTCAGCCCTCTGTGTCACACTGAATGCCCCCCCCCCCCCCCCCCCACCACCTCCTCCAAAGTGCAAGTTGTACCAACAAAGACGGGAACGCACCGCAAATAGCTTTGTCCATCAGCCGGAGAAGAGCCTCCTGACATCCCATAATTATTCCCCCCCTGAGGCTAATAATAAAGCTGCCCTGAGGAGATGCTGCGGTCAGATGTGAGGAGGAGCGAAGAGGTGGACCACGCATGAGCTGAGGAAACGAGAAAGGGAAATAAAAAAGGGGAAAATAAAATCTGGAGCGCTGCGATACGACGTCCTGTCATTTCAGAACGACAAAATGTGCGTTTCCTGAAATGACCTAAACTGTGTCGCCACAAGTGAAGGAGAAACCACCAGCGGATTTATTCCTGTATTCGCTCTCCTAATATGACATTACATGACATTTTCTTTGTTGCGACAGCCTCGCACACCTTTTCAGACTCACAACTTGTACAGTTCCACTGGTGACTCACTCACGAAGGTCCTGAGGAATTTCCCTCAAGCAGCAAACCACACAGCAGCTGCCACAGATCCAATCATTTACACTATCCAAATATTTGAACTATTATTCTAATAATGAATACATTATATTCATATATTCTTGCTGTTTCTGCTTATTTTTTGGCATTTTCTTAAAAAGTACAATTGCAGACTTTGTAACAGCACGATGGTTCTTAAAGTTAACTCCTGCTACTGCCCAGATTTACTCAAAGAAACATACAAAATATTTTGTGTTCAAATCATTAACAAAGTGGAAACATGTTTATTATGTTGATGACGTTTTGTTTGCAAGCATTCGACCAAAATCTGTATTTATCAAACCAAACCAAAAAAATCACAGTTTCCACTGGACTCATTTTTGTGTTTAAAGTGTATAACAGATGCATGTGGGAGGATGCACACGAGCCATATAGCCACGATTATTTTAGAGTCGTAGCCAATGCTGTCATGGAAAAAAGTGGTGGGAGATGCGCTCTGGCATTTAACTCTCCACGTCTGAGAACGCCTGGAGTTCATTGAGTGGCTGGATCAGGTTCGCGGTGTAAATCCGGGACTTGTTTGTTTGTCTGCAAATGACATTTACTTTGCATCACGGAAACGAAAGCGCCGCGGTGACTCAGCGGAAGAAAAGTTTGGACGTTTGAGGCTGAGATTCGCCTTTGGTCACCTTCCCTCTCTGCCGCACAGCAACCCACGTCTTCAGAATTGACCAGGGAAGACGTCCAACGGCAGGAAAAACCGCAGGTGCCGACGTCTCCCGGAGATCGTCAACATTTTCGGGAGACGCGACTTGAGAGTCTCACTCCACGACACGAAACTTTCGTGGCCCGCCTGCAGCCAGGTCTGATGGGAAATGGACAGGCGGGGAGTGAAGCATTTTCACTTCTTTCAATGAAAACCAATGTCATTTCCACTCACCCGAAAGCAAAAAGACATAAATAAGTTAGGATTCATTTAAAGCTCAAAACCTCTGTGGTCTTTTTAAAAAAGAACACAGAACAGGTTTTTGTTTGTGCCTTGCTCCTACAGACTCAGACTCATTTGGCAGTTTCCCGAGACAAAAGCATCTGCTGGGTTTATTATCTGGCAGGTAGGGCGCAGGGAAACCTAGCAACAGGCTCCAGCAGACACACAATAACACACGCACACACACAGGAGCATCACTACCAACTCTCACTCATTTGGATAGAACTGAACACATTCCATAAAAAAAAATTAAAAACAAACAAAACCAACCCTCATAAGCATATTTTAGCAATGATAATAATATATATATTTTTTCTAAATTGACCCAATTTTCCATGACAGCTTGTGGGTAAGTGAAGCCAAGATGCGTTCAATCAGAGAGAGCACGGGCAGATGATTCATCTGCTAAACGGTGTTGTGTTTGTGCTTCAACCAAACGAGCCAAAGCTCTTCTCTTTGCCCCGGTGTTTATCTCTCTGTCCACGGCTGTAAAAAAAAAAAAAAATCAACATAACCTGGGAGGAGAGAGATAAAATAGGATTGGTTGTTGCCCGACAGCAACGTTTAGGAGATGTTTGGAGAATTGTGGATCATGTTTGATGTTTCCTTTGGTGAGAAATAAGCAAACATATATAGATATATGTAGTTCATGTATACTTGGATTTAAAAAAAAATATACAAATATATGCAGTTTATGTATAATTGATTCAAATCAGTAAATATATGGGCAAACTAAAAATAAATAACCAAATAATATATATAATATTCTTCACACGATATCTAATAAAACTAATAAAACGGACGTCGCTAAGTTTAGACGCACGGCTCGGAAAACAAACCTCAAGTCTCTCTGGGTAATAAATGGAAATGAGAAGGCACATCAGCTTGTTTTTTTGTTGTTTTTTTTGCCACACCCACTTCTATTTGGGCTCGTTCGCATTCACTGCGCTTGCACCAGCGTAGCACCGCCCACACGGTACCGTGTAAATAATCGATCTGGACAAGACGGTGTTGGATGTTGTCAGGGGAGTGTGGGTTTTGAGTTAAGTATGATGGGATGGAATAATCACATGCGGGGCATCAGTCGTCTGTTATTAAACAGCCTGATTTCCTTCTCCGGTTTACCTCCACTTGTCCCACCGCGAGTAATTAAAGCCTCTAACTGTGCGGGATGTGCAGGCCAAACAAAAGGAATATTGCACCAGGGATATTCAAGGTGCTGGATGAGACGTTTAATATGAAACAGTGTGAAGGATTTCGTTACGGCCGAGCGCGTGAAGGTGGCCGACGTGCAGAATAGACTCCTGCTGTGGTCCAACTCAATTCAATTAGCCGGGGCCTAATATGCTCGAAGTGGGAGAAGTGATATCTCCATTCCAGCGTGTGGACGGATCGGCTCGGGCCTCTCTCTCTCTCACTCTCTCGACCGCTGAGTGATGAGAGGCGGTGGCGCGATTCACTCGTAAATGAAATTATGGTTATCGTGAGACCCCTGACTGAAGGGGATCGCATTACTGCCTCATCCTGGAGGATTTCTACTTGTCCAACCACAGTGTACTTCAGTTGTGTGTGTGTGTGCGTCTGTGTGTGTGTGTGTGTGAGATGATTACATTTTGAAAAAGGCACATGAAGGTGAGTGCTGCATTTACACATTCGGTAATGGAGGAGAATCAGTTATATTGTGTAACAGGTAGAAAAAAAAAATATGAATGTACGTTAAGCTGCAAGATTGATGACAGTCATAAAACAAAACAAAAAAAAACGACATGTGATCGTTTTATGCCGCACCAATCCATATCTATACACTGGATCTGCTGTAATCAATGTTTTGGATATTAATTAAGATATTTTTTTTTTATGTTTTAAAACAACATGTCACGTTACGACCATTATAACCAGATAGAGATATTGTTATTATAGCCACCTGGTGGGAATCTTTTAGGAACATTTGGCGGAGCGTAGGTGTCGCCCTGGGGTAATCCTGTTATAAATCTCATGCAGACCATAATCCCTCCCTCAGTCCGACTGAGGGATAATCCCGCGTGTACAGTAAACACCGCCCACTGCCTTCCATTGTGATACCATTGCGTAACTTTAAATTGGGGATAAAGAGCCACATAAGCATTGACGGTGTAAAATGCCCTTGTCTTGAAATGATGCTCCTCTGCAAAGCTACGTCTGGCCTGCTACAGTGTGTTTCCTTCACGTTATTAACTCTCAAGAAAATGTTTCTAAATGAATGAATTCAATAAACCTATATTATCAGGAATCCAGGAGAAAAAAGAAGTGTCACCAGCTCAGGAACCATCCAAAACCCCCTGAAAGTTATTTTTCTGGCAGCAGATTGGGAGTTTTAATTATAATCACAAACAGTGCTCCTGCTAATCAGGGTTTTGAAATGAGAGAGTTTTTTTTTTTAAGCCACATGAGACGAGCGAGCTGAACAGGCCCGGGCGTCATCTGTGCCCGGGCTGCAGGTGCATCTGTCAGAAACTGTCAAATCACTGCACGCCACTGGGAACAGGCCGGGAAATGACACAAACATCAACTAAACTTGAGCTAAACTAAAGCTGTTTTTTTTTTTTTTTTAACTATTTGAGTGTAATCTTTCAACTTAAAAAGTAATTTTAGTTTTCTCCTTGTTCGTCCTTCATCTGCCTATTTATCGACATGATTTTCGTCTGGCCGTATCCCGCGGCTATGTGATTTCCTGAGGGGGCAGGGTCTTCCAAATGTGAAATGCTGCATTAAAGTTGTGATTATTATTATTATAATTATTTTCTTTTTATGTTAGCTGATGTTGTTTTTGATGAAAGACTAGAAAGAACAGCCTGTACTCCTCAGGAATACTCAGCAGGTGGTGCTGGGCTGTAGCCAGGAAAAGACCAACCACTCAACCTCAAACTCCACGCTGGAGGTGTTTGACGCTGACATTACCCGACACACACACACACACACACAAAGCAAAATCCAGCCCGACAAACCGGGGGTCACGCAAAGTTTTAAAAAAGGTCATTCAGGGTTCAAGATCTGTGCAAAAAAAACACGTTGATGCTTTAATCAAAGGAGGAGATTATATTTGGGAGTCAGCCTCCAGAGGAACAACATTGGCGTATTTGAATTGTGTTGTGCATGAAACATTGGGTAGTTGCGACGAGTGTGTTTGTGAAATTGAAGAAAAAAACGTCAGTTGACGCCATGCAAAAATAAGCAGGAGGCCTCGGAAGTCCAGAGAAACACCGGTCACACCGCAAAGGTCAGACCCCGTCTAGACAGCTCGCTGCTGCTGCTCCACTGAACCTGACGGAGGAGCGCTGCGGGACTCCTGCTTTCCGTGCTCCTTTTTTTTTTTTTTTTTTTTAAACTTCCCAAGCAGGACACACGAGTGGGTGATCTGTGGAGTTAAACATTTGGTCTAGATTGAAATGACCTCGCAAAGTTGACATATATATCCAATTAGACCATGAGTTCATATTTCACAAATGCAACAATAACAGTAGTTTGAATTCCTGAGGAACCGCCACAAAATCCAGTCTTAACTCGCATAGGCATCGATCTCAGAGCCTGTCGGTTCTTTGGTTACATAACAACACACCGCGGAGCTGTCGGCGGATGAAAGTTGAGCCAATGATTCCTCTCATTCCGCCATTATATAGTGATCCACAGCGTCACTTGCACTTTAAAAAAAAAACGCTTTAAAGGATCAGCCGGAGGTTTTTGAGGCCGGCGGCCTGCTGATGTTCCCTCGGGCTTTCCTCTTTATAGCAGCTCAGTGCTGTGACGGCAGATACGGAAACGCAAGTTCCACAAAAAAAAAAAAAAAGCTCCTTTCAAAAAAAAAAGTTCCATAAAAGGCACGGAGAAAAAAAAATAACATCCACAGTGCCACTGTCGAAAAACTTGTGAAAGGAGTATTAATATGCAGATGACTTAGCGATATTTAAGTCACATTTTTGCATTTATATATATCTATATCTATATATAGATATCTATATATGATAAAGTTAAGGGTCTTTCTCAGACATTTCCTCGGCGCACATCATGTTACGGCCTCATGCAAATTTGTGAAATATCATCCTATCTTTTACTCCCCAAATCTCGACTAAAGAGCAACACCCCTGGACCTTGATTCTGCTCCGCAGACGCCTTTAAAGTTCATCTCGACAATTTCCTCATGTCGGGCACACACAGGCACATCAGACGTAGGTAAGTTACCCTCCGACCACCACCCCGAGGATTTCCATTTCAGTGATTGGAGGAAACGGAGGCCAATCGACCACAAGAAAAACAAAAGAAATACTATCGTTTGTTAGTCATAGTGTAGTTTCCAGCAGGTGACGACGTACGCGAACATCACAACAGAGGTCAGAGGTTAGGGTAGGCAAACATTTACATTTACAAAATCCCTAATATCAGATATGTTGATGCATGACGACCTCATTTGTTTTTGCGCCTGCTCAATTTTCGTTGGTGACCTCCTGCGCCGCGCGCGCATACATTAACTTCATCGACTTGCATCAAACTTGAGGACATAAAAGCTTTGCAGCGCGAGTACCTCAGACACGTCGCCGCAGATATGCACGCTTCGCCTCGGTTAATAGGATTCTGCCGAAGCCGCGCATGTACTCAGTCATATTTTAGCGCGCTTCCAATTAACCCCCTAACCTCCACCATGTAATAGCTTCCTGGGCTTCCCAGGCAACTAGTAATCTCTAAAGCGACTTCGTTAGCAATTAGACACGAAAGAGACACCGTGGCGGTAAACAGGCTTTTCTTGTATGGTGACATTGATGTTTGCGGTGGTAGACGCGTACGCGCGCGCGCGCGCCCCCACACACACACGCAATTTGATTAGCTCCACAACTGGCTGCGTGTCAATCAAAGTCTGCTCTCAGGTCTGATGAAGGGTTTGGGAAGTGCAGGCCCTAATGGATTTTAGCGAAGGACAAACCGGGACGTCCGGTAATTGTTCCTGTCTGCCGGCAGCAGGAGACGAGGATGAGGTTTGACCTTTGTGTATTTGTCTTGAAATGAGTTCTTACATCACAGAGAGTCGGGTCGCATCAGGTGGAACACTTGAGGACAACCTGTATGTACTTTCACTTCAGGGGAGTATTTCTTTTTCTTTTTTCTTTACACTACTTGCTAGGAAATCCGCTGGCTTCAGTTACTACGTTTGTTACTTTAAATGTATTTAAAAATAAATATGTTAAGATGTTTGTATTATTCTCCCAGGTAGCAGAAAAAAAGCATAGAGACAATGATGGATGTATCGCCTACAGAACAAAAGAAACCATAAAATTGGTCGACAATTAAATTTTTCTCTAAATATAATCTCTTATCTGACAAAAAACAAAGGTCATATGTACATGCATCATATTTCTGTTATATCTGGTTATCTGTGGTCAGGAGGACTCCCAGGACACCTGGTCTTCCTGTAGAACCTGATGAAATGGGCCTGACGCCCTTTTGTTTTCAGGTGAGAAAAACGTTGTTTCATCCCAAATGGTCTCGTGGTGATGTTTTTAAAAGGTCAGGGATAAAACCAGAGAGCCAGACGCAGGCATAAATCCAAAATATAATACGAATATAAAAGAAAGGACAAATAAGGAAAGAAAACAAAAGATGACATTGCATCTCCTCCATAGTGTGATCTGAAAACCGTCAGAGTGGAAGGACGTTTTTTTTTTATTCACTTTCACCTTCTTACAGCTGGACATGCACTTAAATGCTTTTCAAAGGTTTTGAAGTTTTAAATTGAAAAAAAGAAGTAAAATACTTGTGTACTTGTAAACATCAGTGACCTCCAGAACCCATTCATTCAGGAGAGCACGGTGCACACGTGTAGAGTGAGGATTTGTCAAAACAGTGAGCAGTTCTGATTGATGAGCGGAGAAGAGACGTCTTCATCCACTGGAGCAGCTTTCACATTGCTATTCCTGAGATCCATTTGTTGCTTCATAAAAACTTCCACTCACATGGACAATGAAAAGTGAGAGACTCCTCCGATCTGAAAGTCATTCCCGGGGAAATGTGGTTGTTCACAAAATATATTAAAACGGCAGATATTTGGCCGCCAGATGCATCGGCTTGTATTTACGAGACAAAACTAGTGACAAAACAAACATATCTTGCGAAATGAATCTCCGCTGCCAGATGATACCAGAGATTATTCCAGATTCATGAGCATCAGAGACGCCATGAAGAGAGACAGCCAGTGCCAACCAGTGGGAATAAATAAGGGAGTGCATTATCCCCATCAGAGGAGCATTTCCATACAGAGGAACACAATTTTGAACCTGTCCTTTTCTGTGAGTGTGTTGATACTTGATCTTAATACAACCAAAATCACTATAATCTGCTTATGATGTCGCTACTATTTTTTTTTTGTTGAAAAGAGGCTTAATGTCATGGCTTTTTAATTCATATTCATAAGTTAAAATATTTTTCTTTTATCTTTCCAGTTTTTTTTAATTAAAACAGAGTATTATGCAATGTGATTATTATAATAAGTATAATTATAATTATTATAATAATCACATTGCATAATACTCTGTTTTAATAAAAAAAAACTGGAAAAACTTATGAATATGAATTAAAAAGCCTATTAGTATTATTATTATTATATTATTATTATTATTATTTGTTATTGTTATTATTATTGTCATTATTATTATTATTATTATTATTATTATTATTATTATTATTATTATTATTATTATTGTTATTGTTATTGTTATTGTTATATATATTGTTATTATTATGTGTCCTCTGCCCTCACACAAATATTGTCAGAGTGGAACAAGTGGAAAAAACAAACCAGCATTGTGGACATATAGTCCTTTTTTCTGTCATACTGCATCTCGTGGCTCTCAGTGATGCGAGACATTCACACCACCGAGAACCACCGCATTTTTCCTGGTGACTTTCCAGTACCACCCCCCCTCCCCTCCCTCTAGTTTCCAGTGGCCTCACATCTCTGACCCTGTCAACGGCAATCACTTGTACACACAATTGCGCGGTGTTTACTTGTCACTCCGCTCAGCTTATGTAACGCAACGTGATCATCGGCCCGAGAAAAATCAATGTGCCCCATCGCTTTTCAACAGCTCCATCTTCCTTTCTCTTTCTTCTGTGTCTCTCTCTCCGCGGAGTGCTCGTGGTCTTCCCTTCCTCCTCGCGTTTATACTAACCACTGAGGATACCACTCTGCCCACAACGCACAGACTGGCCACAGTTTGAAGCTTATTCTTTATGAAACCTGATGCTCAGAGACAAACTGCACACGAGTGGGCGGCTGTTGCTTTTGGCGCTGAAACGCCATCAGACTGTTTTATGTCAACAAATATTTTTCCTACATTTCTTTTGCTATCTGAGTCAGTGTAATACTCGGTGTAAACAATGTCATTTTTTGTCTCACTCAAGATGGAGAAAAAAAAATATTATTCCAGTTCACAGTCAAACTTGTGTCAAAAGAGATTTTGATCCAGCTCAAATGGACAAATGTGACAAACGCACAACTTGAGAGTGACTCTAATTTGTATTTCACTTCGCTGCACAAGTGGGGGAGAAATCTATTAACCTTTAAGGCAGTAGGAGAACCACGCAGCACGCCGCATCTCCATCCAAAGGTTAGAGGGAGCGGCAGACTCACCGGAGAGGAAGGGGGGGCGGGGCTTAGATATCCAGGGAACACAAACACATGAAAGCCCTCTAAGTGTTGGAATGGATTCTAAACTGCGGCGAGAATCAAACGCTGGTCTCCAGGGGTTATAAATGAAAAGCCGCAAATTGCAGGACTTTTTTTTTTTTTTTTTTTAAATCACTGCAACGTTTATGAGAACTAATAATAAGAGGTCCACACTTCCGAGTAAGTTGGCGAAAAAAAAAATGGTGTTATACTTTTGTGTCGGCCTATGATCATTCATGAGAACCAAAGGTTTTGAGAACTAACCTTAATAAGAAAAATGGCCGTGCAGGAGGGCTTGTCCAATCCACACCTTCAGTATCCCTCAACAGTTTTTTTGACATTGGAAATAATCACCTTGGTAAACAAAACAGCCATATTCATCTTTAAACTACATATAAAAAATACATGAGGGAAAAGTATGTATTTATTCACTTTGACACTTGCCCTTCAGCCTCCTGGGAACACTACTATGCACTTAATGCTGCTGGTTATATTTATTCTAAAAATGTACTCATTAAAAAAAAATATATATGAATATGTGTATGTTGGATTTTAGATTTTGTTTCGTGGAACACTCATGTAAATGTCTTTGTACTACACAGAACGCCTTACCAAGAAAGCCCCAACATTTGACACTGCAGATAATGAGCACATTGCTTTTCACAGGTGGGTGCAAATTCATCAATTTTTTTTTTAATCCATTACTCTGCTAATACCTCACAGAAGTATTTTGTCTGCTCTCCGAGCACTTTGCAGAATTGAGGCATATTCAGAGAGCGACGGCTGCATTCAGAGGAAAAAAAACAACCCAAAGCTTATATTCAACACAAAGCTCGTCAAAGTCAGTTTAATTTCTGCTCTAAGAGGCGTAACAGCATATAGAGGAGTTCCCATCAGGTAAAAATCTGACAATAGACATGTTAATCTCGAGTAAGAAATTGTACAATAAGAACAATCAACCTATCGGTCCAGCTGTCAATCATCCGGCTCCCTCCACTAACATCAGAGAGAGGCTGAGATGTGAGGGTGTTCACCTCACCCGCGTGTGTGAGTGGTGTAATAAAAATATTTAAAAAATATTTAAAGTGCTCAAGCGTCCTACACACAGAGCGGCAAAGTCCAGGGTTCATGTTAATGAGCTGCTCTCCAAAGTGTGATGGCTCTCAAATGCACGCTGAGCACCTCGTGGGCCGGGCTGCGGTTTCATTTTCATTTCACCCAAACGCCGATCAAATTGAAACCAGTTTTGTACATTTTCAGCTTTTTTTTCCCCCCCAGTGATTCAGAACTGAAGTGCTCTCAGTAACGTGCAGAGAGAAAAGCTCACACATGAGTGTGTTATATATTCACACCCAGTTAACACAAGTTGTGATTAGGGGAACACAAATGTGGACTAGCCATGTGCGAATTCAAATGCAGCTTAGTGGAAAAAGTAAATAATAACCATTTTGCTGACATCTTCATCCAACTCACGGTAGAACACACATTTGTCTCGAAAACATCCTTTCAGTTACTACCATGGTAAACACTATAATTATCTACTCTTGAGTGACTTCACTCTAATCTCCTGAAACATTAAGAAAAAAAAAAAAAACGTCCAACAACTTGTTGTTTCTCTCTTATTTCAGAGCCTCAAAGCACTTAAAGTCACCGATTGCCGGCTTTCACGTCTTTGCATCCCCCCCCCCCCATTTCCCAGAAACCATCAGCGTGGCCCTAATCCTGTCTGTTAACCGGCAGATAGACCAGCACTGTCTCTTGTTAGCTGTGATGATTACACAACAGCGCGGTCCCCCTGCCCTTTGCCTGGGCCTTTTTGTCCCAGGTGACGAGCCACACTATCTCACCCTCGGCCCGATAACATCCTCCACCCCAGACGCTGCTTTTATCTCCTCAGACCTTCACATGCTGTGGTATTCTGAGGCTGCAGACCATCAACACGCAATGTGGATGTGTTTAGAGAGTCCAGAGCCAGATTAATGTATATATATATATACTGTATATAAAGATATACTGTATATTTTGGCAAAAGCGAAATATTATGTCTAAGCCAGCGTTTATTAGGTTTCCTTTGAGTCTAATCGACTGGGATCATCTGCCCAATTTAAAACCTCTTTTCATTTCCTCATTTCTTCATATTTCACTAAAAATTCATTATCTGCATCTTAAGATATTGAAAAGTAGGTACCTAACTCGCAACGTTCAGACATCATAATCCCCTTGAGAGGAGGAGGTGGAGGAACCTGAATCTGATAAAAAAAATAAAATAAAAATGAAATACTTATTGCTTGGGGCATTCAGCGGCCTGACTGCAGGAAAAGAAATAATAAAATAATAGAGTGCCGGAAGAAAAAGGGTTAACTGAACTATATGTTTCTGTTTTCATTTTACAGTTAATAGTAAGATAAAGATGAGATAAAAATTGGATACGAGAAATCAAGAAGTATGCTTTTTTTTTTTAATGAGCCAGTCAATTAAGCAGGAGCTCTGAGTGAAAAAAGATCATGCGTGTCCATCACAGCAGGTGCTGCACAACAGCTCTTACACAAGCCTTCACTTATCCACCATAGTTACGTAAGCGGCACGGTGAAAGCCTCGCCTTTTATTAATAACCACCACCACCAGTGTCCTGGCTGCCTGTCTCCTTTATAACCTTGGGGGGGTGGGAAAAGAGGAAAAAAATCTATATATAAATGCTGGAGAAGATGAAGACTCAGTCAGGGTTTTTATTTTTGTGTTTGGGTCCAGGGTTTGAGGAAAGGTCATGGGCGGGGGGGGCGGGATTAAAAATGATAAATACTGAACCTTCCAGACCTGTTTGTCTCCGCCACCGATGTACCTCCAGATTCCAATAAATCGTTGCGAGGCCTTGTGACTTTATGGCGGATTAAATGTTCCCGTCTGGTCTCGTGAGATTTGATTTCCAGCTATTCAGACACGCACGCAGCAAACAAGTGAGCCCTTCTATTTCTGGTTCGGGGACTCTCCGAAGAAGTTGTTTACCTTATTAAATGATCGCTTACATCATATTGGGAAAAAAAAATAAAAAATCAGTCTGACTCATGCTATTTCTGTGTCTTTTATGCCTCTCGCCTCCGGTTTACATTTTCATCAGGGATCACCGAACTGATCAAAGTACGTTCAACACAGTTTATGAGACATGCACACAAATGAGCCAAATATGAACAAAATAGTGCTTTTGTTCAACTCCTCTTTAAGAAGAACATGGAGTGCCACTCTTTAGTCGGATTGCGCTTAATTATAGCTCTGTGAGTGGGGGGGGTGGGTAGTTTCTCCAGTCCAGCCGGCTATCTATCCAACATCCAGGTAACCATGACAACACCTCAATCAGAGACGAACACCGAGTTGTGTGTGTCTGTGCCAGAGCGATCTCTGGACTGAAAAGTGAGTGTGTGTGTGCACGTGTGTTCCCCCCCCCCCCCACACACACACAGTGTGTTAGAGACAATGGTAGAGTCCTGGCTACATGATATGATTTCAAAATGTAATCAAAACCCCGGAGGAGAAAATTAAAAAAGAAAGAAAATCAAATGCCATGAATATTATAGTTACACGTTTCATTCCCATCTCCCGGTCGTGGAGAGAGAGAGAGAGCAGTGAGTTATTGATTAGCTCATATGAAACAGAATTCATTAAATGTGTATGAACACACAATGTGACGATGTGGCAGCAAAAAAACTGTTTCCAATGTATTTTTCTTTACAAAACACAAGAAGCTGTGGGAAACACCACCACGCTCATAGTTTAAAAAAAAGGCTACGATATCCTCCCGGCGTGGTCTGAAGGCGCTTGTGTTGCTCTTGATATGAACAAGCATGAAAAAAAATAAAAATCTCCAAGAGTAAAAATAAAGGTGGCACATAATGATATTTCCCAAGATTGATATTTATATATAGAATTATATAAATGAATTAAATGATAAAATAAATTGAGCTAAATATATATATACTGTATACATATATATATAAACTTTAAATGTATACTTTTATGCTTTGAAATAAATATAAATCATCATATCGGCTTATCGTTTGACGGCCCACCGAGGTTCTCGTTGTTGAGAAAATCGGTTTCCTTTGAGCTGAATATCTGACAGCAGAAATGTATTGGAGAAAAAAAAATTAAACTGTGACTGTCATCTGCTCACATCTACTTTTTAAGACTTGGGGGAAAAAGAAGCAAATGACTCCTTTGAATCTGAAGAACACTTTAGTATTCTTGCCTTCCACCTACCATTAAAACCCCAAACCAGCCTCCACTTAGAAAGTGTTTTTTTTTTTCACTTCGCTTTTCAGTTGCACAGCGACGTCCTAATTTCGAGGACCTTGCCCTGACCAGTAATGATGATAATTAGAGCCATGCATCCAGATGGCCCCGGTGGACCGGGCTACACTGTTAATGTGGATTAATTGTGACTGCGGTGGTGTAGCAGCCTTTGGTTAAGATAATGGCTTCACCTGAGGGGTCCTGAGTGGCAGCCAGCCAGAGGTAATCGTTCCCAACATCCCAGCGAGGCGCTCGGCGCCCTCGTGATGTGTGCTGAGAGCACGTGTGAAACAAGGGATGAAGATTGGCTCCTTGTTATTTCAATCCTGAGCTCCTGTAAGGTTTGGTTCCAATCCCCAGGTTAATAAAAGATATTACGGAGGCTGTATCTGAGGGTTTAGGGACAGACCTGGCATAAACGACTAACTGTGACTTTCATTCATCTTAAACATGCAATAATATATCTGAATTTTCTTGAAAGGTCCACTGGTGAGACATCAATAGGAGGCATGTGCACTCAAGCGAAAATATGGAGAAAAAATAAAAAAAAGCCCAACACACTACAGTCTGATCAATATTAATAAAAACTGCAGCAACCATCTCTGACACAATCGGTCCTTTGTTTAGCTACTGAGCAATTGTTCAAGCACTGAACAAAACCTGAACGTCATTTCACTTAAAAAAAAAAAAGATAAAAGCCACAGAATCTAATAGGAGAAAATTAAAGGATGAGAAGCAGAGAATAAAAACACCAGGGAATAAACTACAGCTTTTTTTCATGCTCTTGACGAATCAAAAGAGAAGTGGAACAATGGCATGCTTGAGATGCCATTAAGAAAGTCTGCGAGTAAGAGTAAAATCTAATCTTCCATAGTCGCAGGTGGAGCTGATGGCGCAAGTCCGTGGGAAATGATTGTGGGGGATGTGAGCGCAGACCTGGCAGTTAACCTTTCAGCGGCCTAATTAAACCACACAGCCATTAGGAAATCTGTGATTTAATCAGAGCGGCACCATGAGGGGAATGAAAGATGTTTCTCCAAAACCACACATTACACGTTTTTGTTTTTTTTTCTCAACGGGAGGACATTAAATGCACTCCATTTTCCCTTTGCTGCATCTTTGCCTGTTGACTCATTTACAGGAGAGTTAAGAGCCTGAACGGCTCCGTGTGAAAACATAAATATGCCCGCACGGCTGGTGGCCTGCTTTTTTTTTTTTTTTTAATAAAATGGACCAAGGAACATGCGTGAAGGAGAAAATGACCAATAAACTACAGACATCCACTGTTTTTCCTAATGAAGTTGACTTCACGATGACTTGAGACGTGTGAGCCGTCACACGTTCATCATAATTAAGCTTAAACTCCATCAAAGCACCAATAGTTTGCTTTTTGCCACAACTAAGTGACTCAAACTCTTTTTATTAAACCACACTCGCAATGAGTTGTTGTTAAATCTCTTCGTAAAGTCAAATCTATATATTTTAATTTCCATACTCCCACAGTTTTTTTTCCCCCTGATACTTAGATCTTCAGCTTTTTTTTTTTTTTTTTTTGTTAACAGATTGAAGCAGCTCACTGTTTTCTCCTTTTTTAAAACAACATTGAGCACCATAAGAGGCCGTGCTCTCCGCAAGGGTGTAAACACCAGAAAATAATCCCTGTTTTAAACCTCACAGGCAACAAATCCCGTTATTAATTAATCCCGTCGCACAATCACTACACACACAGAGATAAACCTGTGTGTGCCTAAGAGGGGTATTTTATTTTTTCATGATGTCATTTTATTCCACAATCACAGTGGAGCGGCTCTTTTGGAGCAGCCCAGAGTTGTGCCAATGCATCTGGATTCCTGATGATGTTGCCTCTTTCTCCAAAATAAATCAATTACGGCTCTAATCCCAGTGTTGTGCCGGCTGTGTTTTTTTTATTTATTTTTTATTTTTTAAGGCGGCGTGCTGGAAGCCACCCATGCTCCCGCTCATGAATGTTAATTCGTAAATCATTTCTCACTGCCGGCTGGCTGGCTCCCTTAATGTCAGCCTATGTGACAGCACAGCTCCTTGAATCACGTCCTCCACATTTCATCATCACATCATCATAAGGAAAAATAACATGTTTTTTTTTTTTTTCGTTTTTCTTTCCATTTTTAAGTTTAAGTTCGAAAAAAAGATTCTATCTCGTCTTACATTTATTGGGAGAGACTCCTCTGAGACGCTTTTTTTGTACATTTAGGAACCCTAGATCAGAGATATGAACCCGTTCACGCTTCTGCCTCGTTGGCCTCGCCGCTGATATTCACCGTGACATTTTGACAATCTCAGACTTTTGTCATCCGCCAACCCCCCAAAAAAAAGAGATAAAAGGAGAGTTTTACTCTCCTGGGCCATTTGAGAAGTGAACATTGTAAGATTCCAAGTGTTTTTTTTGGTTCTCTTTGGCCTCTGGTTGTTTTATTTTTATTTTTTTTGTTTTTTTTCCCAAAGACTGGCCACATAGCAACCGACCTTTCAAACCTTAACCATCTCAAAGGAAATGCAGAGTCATGAGTTTGCTGTTTCCGATCGTTTCCCACCCTCACACGGGCCTAGTTTCCTAATCTCAGTTTCCACCTGGTTATTTTCTGATGAGTATCAGCCGTGTGAGGAAAGTGACTCACAATGACCGCAAACATATCATTCTATGAGGAGAGAGAGAAAAAAAAAAGTGAAATAAAGCTCTGTATTGGATGACAACTTTGCTACATTTTAGGATCCTATAGGTCCTATATTTGGGAGAGTAAATAAAAGATGTAAATGCCCATATGTGACTTTAAAATTCCAAATGAACAGACCAGCCACAAACCCAACGGTAAAACATCCGATTACAGGGGAATCTCAAATCTTAAATTATGATGGCGGTGCTGTCCTCATCTTGTGGCGTCATTTGTCATTTTCTCCGAATAAAACAAGTGGTTCTTGTGATCAAACGCCGCAATTGGCAGGAAGCCATTATTTTTCTCATTGTCTCTTACAAATTGGTGCAATAAAAAAAAAATAAAAAAAAGAAAGAAAGAAAGAAAAATAGGGTTGGGGTCATCAGCATTTCAGGGGAGATTGCGCTTGTGGATTTAAAGAAAAGCTATGATTGAACCTTAGTTGAAATCAAACAGACCTTCTCCTTACAACTGTGACAGTATTATTGTATATATGTTTGTCCTAAAACGAAAATGATTTATATATTTTTATGTAAATCAAACTATTGTGAAATAGTTTTGACGAGAGTGAAAGGCAGTCTGGATTATAATCTAAATCAGTCCGGTCTCTTACTCGCTCACAGTTGGCATTCCACTTTTTTTCTTTTTTGCTGCTTTCTCTGTGTTTTCGGGAAATAAATGTGAATTTGCGGAGTGTGGGCAGTGATTACTTTTGTGTTTACGAGTTGGCATTAACATAATCACTCACCTTTCCTCACCCAGCACACTCCCTCGTTCCAGCGTGCCAATTATAAATCTGAAGATGCCATGAAAATGCGTTTTAAAGCGGAGCTGAATTTCTAGCCTTACGCCAATGTCCCAGTAGACTCTGAAATTCGACATATTCCTACCCACAATGCAACTCTGTGGACACCACACTTGGCACGTGCCCTGGTGTAAATACGGAAGTTACCCACGACTAGCAAATGCCACAGGCCTGTTTAAATTGTCCCACGTCACATTATTACATTATGCGGTCCACACGGCTAAACTGCTGGCTGCATGCGCATGCACCTCGTCACAAAAACTCCTGGCCAATTATATGTTTTGCCTCTCTGCGGTCTCCACCTTCTTTCTGCAGGTCGGCCAAAAACAGCTTGCTGGGTTTTGGCTTCACGACCTCAGCCAGAGTTTGCCATGGGAAAGTGGGTGATGTTAAACACCGCATGTTAATAATCTGGCCTCAGACACGTGCCAGAGTGGACTGCAGTGATTTTCTCCGACTGTTCACACGCAACAGCTGGGTCCTACCAAATCATTACTGCTTTTAACAAACCAAAGCCCCTGTAGTATAGCAGCTGGGTAAGTAGCAGCAACTCAACAGGCAACTATTGATAATGCACAAAAATAAATGATAATCATTTAAGAATAGTGCCAAATGTCCCATACAGCTCCCTCATGATCGGCTGATCATGGAGAAATGAAAAAAAAAAAAAAAAAAAATCTCATTTCGCTCATGATCAAAGTTCACAAACAAAAGAAATGTCTGCTTTAAAAAAATACATACAATTATAGTTGTTGAGATGATTTCATGTACTAACTAGAAAAGAGGACGAGTCACCAAAGCCATTGAGATTCAGGTTGTAGAGGAAGATGAATGTCAATAAAACGCTGGCTGCAATCCATCTCGTAAATGTTGACATTTCAGAAGAAGAAAAAAAAAAAAGGTTGAATTTCGTGTCAGTGTTGTGTAAGAGAACAGGTTTGTCTGACATGGCTGGAGCCAGCGGGACAGGTGCAGTGTCTACACAATCATAAAACCACGTTTTCGATGCAACTGTTGCTCTTCCCTCCTTTTCCACTGTGGTTTCCAGTATCCCTTGACTACGGGTTCGCTTCCCCCCCACTGACACTCACTGGATTATAGGAATATGCGCTCCAGCAGCGGACGCATCAGTGCCACCTCTGATGGAGACAATGGACGATCCCGGGAACTTCCAATTATTGCCCAACAGGTCCAGATTAATACTATATACTAAAGACTCATATACGTTTTAATTTCGAAGCTGTTGATGTTTGCATTTTGATCGACTGTAGTTGACGAAAAAGGCAAAATAGAAGATTTCCAAAGACACAACCCTGTCAAAGTAATTATTATTTGCCTTTGGAGGCATCTCAGTTACTTTGTAAGTCAATTATAACGGATACATACCTAAATGAAATCCCTGTAATGGAATTATGGAATGGAAAAGTACTATGAACGGTCTTACTGCATTAGTTCTACAGCTGGGGGAAAAAAAACAAAAAAAAAAACATGATGGAGTATTATGACTTATTCGGTCCCAGAGGACAATTAGACTGAGGGTCACGGGGGACAAAGCCCTGCCGGAGTCCGTGGCGCAGTGAAGGCGGGGACACAGACAGGTCGCCGGTCCCTCACGGGGGGAAAGCACTCCATCGTTAGTACTGTAGTGTAATCCCGTTACAGCCAGCAGCAGCAGCAGCAGCGGCGGCGGCGGCGGCGGTCCGGGATTACGCACGGAGACGGCACAGAGCCACACGTCGGTGGACACAGTCCGTGCGCGCTGGACATGGATGAGGACGCGGCGCGCGCCGACTCCCGCGGACAGCGCTAGGAAAGGTCTCCACATGGAGCGCAGCCCCCCCGGTTCCCCCGGAGTCCAATGGCTTAACCGCAGAGACATGAGTGTCCGGCCGGAGGACAGCATCCCCCTGTGCCAGAGGGCTCTGCAGATCGTGACGGAGCTGTGTCTCACGGGACACGTTGACCGGGACAAATGCGCCGGGATTTTCCCGTTGGAGAGCAACATACCAGGTAAAGGACATGCAGGTAAATGGAATAAAGTCCTTCTTTTCACGTCTCTTTCTTTATTTATGATTCTTTGTTTTTATGATGAGGATGATGATGAAAAGAAACCACGCGCACGCCGCTCTCCGGTGCCCAAATGTTTCCCGGCTCTTTTTGCGCGCATGTGGAGCAGCAACAGGTGGAGGACGAGCGGCAGCGCCACCCGAAAGGATTTTTTCCCCTCTCTCATTCTGTGCACTTTACAATCGGAGGGATTGGTGACCTTTGTGTTGAAATCCTGCATGTGGGATCTGCTTTGAACTTGAACTAGGAGTGGAATAGGAAGCAGATTTGTTTTTCTCGCCGTGAACACGTTAGAGGCTGTGATTTGACATTGTCCAGGTGCACATGCTGCCCCCTCTTTCTTACAGCTGGCTTTCTCTTCTTCTCTTTCTCCCTTGCACGTTTGTCTTGTCCTATTTGTCCCCGGCTTGCCTGTCCTTTGCCCCCCTTTTTTTTTTTTTTTCGTGTCCTCCCTCTGCTGGCCTGTCCACGGTTACACGTAGACATCTCTATTAGTCTCCTTGCTGTGGTGGTGGGTTTCTGTGGCCTCGCCCTGTTGGTAGTCTCTCTCTTTGTCTTTTGGAAGCTGTGCTGGCCCATCTGGAGGAGCAAGGCTCTGTCGGCCCACGTCGAGCACGGCCTCCGCGTGGGCTTCCCCGAGGCGCCTCCGCCCAACACCCCGCAGGTCAGCGAGTGCAAGGCGGCGGAGGTGGAGAAGAAGAAGCAACCGCCGGCGATGAACGGACGGAGCACCGTCAAGCTCCTGGAGGCGGCCATGAAGATCAGCCAGACGTCTCCGGACATCCCGGCCGAGGTGCAGACCGCCCTGAGGGAGAAGCTCAGCCAGCAGGCCAAAATCCAGAGGCAGACCACCGAGCCCACCTCCTCCTCCAGGTACCCCTACACAATACCACCGCAGGCACAGCCACACCTGCCCCCAGGACATGACAGTGTATTCATAGGCGTGTGTCAACTCCTTACCATCACGGTATAAAAGCATATTTGAACCCACTTTGGGTTTCTGACTCACACAAAGCTGCAAACAGTCCTTGAAAACGTGGCCACTCCCCCCCCCCCCCCCCCAGAGGTAGTTTGGCACGTGTCATCAAGAGAGCATCAGGGAATGGACGGTGACCTTCAAACGCTGCTGTACCACATAAATTGTGCGTTCCACCGTGTCTGACCAGAAAAAGGAAAAAAAAAATCACCTCTATCTACTTCACTTATAAACCTATGATCACACATGCCTGCGGGTGAGTCCAGCTGCCATGGCAACCGTGGGAATCGACCACAGTAATTAATCAATCAGCTTTTGAGTCTCTTTTGTTTTCCCCAGCAGTGTTTAAAGTAGCACGTCCATAATTAGCAGCGCTATGGGGCCGGGAGCTGTCAGGGTGGGGAGACGCACCGCGCAGCTGCGCTCCGTTTGTCACAGGAAACCGTTATTGACACTGGTCGTTTGGCTCCTTAATGAAATGATATCGAGTGCAGGATCTTCATGAATTACACACCCACCGGGAAGACAGGCAGGTCGGGTTCAAGAGCCTCCCTTTTTGGAGGTAAAGACGCCAAAAAAAAAAAAAACAACTTCCACAAGACAACTCCAATAAAGTCTTTGTACGGTTTATCTGGAAAGCAATTAACCTACCCAGTGGATGCAGGGCTGCAGCTCTGATTTGATTTCCATTATCCATGCATCATTTGGTGCGCAAAATGTCATGCAATTGTGGAAAAAAATAACACTTTCCCACCGGCCGTATATTCAAAGAGCACAGGTCATGAAGACAAATCGCTGTGGCGTGCAATGTATTCAATAATGCAAACGCTCACGGAAAAAGCAACTCCACATTATTCCTTCTCTGACAGTATTGTACACTATTGTTTAATAGTATTTAATACATCCTCTTTTTGTTAAAATAAGATATATTTCCATTTTCTGTAATAACATTTTTTAATCAGGCAAAAAGTTTTTCTCGTTAAAAATGCTCAACTTATATATTACACCATACATATATATATATATATATATATATAGTCCATTTTTCAGATGAAAACTTAGAGCTGATGCTGGCTTTCAAGCTCCAAAAGCAATAAATGAATAATAAGATTTCACCAGTTTTTTATTTTCCTCATGGCCATCTGGATCATATTTTTTTTTTCTACCCGTCTCACTAAGGAGCACCTGTCAGATCAGGTGGAGCCACCACGTGGTGCTTCCTCTCTCTGTGTCAACACATCTGCTCATTTGAGAGGCTGGAACCAGAGAGCATTCGGATAATGGAAAAAATAATAATAATAATTTCAATAATTTCCACTCAGGGAATTGTTTTCAGCAAAAAAAAAAAGCAAAGCCAAGAAATACTTACATGGCCTTAAAAGCCCAAAGTAATCAGTGTGTTTACAGGTTATTTTCAGAGGTTATTTAGGGTCGTGATTAAATCCCAGCAAAAGATTTTTCACTCGAACTGTTTATCGTAAAAATTCATGCATCCACTGCGACTTTTGGTGCATTTTCAGCATTAGCGTTAATTTACATACACTTTACACCCTGTTGGGTTGAAGGAATATTAAGAGTTGGCAAACCATGTAGATAGCTGCGTTATTTTTTTGTTGCCAATGTTGTCTACAAGGGGGCCAGTTGCTAGGTGACGAGATTGGGAAGCCCCAACCCCACAGTGTTTTTTTTTCCTCAAAAGATGTCAACCTCAGAAACTTGAATGCTGAAGATCTGTTTTTCCATTCAGAAAAAAGTGGTGACAAGAATGAAGAAAACCATTCTGTTAGACCACTTGTGGTTTTATTATCTGGTTTTTACTCTCACGGGGGGGGGCAGTAGAAGTGGGTCAGACTATCCACATTATGTCTACGAAATCTGAGAATTACAATGAAAGACGTGCCTCAAAGAGACATCACAGCTACTTGAGGCCCCAGATGTTTTGGGACGACTACATAGCCAGTGGTGGTTCCATACTAGATTGTTATGCCTACAAACCAAAGCTCAACCAAAAACCCTTTTTTTTTTTTTACTACTCGACCAGAATGTAATATGACATGGTCCAGGAACTCCACATTATTATGCATCATGCTTCTTGGATGTACCCTCTCCAGACAACCCATTAGCAGCCATCATAACAAACCACTCATGCGCAACACTGACACGTGAGACATTTACCAGATGCCCTCTACCCTTTCCTCACAGGCACAATTCGTTCCGCCGTCACCTGCCTCGTCAGATGAACGTCACCAGTTTTGACTTCAGCATGGACACGGTGCCTCTCCGCCAGTCTTCCACCGCCAGCATCGGCAGGATAAAACCGGAGCTCTACAAGCAGAAGTCGGTGGACTCGGACGGCGAGCCCAAAGAGCCGGTGGAGACGTGCGGGAAGCTGAGCTTCTCGCTGCGCTACGACTACGAGGAGCAGGCCTTGGTGGTGAGAATCCTCAAGGCTTTAGAGCTGCCCGCCAAAGACTTCACTGGCACCTCCGACCCATACGTGAAGATCTACTTGCTGCCAGAGAGGAAGAAGAAGTTCCAGACGCGAGTCCACCGCAAGAACCTGAACCCCATGTTTGACGAGACCTTCTGTTTCCCCGTGGTGTACGACGAGATCTGCAACCGCAAGCTGCACTTCAGCGTCTACGACTTTGACCGCTTCACCAGCCACGACATGATCGGGGAGGTGGTGGTGGACAACCTCTTTGAACTCTCAGATCTTTCCAGGGAGGCGGTGGTGTGGAAGGATATTCATGCGGCGACTACAGTGAGTTGCCGTTCACCACGGATCCCCACACACGAGGACACTGTCGCCACGTAAGACGCGTTGAACGCACCAAACTTCTCGTTTTGTCACAGAGGACACGCGGAAACTTTCCCCGGCTCTGGAAAGGTCTAAATAAAAAAAAGTATTGCTTTGAATCACTCCTAAGAGCCTCAACCTCCGCAAAAGTGGCCGGTGGAAGACAGAACACACATAACTCAAGTGCTTGGGGGAATGCACTTCATTAGCCTAACACCCACACACATTTTCCCCCCAAAAACGGCCGGGTATTCTAGACATAAATATATCAGCAGGGAGTAAAACTACACAGTCATTAAAGTAGTATCTTCACAAACAGGGTAAATCGAAGGGTCTATGATGTACGATTTATCTCAAAAAGCCATCAAGATTAACACGGCAGATGCTGGTTTTTATACACGGCTCTTTTAATGAGGATTTTTTTGGTTTCCTGGTGCTGGAAAAAAAAAGCTTTTATATGCACTACCACCATTTCTTTAATCTCAGTCCTCATTTGTTGACTCCACTCGGAGGATACGCGAGTGCAGATAATGAGGATAGCTCGTATCTCGACAAAGGTCTTTACAGATCCGAATGAATTGTTTCGTAGAGTAGGGTCATCATCCTCCATCCATTGGCCTTTGAGTCATTATCTTAAACCAATCATTGCCTTCGTGTCGCCTTTTTTTCCCCCCAAAGATTAAATGTACTCAAACTGAAGGCCATAAATGAACCAGCAGGTTTAGCGATACACCTGAGGGCAGTGTCAAACATACCGATGTTGGTGATAAGAGTAGCGGTGGCTGAATTCCATTTAGCTTCTTTTAGGGTCCTGCTGTTAAGAATTCTGGCTCATTGAGAAAATCCAAGGATTTACGGGAGACCGTTGAATTGAATGAAAACGTTATTTGAATGGAAAAAAAATCTACCCTTCAATACGACACTCACACAGATCACACCATGCAATCTAGGTTTACATACAATGACAATCGAGTCGGAACAAATAGTGCAGTTTTGATTTTGAAGCTGATATCAAGATTTTTGTGGATGTGTTTAATATTTTTTAGAATTCACGCCCGACACGCTGCTATACCAATTTTCAACAGTTTTGTTATCAGGCAGTTATCATTTTTTTTTATAAACACACTGTATTAACTCACCCAAAAAGTCCACATGCCTGATTGACCCAACCGTTATCTTCAAAACGTTCAAAATGGACTTTTTTGCCTTTCTGTTGTCGTCCTGCAGGAGAGTGTTGACCTGGGAGAGATCATGTACTCCTTGTGCTACCTCCCCACAGCGGGGAGAATGACCCTGACGGTCATCAAATGCAGAAACCTCAAAGCCATGGACATCACAGGCTCCTCAGGTGACCCCCCGGCCGCAAATAAGTCACGGCGCCGCTTCAAAGGCTCAAACTGAGCCGGGGAATCAAAATTAGTTGAGCACAGGCAGCGGGTGGCCACTTAGAATGGAAATGGGTGGCTAAGACACATAGGGGGGTCGGCAATAACACATAATTGAAAGTGTGAGAGTAGTGCAACACACATTTTCACTTTTGTGCCGTGTTATATGAACTAGGTTTGGATATGAAACCGCATTTATTTTGAAATTGCGTTTAAATTGTCCTTGGAGCATAAATTGCCGATCATACGTCCAAACGAAGTCGCTCTTGAATGTCTCCCAGATCCATATGTCAAGGTTTACCTGATATGTGACGGGCGGAGGTTAAAAAAGCGAAAAACAACCACCAAGAAAAGCACCCTCAACCCGGTGTACAACGAGGCCATCATCTTCGATATCCCGCCGGAGAACGTGGAACAAGTCAGCCTGTCCATCATGGTGATGGATTATGATCGGTGAGTTCATCAATACTCCACACACACACACACACACCTGTGGAGCATACGATCCACGCGCTTTATGTCAAGGACTCATGGGATTTGGGGATTTAAAAAAAAAAAGCTCTCCTCTATTGTTTTATAAAGTGTCTAATTGAGGGCAGTGAGCTTTTCTTCCTGGTTCAAATCTGCCCTTGATTCCAGCTTCTTTGGAAATATGTATTTACGCATACGCTTTCGGTACGCTCATGTCTACCCAGACTAATAAAAAGCAAGACTTTGTGTTAATGTGTGTTTTTTTTTTTTGCTCCTGACAGGGTGGGACACAACGAGGTGATTGGTGTGTGTAGTGCGGGCCCAGACGCTGAAGGCCTTGGGCGGGACCACTGGAACGAAATGTTGGCTTATCCACGGAAGCCCATCACACACTGGCATGCTCTTGGAGAGGTACAGATATGTTGTTGCTGTTGTTGCAAATGCTGTGCTACACAGTGTAAAGAAATTAACTCAAAATGAACTTAACTGTAACTGTTACTTCTCATTATTATTATTATTATTATTATTATTATTATTATTATTATTATTATTATTATTATTATTATTATTATTATTATATTATAGTAGTTTTATTATTATTATTTTATTATAGTTGTTTTATTATTTTATTAATATTAATGTTATTATTATTATTATTATTAAAAATATATATTTTTCAAAATACGATAACAACAATATGCATAACATTTTTTTCAACTGAATTTCTTCTCTTAAAAAAAGAAAAAAATATATTTTGAACATAAGAAAAGATAATGATACGTTAATGAACATACATTCTACCCCCTTCTACCGTTTCTCTGAAGAACCAGCCACTGCTTTTCTTTTTATTTTGTATTTAACAAGCGTAACTGATGCATGGAGGCATACGTATCCGTTCTGAAAGGATTTCACTGTCATTAGCTCCTTCTATATGGTCCGGCAGAAGGCATATTTTGAGGGTTATTAGCCTTTTTGCACAGTCGGATGAGAAGATCAACATTAAGAGACAGAACCTGTGTTTTGTGTGGAAAATGCCAAATTTGTTGAAGCTGCTCTCCAACAAATGCAACAGTGTCGTCATTACATGTTGCATGTGTGTGTTCAACACGTATAAATACAACCTCACATGCAGTGATTTAAAGAGCAGGTTGCATGTTCACAATAACCCCTGGAACCAGTTACTGAGCAAGTCAGCTTTACAAAAACGCCTGCATCCATTGAACAACAACACAATACCATGTGTGACTGAGACAATTATACAAATTGTTGGAAGGCTGATTTGTTTCACGCCAGTTAAAGTAATTTCATATATTCCATCTTTCATCCATGTTTTTTTTTCCTCTTTTGCCAAACCCACTCCCAACCTGACGAATAGGAAAATACAGGTGATTACCCATTTTCAGTGGTGAAACTACTTCATGCTTCAAAAAAATGGAAAATAAATTAACTGTGATCATTGGCAAAAAAAAAATAAAACTGAAAATATGACGCATTACGTGGCGCGTCATTTTCAAATGGGTTTTCTGCAGTGTGAGCTGGTTTGCTGTCGGCAGTGCTATAATGGAGCTATTTTTGGAGATGAGGTAAAACCGTGTGAGGGCAGGTTCACCTGAGGACAGAGGAGTTACCAAAGAGCAGGAGATGGTGGCTCTAAAAAAACCAGACCAAACCAGTGCACACATTGGATCACATGTCAGGATTCAAAACCGCCCCAAACACAATCTTTTTTCCAACGTACTGCACAATCCTGTTGTATTCTCGACACAATTCTACGGGGAAAACGCTTGGCTATAAATCACTGCTTCTTTATTTTTCCTTTCGGGGGCTGAAAGAAACCGTTTGCCCATGATCACAGTGTGTCCTCAGGACTAGAGAAATACCTGCTCAGATTGTCATGCCTCGATCACAGCTGTGTGTGTGTGTGTGTGTGTGTGTGTGTGTGTCTGTGCTTTGTCACGCTCTTACCTTGCAGTGGCCTGGAAGAGCAGCAAGCTTTGAGAGTCACGGCTCGTGTCCCTCGCCCAGACCTCCGCAGACGCCCTGACCGGCGCGGGAAGCGCGGCCGCGGGTGGACCCTCTGTAATCAGACATCCAGACATTCGTTTAGAGTCGCGGCAAAAGCCGAGTTGCCTACGACGTGTCTCGTGCGAGTGCGGTGTGAAAACTGAATTTCATTTCCTACATGCACGGAGGGTCTGTGACCCTTTCTCTGGCCCAGGAGCTATTCAATAGAGATAGCGTTTTACTTTGAAATGGCACAAAGATAAAGGGCTATGCTGCTCTGTGGCATAAAAGCATTTACTTGATGGAATAACAGTCAATAAATCCAACAAGTCATGCCTTATGCAGGAAATTCTGCGTTATTTGGGTAAATATCGCGGAAGGGTCCCAGATGTTTGAACCCGGCCATTAACTACCTGCAGATACTAGAACAGCTGACACTCGGATTTAGTGGGGAGGGAAACGGATACATGTAGCACTAGAACAGTTTGAAATTAAAATACACACTTTATCTTTATGAACATTTAAAAAAAATATTATTTCAAATTAATTTTTCTACACACTGGATTGATTTCAGCACATTAGCAGCCTACAAGATTTTTCTTGGTTGTCCACTTAGATATAAGCTTCATTAAACTGTTGTCTAATTAAAAAGTGAAGTAATGCACAGGTCATCCGTCGGCATGCGTTTTAACCCCCTACACAATGTTCTTGAGCAGAAAAAATAAATAAATCTGGATCTGTCCAAAATCACCAAAAAATGGCCGACAGACAAGAAAAGAAGGCTTTAAAAAGAAAAAAATCATAATGACATTTATGCAAAAAGAAAAAAATAATAATATGAGAAAAAAACAGAAGAAAAGACGATAAAACCTTATTAAACCGTATTTTACAAAATGTTGTAAGACATTATTTAGTCATTTGGGAAAATATGGGCAGTGCGAATGGATTAGTGAATGAGTGACTTTAGACAAATCAGGGACCTGGACTATTAATTAATCAAACAAACAAAGACACAGTCATCAATTCAAAAAATGTCTCACCTGGGCAGAACAAAAAAATCAGCCCATTGTTGTGAGAGTAGTAAAGAAAAGAAAAAAAAAACCCTCTCTCAAACATTTGCAAATCTTATGTAGAATTATTTTTACACGAAGCCATATGAAATGAACTGAGCTCCTCCTTGGCAAGTAATAAGAAACCAACATAGCAAATATAAACAAAAAAAAAGGCTGTGTACTGTTAACTTACTTGCACATGCAGAGATGCATTTTTTCCCCCTGTGCCGCCCTTATAAATATTAAATATTTTTACTCGTAGCATGTTTGTCTCTACTTTGAAAACACAATTGTGTAGGGAAATATGTTATGAAAAGTGTCCAACTTTGTGTTTAAATTTGTAAATATACAGTATTATTGTCAATGGCAAAGTTTACATATATATATATTAATATATATATATAGAGAGAGAGAGAGACAGATATATATATACATATATATATATATATATATATATTGAGAAGTGAAATTAAAAAAGTTGTCGTGATCTTATTGAAAACTGAGACATCACAATGTATTTCTAATCGTTTGGTGTTACTTGGACCTGCGGAGACTTGTAATCAAGTGAAATGTATACACGTTGTGTAACAGTTGTGAACAATTAGTCAAAACTGGAAAACCCCCGCGAAGCCAACTCCACCGTGTTCAACCTATTCCATGTTTAGACGTTTAGAGCTTTGAGCTGCAATTGTTTGCATATCGAATCATTCTATATGGAGCGAAAAACAACTGCAACCGCTGTCCTGATGTGTACAGTTTGTGATAATTTTTGTAAAAAAAAAATAAAAAAAAATGTAGAGTTAACATTTGGGATATCATTTATTGTATCTGTTTCATATGTATTTTAACAAAATAAAAAAATTAAAAATGAAGAGTCAGAAAATATCAGCGTGTGTTGTGGTGTGGCTAAAAGCACATACAAAACACATGAGTCGTTGACGACACGTCTGCCCTTGACGTTATTTATTTTGCATGTACTTGGCGCTTTTGCGTTTTTGTCATAGTCTGTGATCTGATAACTTTGTTGTCCTAGTTAGTTTTTTTTTTTCCACCTGTACGCAATAAAATTGCTCCACCTTGCTTAGCTCTCTTCTTCCTCTTGTCTCCTTCATTGTGGACAAAATGTCAAATACGCGTTTGTCAGTTTAATTCCACACCTGTCACGTAACGGGGTTCTTTGGCTGCCTGTTTTGTAAGTGGTTTGTCAACACGCTGTCAAGGCAACCACGAGAATAACCCTAAGAGCGGAACAAGAAGTGGTTGTCTGCATCTGAAATGGTAGAATAATTCAAAGAAAAGCATGTCTGGTTAGTATTTTCCATTAATGTAGAGGAGGGCTGAGATTGGTCCTACTTTCGACAAATACATGCCGTGCCCCTTTTACCAGTGCCAACGCACAAATGACAAATTTTAGACAACCACTCGACGCAGAGTTTGTGCTTTTTTAGAGCTATCCAGCAGAATTTAAAAAAAGCTTCCTTCTGCGGCCCGGTTTGATGGTGAAACATGAAGAGAACATTTTCATCTGTGGTGGAGCATGACATGCCGCGCAACTTCCTTTTGATCCACAATATTGGAAGGAGGCGCAAAAGAGGAAGGGGGGGGGGGGGTGACATTAGTTTCCGTGGCAATGAAAGCCGCTGTCTCTCTGAACGCTAGAACCCATATTTAGTGTGGAGTGGTATCTGTAGATAGCCTGTGGCGATACATGTTATTAAAGCTTAGTCATTTCCTGAATGTTGTAATTGTGCTGTGTGATGTGTAACATCACCCACAATGCACCTGCAGGATTCGTCATTATTTTGGGGGATAATTGTCCATCCAGGATTTAATGCCGTCGAGGCTAAAAGGTGTTCAATCGAGATGAGAGCCTCTTTCAACTTCTACTCTTTGAAGACGTACCTGGTTTTGAATAATGGCCCCTTTGCGATACCTTGAATTAGCCTACGCTGGTTCCGTCTAGCCAGTATGATAAAAAAAAAAAAAGAGAAAACAACATGGCCCCTTGTTTCTCCTAAATATTCAAGAGCCGCTTCTGTTTGTCAAACACGCCTTGTATCTACACACTCCAGCTACGGACACAGGATGGCTTTATTATAGCCGGGGCTCCCACCGCTCGTTGGACACAGACGGGGTCAAAGGTCAACTCATTAATGAAGAGGTAGAGGGGGCGGCTGCTATTCTAAGAACAATTACAGTCAAAGGGGGTAAGCGGAGGGACAGTTATGTAATGCCACCGACCATTACAGCCTGCCACTCTTATTTATGGCCTTCTCTTTCTCTGTATATATATACTGTATATATATATAAAAAAACAAAAAAACAATTGTGGCCCTCAGGAGGATTGGTCACGCACAGAATTATATAACGAAACAAAATTAAATATATGATGTGGGTCAAAACACAATTGTACATGATTACTATATTAGAGAATACAGACTTCAGACATCCACAAGCAATTGAAAAAATCAAGACAACAAAATGGAGATTGTGTGTCTGAGCTGCAGAGAGGGGCGATGAAAGGTTGTGTAGCTGGCATTTTTTGGAAGCATTAGATGGGAGGCGACACCCAGGGAAAAAAATATTGATGTAAACAGAGAATATGTGTATTGGTTATGTGTAGTGTATACGCTGCGTATGTGTATATGCATGTGGGTTGAGTTAATACAACAGAAGTAATTATCTTATCTTATCTTATCTATCTTAATATGTTTAACGGTTTAAAGAAACAAATTCCGAGGCATTTTACCTTAAAGATTTTTTTTTTTTTCCTCCCCTGAGATTCTCCATACTGCTCCACTCAGCCTCCCACTCAGGCCGTTAATCACCATCACCCTGAGAATGCTAATTAAGAAAAAACGGCTTTCTTTGTGGCTCCAACAGGTGTGAGCGGCGGCGACTATCATCAGTGCCGGTGTCACAATGGTGGGAAGACGGGGTGGGAGGACAAGGTTGTCTCCGCGCGGCGAGCGGCGGTGGAGGAGTCCACATGAATCACGCCGGGTGGAGCCGGAGAGGACGTGAGCCTGAATCTAAATACAGTCGTTTATCAGATCCCAGGTAGGGCTCACGGTGGATACCACAAAATCCGATGTGCGGAATGGAACGCGTGGGCCGCTGCGTGCCGACAAAGCTCTGGATTTGCAGCTCCAGGGCGTGAAGACGAATAAATGTGTCGCGATGGATATGGACAATAATGATATCTTCGTGTGGGCCAACCCGCTTGTGAATGTACCTCATTTTATGGGAGTCTTCCCAAAACGTTAACATGGGACCAAGATGGAGGACAACCCGTCAAACAGACCAACCCACAGATAGATTTGATTGTGTTTGGAGATTTATTCATTATAGTTGCACAAGTCCGACACCAGGAGCCACTCCGGGGAGGTACACAAAACAACAAGGGGGGCCAAAAGCGCACCCTCTCAAAAAAAAAATCGGCATTTTTCGGCCCAAAATGCCAAACACGTGCCACATTATAACCAGGCAGGACCGTTCTGCAGGTGTGTGAAGTGTCCATTGTGTCTGATGTGTGTGTGTGTCTGTGAATGAACAGTCTGAGCTCACACACACTCCACCGGTGAGTCATAGTTTGGACCCGTGTCCTTTCGCTGTGTCTGCGGTGTATTTATAGAGTTTCTCAGCCCTACAACGCACAAATACACACAGGCACACGCACCTTCACCTACACACACCAACACACACACACACACACACACACACGTAGGGTGACTCACAGGAAGGCCGTGAGGATATTACAGAAGTATGCCCGTCCTACAATCTGCATTTGCCCACACTTGAAGTGGGCTGAAGTGTTTATTATTAGGCCCAAACAGGAACACGTTCATGGCGCATCCCTCACGAGTCATCCTTCTGCCACTCTCACCTTTGACGACAGTAAGGTCCACTGTTAAAGTCGGATTCTAAAAATATCATTTTAGTATTTAAACTGATGAAAACGGATTGAAAGGAAACAATTCAATGTTGGCGGTGAGATCATTGTAGTTTCTGTACAATTCATAAAACGTAGTGATTTCAATAAGAAAATAGTGTCCTCAAGTGGAGCCACTGGATAACAGACGCCACTTTGAAAAAAAATAATAATAATAAAGCAATTAAGGCTGCAACTCTTACTAGTCCTCATCCAGGAGGGCTGTGATGATAGCACGCACTGAGCCATCACCTCTTTACACAGCCGGAGGGGATGGGAGCCGGAAAACTGGCTAAGAAGGTGCGGAGATGAATGCCCTGTCGGAGAGGCTAAATCTCCTTTATACCTCTGGCTGCCACCAACTCCCACCTCAATTTGGAGGAGGTTGGAGATGAGCCCAAATGGCACAGTCTCCAGGGGGGCCGGCTAATTTATCCACAGGCTGCGGCGTTCCTCTGAGTTTCCACCGATGGAATGTGGATGGGTTCATAATAGCTCCACACGTTAAAATTATTCAAATTTCATAAAGCGAAAAGAATTATAATCATTATTTTAGACCATTATTGTTTTTCCATCCTTACAAAATGGAACAAAAAAAAACACCTATTGGGTTAAATAATGATTATTCCTGAAGTACCAAGTCCTAAGTACCAATTATAAGTATTAAGTTAATTATTAATATACTAATTGCAACTTTGGTGATTTCAGATAACTGAAGTGATTAATGTCCTGATTAAAGTGGCGGAAATGTGCGTGTTTTGAAAGTGAAAGGGGCACAATTACAAAACAATAATAAAAACTTATGTATACTTATAATGACTGCAATTTGTTTATAGCTGCAGTTTGCGAAGTTTATATTATTATTATCATCATTTATATATACATTTTTTTTACATCACTTTTTAGGATGAAACTGAGTTTATTTACTGTACAACCACATCATTTTGGTATTTTAAGTCATGGTTGCAAAATCAATGATTTAATTTAGAAAAAAAATCTAATATTCTGTGTTTCCAATGATCTACTGGAATGGGGGATGTGGAACATTGATATGATCAATAAATCAAAAACACGAATCAATACACTAATCCATATTGAATACAATATTTGGTTTCACCCCTAGTTTAATTTTTCCTGAGCCATATATTTATTCTACTTTGGTGAAAATAAGCAGAAATGGACAAAGACCATACCCAGACAACAAATCAAAACACAGTATCGATATAAAAGTGGAGCAGAGGAGAAAAAAAAAAAAAAAGTGGACGTCCAGGGAACTCGTTATGAACTGCTATTCTTACATCTGGAAACCAGGTGCACAATCCGTTCAATATCATAACAAGCTGAAGTTCCACAGCCCACACCACCACTTCTATCAGTCCTGACTTCCTCCATTGAGATTTGTCGGCTCCAAAGTATTCAGAGAATAATATAAGTTGATGTCTCCAGGCAGTGACAAAATGCAACAAAAAAGTAAATGAAAATAAATAGTTACTTAAGCAACTTGTTTATTGTATTTTATTTTATACTGTTGTGGTATATGAATAAATAATGCAACAGGCTGCTCACAACTTCCTGTTGTTGATATACACGGATTCATATTCCTTTAAATTGGAAATGAAATCTCAGTCTTAACTCATCCATGACAGAAAATATATCAAATTATATTTGCTATAGCAGCCTCTATCTGAGCTGATACATACTAAAGGTCTTTTATATGCACTGCCGCCAATCTTGTCAACATAAAGTATTTTATACTTGGGAGGCACATCTGTAATCCGGTTTCAAGGATATAAAAGAGATTAAAGACGCATTTTTATTTATTACTGCCGAGAAAACAGACAAACAAACTGAGGGGTGACACAAAGCGGCAGATCAGCATCGGTCGGATTTTTTTTTTTTAAAGCTGATTTTTCTATGGACTGGAAAAGAGTTCCTGAACAGAGTTCAACTGTCACTCAGAGCTGACATTATCACACTCTGGTCTCTGCAGGATATTAATGAACTGACAAGACGGCATCACCCCGATGACCCCCTAGCTGCTGGCATTACACACACACGCACGCACGCACACACACACACACACACTCAAAACTGAGAGAGCCTGAATCCGATAACAACAACAACAACGACAGCAGCAGCAGCAGCAACTTGATGTGAAATGGATTTGAACAGCTGAATTCTGGGAACATCTGCTTCCCTGGTGAGACGCAGGGAGTGGATTGATGCTCCCGAATGCCACCACGCTGACAACCCCGGCATCTCTCGCAAACATCATCAATACACCGCCCCAGAGTTTTTTAAGCTGAACTCACAACAGGATGCTTGTGCGAGTGGGCGTGTTGAGGTGGAGGGGGGGTACAGAGAGACAGCCTCTCCCTGTCTCTATGGTAACCTGTTTGCACGCGACGTGGTGTCTGGGAGGTTTTAATGGCTTGTCACGGCCGTGAGAGCACAGCGGCAGAAAGGCATCAGCGGCGACAGAAATATTCAACCCTTGTACCTTGGAATGACATAGGTACTACTTTTCTTTCTTTCATGTACCCCTGAAAAACTATTTGTGTACCCTTAAAAAAAAAAAAGGGGGTCAATGGAATATACAATCAAAGACAAGAAGTCCCCAAAATCACAGAGTTTTATTTAGTCGATATTATGTTGTATTTTTTATTTTATTTATTTTTTAAATAGAAGAATGTCTCAACATAACTGATTTCTAAAAAATAAACGTCAGTGCCTGAGTTCAGTGTTAAAATATAATATAAAAAAGTATATTTTACCTATACATACACATTATGTACGTGTGTGATGTCACCTTTTCCAAAAAGTGTGTTTTAAAAGTTCTAAGTTTAAAGCTGGTGTTCTGGCGCCATCTTGTGGACATGATGTGTCATGACTCTCTAACGCAGTGGACACAAAATGAGTGGATGTAATGGGGGAGAAATTAACTAAGGCTATTATATGTATATATTATATATTATTTATTACTATTTTATTTATATTGTAAGATTATTAAGTTTAGCATCTGCTCAAGAATTATTTGGAATCCATCCTACACCGAATTCCCACTGTGTCTAGAATTCAATTTAGGTTAAATGTTTATAAGAAATAACAGGAAGGGCAATATAAGGGAAGTTATGATAATTACACAAATTTAATTTAGAATTGATTTAAAGTGATAAAATGAACGAAATGAAAAACTCACTCTTGAAATCTCATGGGAAAATAATGCCAATGTATTATTATATTCTGACTCACTATGTGTATACGTTTTTCTTGTACTGCACAGTCCTGATTTGGTTAATAAAGTCAAGAGAGTGAATGGAACCAGGAAATAGGTCTTTTTCTATTTATAAATTCCAGCACATTGAAAGTCATCAAGCTCTAAGGCGGTTTTATTTTAGTATGATACCTCTGGTAAATCAAACCTCCGTCTGTGGTCCTGAGCCTCAGAGACTAAATTAGCTGTGTGTATATTAAAAAAAAAAAAAAAAAAAAAAAAACATCAGCTGTGCAACACCTGTTACACATTTCGACTATTTCACACAACCCCACCCATGCCAAACCAGGCCTTCATCCAAGTGTCAAGAAAGTGTCACAGAGTCGTTTTTCTAGTGTTTTATAAAGTGAAAACGAATCAGGAGTGTGATCAGCAATACATTTCCCAATAAACTGAGATGCCATCAAATCAACATTTGTCTAAATTCGCCTCGATTTATCGGAAAAAAAAAAAAAAAAAAATTGCACCTAATATTAGGAGATTTAGACTCATCGTAGCATATTTTAGAATCATTTATGGGAAAAAAACACACAAAACGGATTATGAAAAACTGCGTCAGTGGAAATACTTTGTGTTCACAGCCTGTGAACAGATGCCTTGGTGAAAAATCATTTTCATTCTTTAAATGAACGAGGAGGTTCCTCTCTAAACCCGATCTGAACCCAATCCTGTGGGATAGAAGTTGTGAACACGAACAGTCCCGCGACGTTCACTTCCAGGAGCCGGCCTTGCCCTTGGCGCCGCGGGACGTCTTGGACGCTTTGGAGCCCCTCTGGTGGTCGTTGACCCGATTCCGGAGGACGGAGATGTCGTACTTCTGCCTCTTGAGCTTCTCGGCCAGCTCAAACTTCTCGGCGTGCAGCTGGTGGAGCCACTGCAAGAGTTCCTGCGCCTTCTCCACCAGCTTCTCCTGGCCCAGGTGGTCGATGTTCAGGGGCTTCCTGCGCTCCATCAGGGCCTTCTTCTTCTCCTCCCGCGCCGTCAGCTTCTTGCCCTTCTTCTGGTCCACCTTCTGCAGGTAGCCACCGAAGGACTTGTTGGTGAAGATCATCTTCTTCTTGGCCTCCTCTTCGGCGCGCAGCTTGGCCGCCTCCTCCTCGCGCCTGGTCCTCTCCTCCACCACGCGCGTCTGGCGCTCGCGCTCCTCCTCGGCCCGGACGCGCTGCTGCTCCGCCCGGTCGGCGCGGCGGCGCTCAATGCGGCTCCGCAGCGCCAGCAGCTCCTCCTCCTCCTTCTGACGGTTGGTGAAGTGCACCTCGATCAGCGTCTGGAGGTCGTTGAAGTCCTTCTCCACTCTCTTGCGGTGGAGGTCGTCGAAATCCACCTTTTCTCCATCGGGGAGCTTTGGGGGAGCGATGTTGGGAACATAAGTCGTCTTGTGTCGTGGTTTGGACTCTTCTTCATGCTCAGGTTCGTCAACCTTCTCCTCCTCTTCCTCATCCTCTTCCTCCTCTTCGTACTCCTCAACAATTTCCTCCGTGTCTGACATGCTGGAACCTCAGAGGTTAGTGTAGAGGGATGACTGGGGTCTCTGGGTTTTTAAGCTGTCCCCCCAACCACCATGTGACCACAGGCAGACCAGGGTCTGTCCAGAGTGTGGGTCAGCGGCGGGGCGGATTTTGAGACAGATGGAATAGTCTATTTTCTCCTTCGACAAGTCTTGTCAGTAACACACACCCCCACTTATCCCATAAAGACCCCCTGCCGTCTACTCTGACCCCGCAGCGCTCCTCATTCCTTTGTAAGGACAAGATGAGAGACTATTTCAGACTCAACAACAGATGCACACGCACATACTTGTGCTTTCTAGTACCACCGAGCAACAGGTAGTAAAATCCCAAATTAAAAAAACAATCCAAATTCTAAAGACTTACTGCGCGGCCTGTACTGACGAGAGGACGAAAATAAATAAAGGAAAGATATCGTACTACAACTCTTAATCCCACTGACGTCCATAGGCGGTCTATGACTCACCCAAATGTGAACGTCATTTGGGAAAATCGCGATAATCCATCGCGATAGTTTAAAAGCCACGGCTTCAAAGCATGTAGTGCTCTAAGGGCCTCCATTAACAAAGTCAATTGCAATCTCTTTAAGTACGTCAGAGCCCGGTGGGGACTTTACTGATAGGAAGTTACAGCTGTCACGTTTTTCTAAATTGAGCTCATTCCTGGCACAACCGGTACCCTGTGATATTTAAGGCATTAGCAACAATATTCTGAAGTTACTTTAAAGTAAAAAAAAATAAAAATGTGCGAAATTATTAGGATTACAACAGTCAACCAGACCACTTTGATACCGCCATTTGTACGTTAACATTTTGCTCGTGGAAAGACGAGCTTAAAGACACCCCAGTGAAAAATCAAGTGCCATTAAAGACCTTTAATAGGAACAATCTTTTGCAAAATGAGCTTTACTCCTCCGGACCCCGTCTCCATTTAGGAATGTGATGAAAACATTCTTGCTATTGGAGGCTCTCTGCTTTCAGAGCCGAGCGGATTAAGGCGTAATTGCTCCCATGAGGCAACATTTAAACACCAATGTCAAGAATGTGTGTTCCCACGTCTTGAGTTATCAGTGGAAAAGGACAAACGCAATTTTCAGAGGATGACATAAGTGACATCGAGAGACAGGTGCGTCTGAGAATCCCCAATTAAAACGGCCACCTCCTTAGAATAAACACTGGGATGTGACTCTCTGGTACATTTGTAGTGGACAACACATTGACTCCAAAGGCGGTTTGGTAGATTTTTTGTGTGGCAATAAATCTTCTGGAGCTCAGACTCTAATGGCGGCCTTCAAGGACCACAAAACTAGTTTTAAAGCCTGTGGGAATGCCCCATGTCTGTCTCGTCCCGGAGTGGAGTGAGCTCCACTAAAACATGCCTGTGCACAACATGAGGACAGCAGGTGGCTCCGGTATAATGGAGGCGCCCCTCAGTGGCAAGGGACAACTGTGTCTATCGGCAAAGAAAGGAAAGAAATGACCAGGCCTATAAATAGCCCCAGTCTCTGCACTTTACCAAGACAATGAATTAAATGAAAGGAATGGTGATACAGTGAGACTTAAATGCAATGTGTAATTAAATGTGTGCTTTAAATACAACATGTTTTTTGTTTTTTTATCAAATTAAAATGGTTTAGATTTCTTTTGATCAACAAAAACATTGTTGTTGTTCACAGAAAGCAGCTGCAGAGGTGCACAGTGACCTCGTGTGGTCAATACTTTGTACTACAGATACGTTTGGCCCATAGTTTTATTGTATAGTTGTTGTAAAAATAAAGTATTTATAAAGCGTATGACATACTGTTTTTGAAATAATATGAAATAATATTATTGTGTCCGTTATGTCTTTAGCAATGGCACCAAAATGTCTAAAGAGCTATGGACAACTAATACAACAACGCTTGACACAATGAATGAAATAATCGATGTAAAAATGCATAGGCATACACACACACACACACACACACCCACCCACACACACACACACACACACACACCAAAAAAATCATCTTATTATTACTCACCCATCACAGCTTAAATGTGACTGTGTGCGAGCAAGGGGTGAACTTGGCAGCTGTGTCTCCTGTAGCTCCCTTTGTCTTCTTATTTTCCAGCTGCCTGTGTGAAAAAAAAGAAAGACAAAAACATTCATATATACACACACACACATGCGCCAATTCATGTTTCTTGTGTATTGTTGTCATTTTCCTTGAGTGAATTCACTCAGTGTTTAATTCACATGTTTGTCAACTGAAAGGAAGTGTGTTATCATACAGAGTAACTGTAAATACCCTTCAGGTGTGATGAGTTTATCATTTCAAAGGAAAACAAATAAATCACACTGACATTAAGTAGTGGTAGATGAAAGAAAATATAATAAATACTAAGTAAAACACTCCAGTATACATACTACAGAACTGTTATAGTTCACAGTGATTTTTACCTTAAACACAAGATCAATTCAGGTTTCAGTAGCATGTTAAAATCCATTGTTTTCGTCCAGGTTTAAACAGGAGAGCCAAATAAAAACATTCCGAAAAGCATTAACTATACTAGTTATGTTTACAATAAAGTTAAATAAGCTTGAGTGAAGTTATTACCTCCAAAAGTGAGAAAATAACGTTAAATAAGGAGTTTTATCCTGCACAATACCACAAACGTTTCTGGTCATCTAGCATACGCATATGTATTTATATTATAAATTAGAGCTTGTGTGTAAAACTTATCTCACCTTTTTTTTTATTGATAGCAGAACGTGGTTGTGACTATATCCGTTGAAAGATTAATTTTACCTTTTAGAAGAAATGGCGGCTCCTCAGGCGGAGTTTTACATAGCAGCGAATGTGCGCAGTTACTTCCGCGTTTGGTCACGTGTTTTCCTGTGGGTCTGGGTCCGGACGCCTCTGTGACTCCGCCCCTCAGCTCCGCCCCGGATACGCCAAAGGAGGCGGTGGGCGCTTTTTCTTTGATTCCTCCTCACATAAATCATAATTTATCATTAATTTATTATTTAAAATCTCTGTGTGCACGCACTAGTTTCACACACATGTAACACGTGTGTGTAACTGTGACTCATGGGTCAGCAACAGGAAGTGCCCCAAACTGTATTTAAACAGTATTTTCTTCCTGTTTGTGTCAAATAATAGCTATGAATTTACTGTAGGGACAATTAGATTATTTTGTTTTGCAGATATATTAATTATTATTAGTTATTTTAAACTCGTGTTATTTTATATTTTTTCAGTGATTTATTTAAATGAATACATTGAATAAAGTTATGAAACCAAGAACCTCCCACCTCCCTCAGACAAATCTGAGCCTTATGGAATTATTAAAAAAGAAAAGAGAGTAAGTAAAGTCTGTAAATATATACATTTCTACATCCTTTTATTTTCTTATTTTATTTTCATCTATTTAAAGTTCAAGGTACGTTTGTTTTTAAGGGAAACAGTGCATCAACCAAAAGGATGAAATTGAATCCTAATCAATAGTTTGAATCGTTTATAACATTTGAGAACCAGTAACAACAATAATCATAAATTAAGCCATTTGTATATTGAACCCAGTTTTTAATGAAACAAGCACATTGAGGAGGAACAGGAAGCAGCTCTCTCCAGTGGTACATTTATTGTTACACAGAGGGGACACATCCTGATATGAAGACTTATTTCCCCACCATCTTTCCTCAAAAAAAACATTGACAAGGGATGATAAGTAATGTTGTACAGATATTAAGTGACGAGATACAGTAAAAAAAATATTACTACACTTCTGTTACTGCACTGGATGGTTTTAAATGGATGGAGAATAAATGAGGACAAGCAGCTGAGATCCAAGATTTTCCCCCCTTGTTTTTTTTTCTTTTTGAAATGGATGTTATAATAAATGCTTTACATTTTTTTATTGACATTTTTTTCCATGGACAAAAAGATCCATCCTTCATGATTTCTCTTATCAAAAATATAAATATATCAGTGGGGTTTTTTTGTGGGGGGGAAAGGGGTCTACACAAAGAAAGAAAACACACATACATAATATTCAAATATGTACAAATTGTATGTGAGCTGAAATTAGCAAATTCATTATAGATAAAGAGGAGCACAGTGTAACGGCCTCTCCAGTGACGTGAACACTGGCCAGGCCGGGCCATCCAATTGATAATATACAGAAACTTTTACATGTGATGACAGGCTTGTTCTGCTCCTCTTCCTGTGATCATGCAACATTGTAGTGCTTTAACCAAAAACATCAAGTCTCAGCATCCACTTTGTGTCGGCCATATTCACGCCGGAGGTCTGTGGATGCTCCTGCATGGGCAAGAAAACAACATTTTTATTATGCTAACAAAGAATTCAGCAAGTAACAAATAAACTCAAAAAAAGGCCGAAATATACTATTTAATTCAGCTTAATAAAGAGCTTTTTACTCATTATAGCGTCTACACAGTTCTGCAGATTTAAACCACAGATTTTTGCCTCAGATGGACAGGACACTTTTATCTGAATGATCTCAAGATTAGATTTCTGTTCTTTTACATTTCCTGCTGACCTTTCTAGTGAGTGCTCTGTCTCTGGACTTTGGAGATTTTTCCGTGTCCAGAATCCTCGCTGTGACGTTTGCCACCAGTCAGAGAGTGCGGTTCAGGCCCTGGAAATAAAAGCAAGTCAATTCTTTAATTCCTGCGTCACTGAGAAATCAAATTCTTATTTTGTGTAGAGTTGGCTCGTCAGTTCTCACCTTTTTGAACGAGAGGGGCAGACATCTGCTGGCTGCCTTGAGTGTAACGCATCAGACTGGAACCTGTGACCGCATATCCTGGATGTAGAAAGAAAATTACACGTTACAAGGGTTGGTTTTTTTGACGCCGACGATACTTAAATAAGCAACATGATGACGAGTCATGTGACATGCATGTTAAGCTGATCCTCACCCTGCTGATGGGTTCCAAGGCTGGATTGCTGATCCCCTTGCATGTACAGCATGGTCCCACTTTGCCAGTCTCCCTGGGAGTGAACAGGCATCTGATAGCCTAAAAAAAACAATATGATATATATATTTTTAAATATAGTCTGAGCGCAGGCAACTACAGAGACTTTAGCAGTGATGAGAGGAGGTGGCGTAATCTTACCGGACGCTGTTGCAGCATCACGTGACGCCCCAGCGTGTAATCCCATCATGTCTGAGGACGGTTCACTGGGGCCGTTACCGTGGGATGTGGAGGGAACTGTAGCCAAGAGGCCTGAAGGACACACAACAGTCAACTACAAAATACGGTCACTATTTTTCTTTTTTCTGTGTAGATGTTTGTGTTTGCACACTGCTGCATGTATTATATTTCAAACGGTCCTCACCAAGGCCTCTGTAACAGGAGAGCTGCTGGTAGATCTGTTTCATTCTCTCTATGTTGAGGCGACTGGCCTCTGCGTGGTTCACCATGGGCTTCGGGTAATGCACTCCGATGATACATTTGGCCGCTTTCTGCACACTCTCCGGAGCGTTCCAGGGATCGTAAATGTATTTGGCTGGAAACCCTCTGAGGATGGGCAGGTAGCGCCTGAGAGAAGAGAGGAGAAGAGCTTCAGTGAGCTGTAAACCACCGAATCTAATTTCACTGCACAATAATTGGTTTAAATACTCAACATTAGTCTTTCATTGTAGATTAACTGCCGACGAGGTAGCTCAATTAAAAAGCTTTAAAAAACTATTATAGCAATAAAAATAAATGAGTCAAGAGTAGAGAGTAATTTAACCCAGAAGGCTTTCAGGCATATTTTGGAGGTTTTTTACTCATCATAAACAAATTATGCCTAAACAACACCATTAAACAACAATTAACTCTTAAAATCAGATGAACTCACCGTATGTAGTCTCCGTTGGGGTCGGTGCGTCGGCCAAAGCCCACGGGACAGTAGCAATGGAAGAACTGCTGGAAGAAGGAGCTGCAGGAGAGCCACATCCAGCTTCCTGCGTTCACACTCCAGTCTGCATCCAGCAGCAGCTCCTCAAACACCTGAACACACACACACACAAACAGTTAGATGTGTGAGCTCCTAGTGTTAGAGAAGCTTTAATAACAGAAATTCTCCAGAAAGTAAAACATTCCTCAAATCAGTTTTAGAGAAATGATAATACAAAAAAAGAAGTATTTTAAATGTACCTCAAGGAAATACAGCAAAACCTGGCAAAAATAAATTGGCCCAGATGTATGTGTCATGAAAACGACAGTAATTTAAACCTTCTTTGGGGTTTTTGTCTCATGAAATAATTAATGTGAGCCCGTTTCTGTGAGACTTCAGGACCATGGACAGCGCTTATTCTTTCTGGCTTTACGTTTCCTTTACATTGCATTAGTGCCCCCTGTGGTGCTACCCCTCAACTACAACAATTTTGTTTTGGTTTTTATTAGCTATTGGTTCTACCTTCATGCCCTCCTCCCAGCTGATCCACAGGTCTCCTCGGGTCAGGAAGCAGGCCACGGCGTGCCGGGCCAGGTGGTGGATCCAGCCCTCCTGCCTCAGCTGCGTCATGATGGCGTCGATCCACGGGAGGCCGGTGCGGCCCTCGGCCCACTTGGCCAGCGCCTCAGGGTTGCGGTCCCAGGGAATCTGAACACAGATGGGGTTGCTCTCCATCTTGTCGAAGCACGGGTTGTTGGTGGCGGCCGTGTAGAAGAACTCGCGCCACAGCAGCTGTCCGTAGAGAGAGAGCGGTGGCGAGCTGTTCTTCTTCACCTGGCGGGATCAGAAAGGTAAAAAAGGAAATTCAAATATTCTTTACTTTACATGCTTTATTAATGTGTCGTTTCCACGTTGGGAGACATACCTTCTTGTAGAGGTCGGTGAGTTTGAAGTAGAAGAGGCGACAGGAGAGGCAGCCGAAACGCAGGTATGGGCTGAGGCCTGTCGGGCTGGCCAGCAGGGAGTTGGCGTTCATTCTAGGACGCTCGAAGTTGGCAACCCACGCCTGAGGGTCAAAAGGTCAGAGATTAAATCCATGATGACATAATGTCAGGAATGAATAAAGATTTGACAAGGCTATATAATACATATATTTATTTCCTAACCTTCCTCTCCAAATGCCTCTCGAGTCGTGTGAGGGCTTCAGTCTCTCCCCCCGGCCACACAGCTGAGGACAGACCCTCCGTATCAAAACCTACAACATAAAAAAAGCAACATTAAAATTCAGCTTTGGAATTTGTACCATGTTTTACATTTATAATCAGCAATAAAATGACTTCAGGCCTCCCTGAGCTGCTCCAACGGGGTTGGACAAAAAAACAAATAACAACTCACCAAGTTCCTCCAGGGACGGGACCCCAAACTTGTCGTCATGGTCGTCAGATAGCGGCGTATTGCATTTTCCCATTATGTCAGCTGTGATGGACTCTGCGGGAACCTCCACTGCATCCATACGACTGATGAGGGTCTGGAACCGCTTGTAGGTGAGAGGTGACTGACCCCCATTCAACTCTATGATCCTGCGTAGGGATGGGGATTCGATCAGAGAGAGTTCAGATGTATGCCAAAAAACATAAATGTGCGGGTTGAATCCCAGTTTCTCACTTGTCCAGGTCGTAGAGTGTGTGGGAGGTGCGGACCGTCACCTCCACTCCGGCCTCAGAGGCCAGTTTCTTGATGGCTGCATCTCGCTCCTTACCAAAGGGCTCAGAGTCGTACTCGTAGGACAGGCGGGAAATGTTCCATTCCTGGAGATGAATAAATGACGTTGAAGCGATTGACAGAATATTGAAAAGGTCTTAAAAGGTTGACGCTCAAAGAGGAAGAGGTCACCTTGAAAAGTCTGGGAAAGACATCGGTGGGTTGGCCTCGGATCACAAACAAACGCGAGTTGAGTTTCCGGAGGCTGGAGTCCAAATCTTCAAGACTCTGCAGTAAGAACCTGGAGGAGGAAACAAGAACAGAGGGAGGTTAGAACAAAATGGACATAAACAGCTCATTTATGGAGCCAGTCGAATCCAGAACACCCACTATGAAACATTTCTAAATAAATAAAAAAATATCCACATTTTCTGCCAGTAAATCACATTTATAATGTGCAACATTATCTGCAAAGCTCAAGTTATTAAAAATCATTTAAAGCTTTGCCATATGCAGCTGTGCATATTGCTTCACTGACTAATGTTGGTTTTTGCTGCTTCTCTTTCGTAAAAAATAAAAATGGGGCTCTATTAAAAATGGATTGTTGTTGTTGTTGCCTGTTATGTGCAAATGTCAGGACAATGTACTATTCCTGCCTGTAATGTTGACCCCCTTCGCATTATTTTCACGGCAGGGTTCCTCTCCTGAACCCAGCAACCAGAGTGAAGAGGAATCATTTTCCATTCAGGGCATGCTTTTAACCTCCAGGTCGCATGAATAAACAATCACTGTGCTGAGGCGGTAGGGAAAGTAAACAGCGCTTTGTTTCTGCTCTCCTGCATATGTGCCAAGTGACTCACTTAAAAAACATTGAATTCATCCTTAAGGCTGAATCATGCCCGTTTTTTCTATAATTAACAAAGCACACCGAGAAAATACGACCACAAGAAGTAGTTTATTATTTACAGCAACATTGTAATGGTTTTGCCATTGTTTTATTTGTAATAACCTAACACGCACGCACACACACACACACAGAGCGGCAGTGATACGGTGCTTCCCGTGCTGTTGCTATAGGAACCAAAGTTCATGGCTGGGAGCCTCCAGCGCCATTCAGCCCTAATCGTGTATTTTGCTGATAAGATAAAGATGGTATATATGTGTGTGTGTGTGTCAGTGTGTGTGTATGTCAAGAGTGATTGCACTGTTAAACACACAACAACTCTTACTCTACTGTTTATTACCACCATGCAAATGTTTAACTTGATTAATAATGTGCAATTATTATGGAGCTTATTTAACATGAAGGGCAAAGCCCACCATTTTGCAGCCACACAGGAATTTTACAGATCCCGTGGCAGTTAGTAAAAAAAAAATACATAGATTTAAAAAACAAAATAGCAGATGAGGAGAATAATTCAAGTGCTCATCCACATATAAATATCAACCGGCTTAAGATGAATAATAACTGCCTCCAGCCTTCACATGACCCCTAAAACCAGATTTTCATCAATGAGTTTTTCCTTGAATTGGAAACAGACCGCAGCGAGATGAGAGATAAAGTGGAGCATGACGGCTGGAGTAAAAATGGGGTCAGATTTGTGAACTACCGTCATGCTCCAAATGAGATGAGGTGTAACTGCATCATGTTAACCTCACTCCTCTGCAACCCTTGGCACTGATGAAGTGACACCTGACAAGCTAATGTTGTCCGACCTAACAGTTCTGTGACTCTGTGCCACTAAAGAGAATCCCACCCAGCAGTGAATGAGGTCGAGAGAGAGACCAGATTTCTATCTGTTACATTCATTATTATCAATCAATAAGCTATAGGAATGAATACATCGGTATAGATTAATTAAGTTGACAGCTGAAAAATCTGTCGTTTTAAACTATTTTCTAGTGGTTGAACGAATGAAAATATTTTTCTGATGACAATGTTCCCATTTTGAAGATAAGGGAAGATTTTGATCACCAGAGATAGTTTGGTTGTCGTGCGGCTGCAGAGCAGAAGTAGGTCATGAAGACGAGGAGGGGAGGTTAACTACTAACACACTGACCTACCTCTATCGCACAGAAAAAAAAGTATATATATATATATACAGTATAATATATTTTTCTTGTGTATTATATATTTCCCAGCCTGTAGACGCTTGATTTTATTGTATATGTCTGTGCATGCATACAATCCATGTGCAAGTGCTGCATCACTCCCGGCTGAAGTTACATAACTGCGCACGCGCAACATGGATGCTCCATAACAGGAGCACTTTGACTGCTGTGGCTGCATGGAAATCGCCATGACAACCAGAACGCACAGCTGGAGGGGAAACACAAGTTGCACTGTAAGCCTCGGTGGGGGGGCTTACAGTGCATCTGCACGAGTCCTCCAGCAGGGATAATAAGGTCTAGGAAGTTATTTACCCGCACACATTTGCGGGACAGCACGAAAACAAGCCAGTGTTTGTTTAGACTGAGAAAATGTCCCCACGAAACACTGAAGGTTAACAATGTCAGCTGGACGGGTTTATGAATGAAGATTAGAGGAGGAAGAAGAAGAAAAAAAGTGGGTTATAGGTCGGAAAACATTCTTGGTTCTTATCTCGGTCACAAAACACAGACTAAAAGCGTTTCCACTGAAATCCATGTAAATTGTAATTATAGTGGAGCAGGGAGGTGAGGATCAACGCGGTTAAATGACTGTTTACCAGTCTGAGATCTTTGAGGCGGAGGAAGAGCGACGTTAGAAATGATGTGGCACGTCGCCACCCACTTATTTATTTATACCATTTTAAATGGTGATGACTGGGTTAAAATGACTGTTTTATATGCAACTCGGAGAGCTTACCACTTGTGTAAGTGGTATTCAACATAAATCAGTGATCTTATGCAATATGTGTGTGTGTGTGTGTGTGCCTACATTAACTGAACACTTTCCCATTGATGATCTCATATCTCATATAGTCTATCATAATTGAAACCAGGTTAATAACTGATTTTATGTCATCAGTAGCTGGATTTGAAGTTATTCCAGAGTGATGCAAATATAACGACAAACATAGATGTGAGTTTCTTCTGAGACAGATTCCATCCATAGCAGAGTTTTAAATATGCACCAAGATGCAGAGGAGTCATAATAGCTAAATATCAGAACAAAAACTACAATTCACATGATCAGCTTATATGTAAATGATGTGCAACCCCCAATAAGATGTAAAAAAAAAATCTTTATTATTGCAAAAAAAACAAGTCTGGTTCAAATATATAATCTATAGAAGATATCTGACCAACAATCCAATCCCAAAGATATTTTCTTTGCCATCATACAAAATAGTACATCCATAAAAGAATAAAAAATAAACAATTTGACCCAGATTATTAAAACTGCTGCAGGTCGTGTTTCATTATGATTCCAAAAAAAACGCACAAAAATCGGTGCACCCACAACCATGACCTTAAATGCCCGACATACAAGAAACACACAACATGTGACACAACATGCATGAGCACACGTGCAGCGTCACTTATGAATCAAACCCAGCATGTGCACGGATTACTCTGCTGCGCTGCACGCCGCGTGCGTGGAGCATGTGATCGTGTGCACGTGGGCGTGTGTGCAGATTGTGTGTGTGCGTGTACAGATTGTGTGTCACAGTGTGTTGTAACTCACCTCCACCTGTTGATGCCAACGTTAGATGATCCTGCGAACCAGGGGTCGAGGATGTAGATGCAGCGGACGGTGTCGGCTCCTTGCAGAGATTCCTTCAGCGACGGGTTGTCGTGGAGCCGCAAGCCCTTCCTGAACCAGTGGATGGTATTAATGACCATTACTCGACTGGACGAGCGCTTTTATTCTCTTTTTTTAAAATTATTCTAAAGTCCTTTTTGTTTGTTATTTACTGGCTCGCACTTTTATCTCCACTCACTGACAGGTGAAGATGGAAACACGTGAAAACAAGGTCACTGAGAATTAAGGAGGAACAAAAAGTCCGCGTATGCTGTTTTATAGCATACGATCTTTTCTTTTTTTATATAAAAAAAAAATCTAGTTAGATTAACCTTGTTCTAACAGAATTTTTTCCATGGTGCGGAGGAAAAGATAAACCGACGGCTGCTGAATCATTTGGCCTAAGGGCGGAGCGCGCTGTCCGGCGGTGAGACGGCCAACCCGGCGGGCTTTAGGACCCGAGTCGCTTTAGCCTAGTTAGTTGTATAACTTGTTATTGCGAAGAAAGAAATACGCAAAAATAGCACAAATGGTGCGAAGTTTCACAACGGAATTATAACCGGAGTGTAACCGACACAAAGAGACGGTCTTCAGCCTGGAGTGTGCGGTGGTCGGTGGGGACAGAGGGCGGTGTCAAGAAAGGTTGCTCCCCGCCGCCAGCACCACGAAAGCGGGTTATGTAAAGACGAAAGTCTCGGTGTTAAAAGTCGGATGGTGGGTCCCAGCTCTGTTCAGACGGTGTCCAGGTTATGCGATTGTGTCTTCGGCTCCGTGTGGCGAGTTTCCGGCTGTGTTTCGCTGAACTTCAGGCTGCAGGTGGAGAAAACGTCGATTGCGTCCCGAGGTGAAGAGGCTGCTGTGCTGCAGATCCGCTGCCGCGCCTCTCCTTCCCCTGTCGCCCCGCCCACCTGCGCGCACGCACCCAGTTCTGCCGCCGCCGATTGGTCTAGGCCGTTTCCTTCGCTTGTTGGGGTTGTCACGTTTCTGGAGCGTGCATTCACCCTGTGACGTCACTGATCTAGGCTCAGTGCGAAGAAATACCAATATGACACAAAAACAACAACAAAACTACATAACTACATAAAATACACAACTTTATCTGAGCGGAAATACACTCTGATTGTCTTTATGTTCAAATATCTGCGCTGCAACATGTAATCAACAAAAAATAAATAAATTTAAAACTTAAATAATGAGGAGAACTTTAGTGGGATCATTTTCAAGACATGGTCGGACATGTAAAGTATGTTCTGTCAAAGTTGTGTGTGATTGTGTGGACCCAGCGGATTGTGTGCTGTAAAAGAACCCGGATGAGCACATGAAGTCTGGCATGAGCGGATGGTGGTGGTCACGCGTCATCGGGCGTGCGTATGTGTTTGTGTGTAGTTATGTGGTAAAACAGCTCCTCATCGTGATTTGATCCACTTTTGTAGTACTACTACTACTACTAGAGCAGTATAAGTAGCTTATATAGTAGCATCAGCGTGTTTATTAATTAAAACCATTCTCCAGAGTTGTATAATATCGTTAACTGAAAGTTATACCTTATATTTTTGCTATAGTGATCTTCTCTTTCAATGCAATTATTTGTTCAACAGCATAAAGCACTGTGAATTACTCAAACCTAAATAACTTACTTTTAAAACCAACTTGTTTGAAAAAGAATGTGATCTAATTCACCTTACTTTTTATGTATTTGAGTATATGCAGTCATTTATCATTGATATTGTTGCATTTTCATTATATTTGACTTTCTCTGAAAATGCGTCACAATATTCTCTTACATAAAAATGGCTTATAATTATGCAAGACATGAGACGCTACTGTGGACCGTGGGAGTAATGCTATGGTTTGGCCACTGAGTGGCAGTATAACATCACACCAGTCGGTATCTGTAATAAAAACTTAATTTTAGTCATTTCTACATCATCATAAGAAGTTCTTACTGGATTCTGCACTTGATGGTCCAATATTTACTCAGAAGGATGATATTTTTCTTCTTCTCCAGATCACTTCCCCCCAAAAACTGTTATTTATAAAACCAAAAGAGTAAAAATAAAATTGTTTTAGAAGTACAAATGTGATTTAAACAAGACATACACAAAATACATTACATGCCAAAAGTGGGCTTAAATAAACATTTCTAATAAGGCCGTATTCTTATATCACCCAAGTTCACTGCACTTGGAAAATCTAAAAGGACATGGTTTATAAAGATCTGAATAAAAAAAAATGTGACTGCACATAATGACTAAGTAAGTATGATCATGTGATATATTCATTTTTTTCTGGCAAAACAACAAACAATCTCTCCTCTTCCCTGGAAACTCGTGATCCCTTCAGCTGTTACCAGGCAACCAAGGCTTGATAAGTGAGGACCAGCTTTTGGAGGACCACGGTGCACGTAGAGAAGCAGCTGACAGCTGCCCACCTCCACCAGACTTAGTCATCAAGATATGCTGCACTGCATCAGGAGCCCTGTGACTGTGACACTGCCGGAGACGCATTGGCTTTGTGTCTCACAGCCTGGAGGGCGGTGACGCGCTAACGGTGACATCTGCTTACACACCGAGATCATACAGGAAGGATTCCTCTGCAAAAAAAACTCTGTTGCATTTGAATCCAGAATATGTTCATTTGATTGTCTCTGTTTGGGGTTCATGTCGAGTTGGTTATTATGATTGCAGGCTTCCCAGGCATGGAGTGTTTTAGTGCTATTGTGATCCCACTGGCATGATTCTTTTTTGGGAAGATTGCAACATTCTTCCAAATCCCAGAGCAGTCTTCTTTTTTTTTGGCACGTGTTGTGCAGAGTCATACACGCCAAATAGGAAAAAGGCCTCTGGCATGTCAGTGTGCACAGATGGTTGGTCCAGCTCAGACGTACAAGGAGAAACCCCAGCAGAATGGATGAATCATCATTCCACCCAACTGTTCCTCCCAGCACGTCCTCATCACTCTTCTCCCCCTCTCTTTGTTTTTATGGCCCGATGTTGTATTGTGGAGTGTAAGTTGTTGTACAACATCATGACAAAGTGGGGACACGCGTCGAAGCAGGAGATGAAGCTGAGATCGTTTTTGCTGGACTCCCGGGACTGGGTTGTCTTACAATAATCACAGCTATATATAGAACACTGTCTGTGTGTGATTTCTTTTGCAGATTTTACTCTAAATCTCAGTAAATTCCTTTTTGGGGAGTACACAGCTGTATTTACAATTACATGGCACATTCATGTGGCCTTTCTGTAAGGGGAGTGTGACATGTGTGTATTTCTTGAATTCCATGTGGTGAAGTTAGAATAGAGAAAAGGATTTGGTGCAGTCCTGTGTGTGAGCGTGTGTGTGTGTGTGTGTGTGTGTGTTCGTTTGACATGCATTATCCCTGCAGCTTACACGCCTGCACATATCTTGGTTGGCACAGCAACCTGCAGGTGTAATCCCGTGTAGTCTGGAGCTTTTTGTTCCAGCGGCCCCAGGTAACCACCGCGCAGAGGGGGCAGGTGGGAGCTCATCTGCCCGTCACATGTGAAGAGGAGGAGGAGGAGGAGGAGGAGGAGGGAGGCTCCACCTCTCCATCACACTCCGGAGGAGCTGCTGCGCGCACTGGGCTCACTCCTGGGGAAGTTGTGAACGAGGACAGCTGCGGACCAGAGAGGACGACACTTCACTCCTGGGATTACACCTGAGGGGGGAACTAATAATACTACTAATAAAAAAGGCTCCAGAACCAGTTTGTGGCGTGGAACCGGGAGACCCAAGGATACCCAACAGTATGCGGTGCAGTCATGGCAGGCAAGGGTAAGACGGTCGTGAGGACGCTGGAGGATTTAACGCTTGATTCTGGTTATGGTGGAGCCGCGGACTCGGTCAGGTCTTCCAGCGTGTCGCTGTGCTGCTCCGACACGCAGCCGTCCTTCTCGCATGGGGGCAACCGCTGGCATCTGACCGAATCCATGCACAGCCGACACAACAGCCTGGACACGGTCAACACCGTGCTGGCGGAGGACGCGGACATCCTGGAGTGCGCGGGCCAGTGCGCCAAGCTGCCGGAGCTGGAGGACGCGCCGTGGAGCCTCGGCGAGGTGGAGGGCGCGCTGCGCAAGGACGAGGAGCTGATGGCGGGCGAGCCGCCGCCGCCGGAGGTCCTGGCGCGGCTCTCGGCGCTGGTCAGCCGCGCGCTGGTGCGCGTGGCCCGCGAGGCGCAGCGGCTCAGCCTGCGCTACGCGCGCTGCACCAAGCACGAGATCCAGAGCGCCGTGAAGGTGGTGCTCTCGTGGACCCTGTCCGTGCACTGCATCACGGCGGCCCTGAGCGCGCTCTCCATGTACAACATGAGCACCGGGGACAAGTTCAGCCGCGGCAAGTCCGCGCGCTGCGGGCTGGTCTTCTCCGTGGGCAAGTTCTTCAGGTGGATGGTGGACAGCCGCGTGGCCCTCAGGATCCACGAGCACGCCGCCATCTACCTCACCGCCTGCATGGAGAGTCTGTTCCGCGAGGTGCTCGGGCGCGTGCTGCGCAGCGCGCTGCTGGAGCGCGACAACGGCGTGCCCAAGTTCAGCCTGGAGACCCTGGAGCAAGCCCTCAGCGGGGACTCGGAGGTGTGGGGTCTGCTGCAGCCCTACCAGCACCTCATCTGCGGCAAGAACTCCAGCGGTAAGAGCCGATCCGTCACCTATCATCGATCTGTCAATTCATTGATGAGAGTCACGCTCCTGTCACCTTGGTGGTCCCCCATACATCTAATGTCCTCCACTTATGTTGGGTGGATCTCCACATGCTGCAGCATATATCTGGCTGCATCCATACACCATGTCTGGGGAGTCCACTTGAAGCAAACCAGACCAGATCCATCACGATTATCCATCAAAAGCTTTTCATAGATTATGACACCTCGGTGGTCCCAATAAATCTAAGGTCCCCCAACCAATCACGGCAACATCCACTTTTCCACTTATCTCCAAAGGATTTCCACATGTTGCAGCAAGTCTCTAGAAACCAGAGGCTGCAGTTTAAAAAGAGAATCAGGCTCACTGACTCCATCCTCCAGGAGAGGAACCTGTCTTCATTTCCTAAAGCTGCACATTTAACTGAGAGGTGAAACGCTCAGGGAGCGATAATGTGCCGAGTTCAGAAAGTAATATGACCATAATTATGCCAGGGAATAAAACCCACAGCCTATCCGCCTGGTGTAATTGCACTCCCCAAACAAAAAGGGTCTCGAGTCGTTTCTCGCATACTTATTACCCCTCGCCTTTTTTTAATGTCTTTATTTTAGACCTCCAGGCCCGCCTACCGGATCCTAGCTGCCTATCATGGTTATCAAAGCCCCCCAGAGCAGATATATATTTATGCTGGCAAAAGATCAAACCATCTCCACCTTCTCTTCCTTTGAAGCTATTGTGTTGCCAGACTTTCCACCCAAGAATGCTGTTATGTTAATGACTGTTTTAGAACCCCTGGTTTTGCACCGCGTGAGTGTGTGTGTGTGTGTGTGTGTAAATGATGGTGGTGGTGTCGTGACTTTGCACCAACAGGATTTGTGTTTATATTATGTGTCGGCCTTGTTGTGGGTAAGGCTTTTATTGCCTCACATCAGGAGGTGTAAGATGTCCGTGTGTGGGCTGACCCTCTTATCCAAAAACCCTGAATGAGTTAGCAATTAGAAAATGACAAGGCAGAAGGGACTTCTGGGTAATATTGAAGCTTTCCAATGTCCAATGTCCTGGATGCAGTTTTTTCTATATAGATATATATATATATATATATGATCCCTGTAGTCTCTGTCATGGGCAACAATGCTCCCCAATACACCAAAAATGTAAAAATCAAACAAATCAATAAATACAAATTTAAAATGTTTTATTTTGCACAATATTCACCCTATAATGATATAAAAAATGGTTAAAATCAGCAAATCTTTCGATTTTTTTGAAAGTTGGGTGAGGATCCTGTTCTCCTCCTCCTCCTCCGTGAATCGCATCATTTCCCAATGCTGCAGTGGAAGCCATAATTTGTGCTTCCCCCTTGAAAACAGCATGATGTCACGCTGTGACAGTTGAGAAGCCAAAGCTGTGTGACCCAGCATTGTTCTCCAACATAGCTCCTACTATAAAGATCTCCTCATTACGGGAGATGTCCTATTCCAAATTGAATTGTCAGACCTGGGGCTAAATAATTAACCAATCTTTAATCGCATATTAATCAAACATTAACTCACAGTTTTTTTTGTTCTTCTCCCATCTCGCATTGAGCTTTGAGGCCTTTGTGTGGACTTGCAGAGCACATGCAGATTGTTGAAGGATTTATTACAGTCGGAAAAATAACACCTTGTCTGAGAGTCATGTGATCTGACTGACTGGCTGATTCTGCAACTACAGTCGCACCTACGATATGGTTAACCGTCAATGGGTGGAGAAAAAAAAACACGTCAGGACGACACCTCTGGTTCAGGTCTGGTCATGTTCAGGCTGTACTGTCCTCATCCCAAACTATATTCATCCAGATAGAATTATCATTATTATCATTATTTTGACCATAAGGGGTCACATGTGAGAAATGTAAAAATGATAACATTTTGAAAAAAGCAAATGTTTTCTATTCTGCTATGATTTACTCTTACTCTTATTTGGCACAATGACTATAGTCATCCGTGGCTGTGTGTGGGATCCTCATTTTAACAATGCAGCTGCAATTATGGAAGAGGATTGTGTTAAACCAAAAAAAAAAAAAAGTTCTGAAACACAGTGTGCACAGTGTACCAGCACAGACTGGCTGCTGCACCTGGACTAAGCCTTCCACCTGTATCCAGTACCTCTCAGTGAATGCGATATGAAAACACCATATGGTAAAAACTGAGCACACTGAAATTAGCAGTAAATGGAGATATGAACTAAAAAAAATTGAGGTTTGAACCGGTACAGGTCAGTTTGAAGAAATATTAGCCGTGAAAATGTGGATTTTCTCTCCTTTTTTTTCCCAAAGTCAACCAAACCACCAGGCTCAAATGGCCAGGGGTCATTATCGGCCCTTAAACGCCGAATCCCCGTTGATTATGATTACAACCGTCATTTTTCCGTGACCTGACCTCAAAGGAAGAGATCCAACCGCCACAGGACGGACGAAACGACATAATGGAACTGGAAGGGCCTCCTACAGTTTTATTAAATTGTCAGCGGGTGTCTTCTTCCTCTCCTTATTTCGCTCTCAGTCTTTTCACACCATATTTTATTATGTTTTCTGCCAATGGGGGGAGAAGGGGGGGGGGGCATTGCTTGGTGTTTGGGGGGGGGGGGGGGGGGGGCATTGCTTGGTGTTTGCATATTTGTTTTCCGCTGTGTGTGGTTTTTCTTTAATAAGCTGGACTCATATCCACATGATTCTGGCCAAGCCTTTTTTTGTCGTCCATTCTGTTGTTATTATTATCCTCCTTGGGGTGGACTGGCAGATGAGCTGACAGATTGCTGTGGTGTTGTGGTGGAAAACGCAAAGTGCCCAAGCTGGTGCCGAGGTTTTTTTTTTTTTCTGCCACGGTAATTTCATATAAGACCAAAGGGCGGAAGCCGCATTTCTTCGCTCCTGTGGTGACCGGTGATTGTGGAAGTTGTGTTTTGGGAGTTGTTTTTGGGACCAAAATTCATTTTTATGAGCTGCATCCATTGCGAGTTTCCGAGTTACTGGCGGGTGAAAACATTGATTTTCATTTTGTATTCATGGTGATTTCACTGGTGGGGAATCCAAACGTTGCTCTGGGCTACAGCCAAAAATAATAATACTGTGGTTTTATTACCTGTGTCATTGGAGTTTGGATCCAGGCCCTATTTTTCTATTTTTATTTTGTTTTAGAAACTAGTGAAATCACTGTGTCAGGATGAGATGGTGAGAGTGTGGAAGGATTAATGTGAGGGGGAGCAGAAAACCAGGATGGAGTGTCAGCTGGAGGAGACACTGGCCACAGGTCCCTCAGAGATATAATTACCATGCAGCTCGCTTTTAATTAACACTTGTGCTTATCTGGTACTCATTAAGATTAGGACTTAGTGATGGGAAAACTGGGGAGCTGGAGAAAAACAAAGATGGTAAATCCTCTCATTCATTTTGTGAAACCTGTTGAGTTGGTCCATGGAGGCACGTTGGATCCGATCGGACTGTGTGGCCGAGATTAAAAATGTCCTGAGCACGTGGTTCTTTATTGAAAGGTAAGCCCAAGATGCACAAATAAAAGCTGCAGGAGAAACTTATCTCGTATATTTCTAGACTGTGTGTATTTAAGTGAATGTCGGCATCCGGTCACCATGGTTACACACGTGTCAATCTGTCAATCATCTGTGGGCAATGTCCTGTAGAAAAGTGGTGCAATATTCATTTTGAATTAATTTATGTCCAATATCAATATTGATCAGAATATAAATAAGTATAAATATAACTTAAAATTATGAAAAAATATAATAATAATAATAATAATAATAATAATAATAATAATAATAATAATAATAATAATAATAATATGTATTTAAAGATGTATATATACGGAGTGCACGTAAAGATATAACACATGCATTTTTTATCTTCCATTTATAGTAAAATCCAATTCAATTATAATTATTTTATATATATTTAATTTGGTTTGAATGTGATATAATGAATACACAGGTGTGTGTTGCACCTTTCCCTTCCTCAGTCACTCAGTCAGTCTGTGGACAGCTAACAGGACAAATGGACACAAGCGAAGACTTCTCCTGTACATTGAAAGTGTTCTCTGTGAGAGGACAAGAAGCCGAGGACACAAAAAGACACTTTTATGACCGAAGATATGGGAAAACGCGCTTTAAATTAACCTGGGGCCTACATGTCTGCAGCTAGCGTTAGCGTTAGCATTAGCACCGAAGCAACAGCTATGGCAGTGGTGAGTAAAACCTCCAGAAGCTCCTTATTAACTCCGAATTTGTTGTGTGTCTGTTTTTTGTTGTTGACGTGTGTTGTATTGCGGCGTCTTGTGTTGTGGCACGCGCCAACATGAGCCCCAAGTGTGTGCCTCTTGCTGTGTTGTGCATTGTGATGCTTTTTATTTGTATTTTCATACAGTTCCTGCTCATGGTTGTGTTGAAAGATTTGTCCATGCTTGCTTGCTTGCGTGTGTGTGTGTGTGTGTGTGTGTGTGTGTGTGTGCGTGCGTGTGTGTGTGTGCGTGAGACGAGCTAACCTTTTTGACCTTTACGGTGGCTGCAATGGTTGTGCAACAGGTGGTGGCCCGGTTATTGGTAACAGTAGAGGTGTGTTGAGTTTGTCACATACCGCAACAATGCCGCAATGTCATAATGTTTTATTTTATTTTTATTTTTATTCCGTCTGGTTTCACTTTGGATTCCAGCTCCCAGAAGCGGTGTTTTTTTCTTTTCTTTTTTTTTCAGCTAATGCTTCACTTCAAGTTTATTACGCATTTTGAAACTGAAAGAAATCATGGATCAGTTCAACTCAGAAGTGTGTGAGTCAAGCTGTGGATGGGTTGGGGGGGATTTTTTTTTTTTGTGTAACACTCATCTCATTCCTGGAAGAGGAATGCGGATGTTGGTCTGAACGATCACATCCTTTGTGGTGTCATTTCATCTGGAAATTTTGGGACTTTTCTTAACATGGAGGAGAATAGGTTGAATATGAACACTGGCGCTTTGCTGATATTACCCAGCAGCCTCTGTAAACTCAGATTACAACAAACTATAACATGATTACTTGGCTTCCACTTGTCCGTCTGTCGTGTTCTAGCAGGAGTAATTAAATCCTTTTTTTTTTTTTGCGTGAGTCAACAAGGCCTTTTTTTATTTTTTTTTAACGTATTCAGTTTGGAGAGAAATTGCACTTCTTTTCCCTCGCATGTCGTCATTATATATTTCATATTTACTGGTGGTATAAAAGCAATTCCAATTCAAGGGGGGGGGGGGGGCAACCTGTTTTGTTGACTTTTATTTGGCTGTAAATGAAGTGTGGGTGAGCCGCACTAAGTTGGTTTTAAAGGATCAAAAAAGGGATTAAAGTCTGAACTGTTGTACCAGTCGGTTGAATCATAAAAAAAAAAAAAACACCCTCGCAGACGATGTCTCTCAGCTGATGTCCAGCGGCGGTGCATCTCCTTTGTACACGTTTATCCACCGGCTTTCTCAGAGCGCGTCATTTGTCTGACTGTGCCGAATTGTGAGAAACGCTTGTGACGCACACTAAATATATAGTCCCTTCTATTCAAGCGTGCATTTGGGGGAAAAAACACATGTTGGGTGGTGATTTAAAAACAGGATTTTGCTGATTCATTAAAAAAAATAAACGTCCTTTCTATTCTTGTCATCGTAAAGAAAATATATTTATTTATTGTTTATTCTTATCTAACGTAACCAGCTATTTGATGGACCTCTAAATACGTTTTCGCCACTGATTCATTCATTTGCCCTCAGTTTGTTGATGAAAAGATGTTCCGCTCATTTAAGCGGATGCTCCTGAACGTTTGTGTCGTCCTGTCCACCGAAGGTTGTGTTACTCCGCAACGGAACAGGCATAACATTACAGCATTTAATGAACACAGGGGCGAGTGTGGGGATCGGATTCCGGCTGTTCCCAGGTGGTGATGGGGAAATTAGGCACCTTGCTCTGGGCAGAACCATCTGGTGCAGCAGAGACACGATTGGAGTTACTTTGCATTCTGGGTAGTGGAGTCTAGGATGTTGGTAACCCTCTCGTCCGAGTCATTTGAGATTTGGAACCCTTCCTCCCTCTTTTAATCTCCCTCGTGTTTGACTACTCTACCACTTAATCCCAATTTGACAAGTGCAAACGCCGACTCGGCGATAACAAAAGGAACAACTTATTTTTTTTGTGTTTTATTTTCTTTTGCGTACCTGACGGTTACACAAACTGTGTCAAAATGACGGCTGGTTGAGGAACAGGCGACGCTGGCGTCGTCCCTCTGCGCTACTCCTCCTGACACTCGGAGTTACTCACAACTTGACACATGTGAGGATGAAGCAATTTCGTCGGGTCGCTATTGTGTAGGCAGGGACACTTCCTCCCACTGACACGAAGGAATTTCATAACCATACCGAGGCAGAGTTGTGTTGATGTTGTGTTAAATAGGCATTGGTCGAAAAGAACAGCTTTATCTCCTGTAGACTATTCTAATTCCTTTATATATTGTCATTCTCTTCACTTCATTAAGCCAAAATGTGTCATTTTGGAACATTTTATGGTTGGTGGTCTGCCCCGGGATTTTTTATAATATATAAAAAATGTGCCTTGCCTCAAAAAATGGTTGAAAAATACTGTACTAAGATATAAATAAGACATATTTTGAATATGGAGCTTAGTCCGGCATTTTTTTGTGTGGGAGATTTTATTGTTATAATTTTTTTTACTACCAGATTCCACCTATCATGTCATCATAAGTGAAATGGGGGATTAGCAAGATTCTCTGAGACAAAATGCAAACAGGAAGTGGCCTCTGAGACCTAGACACCAACTCCAGTAATACCACTTACGATTATTTAGTGTAGCTGGAAGCGAAACTGAAAAAAAAAGTAATTGGGTAAAACATCAGTTCTGGGGATATGTCGCAGTAGTTTAACATCCTCTTTTTTTTTTTTTTTTTTTGTTACACTGTGCCTACTTAAGCATGTAAATGGCATAATAACAAATAATGAGTTTTTTTTTCCGTGTATTTACTTTGCCACCTGTCGGGTTGAACCTGCTTTGCGTCATCCTGTGGCCCGTTTTTGCGGGACGTGACGGACATGCTGAGGCATACTGTTGCATCACGGCTGCCCGTGTAACACAACCGTGTTCATTGCCCAGTAGCCTAGTTAGTGCAGGCGTGCAGACAAACGCACAAAACAGGTGTCTGGAATTCACACACACACAGTCACTCGTGGCTGTTTGTATAGCTGCACCCGCGGGAGTGGTCAGTGACTACAGCAATAAACCTCAACGCTACATTCATAATTCTGCCCTGCTGTTGGCAACTATAATTTAATTTTAAATCTACGCTGAAGACGGAAGCTGCGGTGTTTCTTCTTTTATTGATCATAAATGCAGCTTCACCCAGGCAGAGCTAAGATGGGGATAATCACACGCTGAGATTGTCTATTGATTAGGTCATAAAGTAAATATATATAGTATTTAATCCTAGGATCTCATAAATAGGTTTGGAATTTCGCGAGTTGTGTTTTTGAAGGCACGTTGGGCCTAAACAAAACTACAAAACAGTTTTAGTTTACAAAATTACAGTTTTGTAACGTTAATAAAATAAGAAATAAAAAATATAAAAAATAAACATCTCGTCTTACAGGCTGTAAAAGTAGATGGAACAGAGCTCACAGTCTGCCACTGAACAGTGCCGCATTGTCAGTCGCCTGTTGTTTTTTGTAGTGGCCGCGCCCATGTGTGACAAAGACACCTTGTGTAACTTTCAGGATCCAGTGGGAGTGAGTGTGTGTGGGTTGCACGCACTTCTATTTTGGATTGTCGTCATTTTCATCACATGAATACGTCGGCAGGAGGAACTCAATCTGTGGAAGCTGCTGTCAGCCCAGTCCTCATTAAGTGCACAGATAGGTATTCGTGCATTTCCCACAATGCCAAGTTTATTCATCCAGGAACTCATTCACCTATGCTAATAGCCACCTACGCCACGCAGCCACATGCCATTCCACACATTCACAGCAGATAATCCTCAGCGAGTTTTTTTTTTTTAATTCGGGACCCCGCAATCCGAAATAATATCCAAGAGACTGCATGGTACCGTAATCCAATTTTTTTAAATGTTTTGTTCTCTGGCATGTTTTTGGTCCTTGAATGCATCATCAGAGGGCGGTGGTAGCATCTCTCCTCCTGACCTGCATTTTGCTCGGTGAAAGCTTAAGGTTTTTAAACGCGTGACTCAATATGAGTGTGCATTAAATAAGCGGCGGACTGGGAAAAAAAGACGTGGCACATTTGTATTCAGCAACAGAATGGCAAGGTCACTTGAGAAATATTCCTGCTGTTGCTTGGTGATGTATTCAAATTGCTTGTTTCGCTCTGGCACAGATCTGTCAGAAGAGTAAAGAATGGGTTTTTCGGCTTTCCATATATTGAAGGAAAAATACTGACAAGTATGTCAACACTTCGTACCCTGCGTAGTAGTGGGAGGACCACCATATTGCTGTATTTTCAAATATTGTTAGAAAATAGTCGATGGCAAAATTACCCAGTCATCAAACAATTTATATTAAGTTCAAATTCTTTTTTTTTCTTTTTTTTTTCACTTGAATGTCTCAATCATGAATTATTTCAAGCAATTTGCAGCAGCCATTCATTTAATTTTCATAGAAAACCGGAATTAATGTTAGACCATTATATGCCAGGAACATTGAGAAAAGTATTTATGGGGAAAAAATAAATAAATTACCATTGGGCCGTATTTATTTAACTATTTAACTCTCACACTTTGCTATATAACATTTTATTTCCAGTGGCTCGCTGTGGACTTTTCAGATTGTAAGACAACTCTAGATTCTTTGATTCTTTTTCTATTTTTCCATCTTTAGGATCTGGAAAAAAAACGCACAGTTGTCCTCTTTCTTTCTGGATCCCCTCGCTCCCTCTCTGCTGGAAGGGGAGGACTGTAAAACTGCGCAGAAAATCCATCACGCTTTCCTTAACCAGACTAACCCCCCCCTCACACACACACACACACACACACCCAAAAGCCTCCACTCCTGCCTCTGGTGGTCTCTCTTAACCCCGACCGTTCCATAAATTCCAGTGTCCTCAAGAGGGAGGCTGATGGAGTGCCCTGCTATAAGTTCTCCTTTGACAGGCTTGGGCTCATCCATGTTTTAGTGCCGCACGGCTGATATTTCTATGTGTTTGTAAACCTCGTTCCAGAGGTTAGAGGGTGTTACCGGGCAGAGATGTGTGGCAGATAACAAGGATTTCCCTTTTTTTCCTGGAAGATGGATGGAATGTCTGTATCTCATTTTTTATTTTCTTAAAAAAAAATTAAAAAAATAAATATATATATATATATATATATACAGTATATATATATATATTTGAGTAAAGAAAACACTGGAAAATAAGAATTTAAATGCAATAAATGAATCGCTAAAATAAAAACACAAAATAAATGACACATCTTATGATTGTATGGAAAATAAAATTAATTGAGACAGGAAACAATTAATTCTTTTTAATATTAATTAAAAATTTGTCACAAAAAGCTACTCATGAAAATATTTTTTCAAAGGAAAAGACATGTAGAAAATAAACACTAACAATTAAGATTACAAGAACAACCAATCTAAATATAAAACACTGTATAACAATAAAAAAGAATAAAACTTTGAAAGGACGTGAAAAGAAAAAAAAAGATTGTATGCTAATTAAAAACTACGTTTTTAGGGAAGGCAGCCATTAAAGTGCCCGTTGACATTCTCGTCACTCCTTGCGGGAGAGATAATGACGGTGCCATGCGTCTCATTTTCACCGCCGCAGTCTCAGGGCGGCGAGCAGACCGGGTCCTAAATAATCCTGGTGTTTTTATGGCGAGCTGTCAAGGGAGGGGACACAGGAGGCTCATAATGGGATCGGACAGAGTAAATGAGGCACTGAGGAGAATTCACTGTGAGCGATAGATGGAGGAGAATAATTCTCACTGTCAAATCTCAGGGCGGCTTATATTTGCTTTCCCAAACTAGGAAATTAGCTGTGAGTTGTGGTTCCTCACACATCTCGTGCTCTACTTCTAAAAAAAACTTTTATGTTGTCTCATCGTTTTGTTTGTCTACGTGTGTGTGTGTGTGTGTGTGTGTGTGTGTGCGTGTGTGTGTGTGTGTGAGAAAGACTAATGTTTAGCACGTCAATAGGTCTGTAGGACCAGAAAACGTTCTGCCCTCATTGCCGCGCTGTCCCAAGTGTGAGCCGCTCTTTGTTGTGTTGCTTTTTTTTTGTGCGTGTTGCCTTTTGTGGCAAACACATACTGCTCCGTCAGACACTTTTGCAGCTGACACCGTTAATCACTGAAGTATACACTCGCATATACAACAGTGTAATGTGCTTTTGGCTGCGCCTGGGGAAATAAACAAACTTTCCTCTGCAGAGTAGATGACAAAGACTCATAAATCACCTTTTTATTTCAAAAGTAAAAGAAAAAAAAAACACACAAAGAATCAAGCGCACGTCGTCTTTTTTCTTTTGTGGGTCTGTGTGCTAAATTAATGACGGACTTCACTCACATGAGTACGTGAGATGACTATCCACCAAGGCCTCAAAACACTCAGTTTGATCCAATACACACGTTTTGTGTTGGATTCATTTGGGCATTTAAATCTAGATCGAGACAGTGGAGGATTATGGTTAATGTAGTTGTGTTTGGTGACAACAGGATGGTGTGTTTGCTTTCTGTGTTTCTTTTTTCTTCTTCTCTCTGAAGATCCGTGGGTTGTCATTCTTGTTGTTATTCACGAGCGGTGCGTGACGTAACGGCAGTCACACAACATCCCATGATTCTTATCCATCGTGACCCGGGAGCACACGCCAGTCACTGCATGTGCAATCTGTCATGTGTGTGTCGTGCGTGTTGATTTCCTGACCTGAAATCTGTGCAGGTCACTTGTTGAAAACAAATAATTGAATCTATGGATTCTGAACGTTGAAATACAATTGTGTCATCATCATACTGCTTATTAGTGAATCAAATATTTACACTTATAGTTCTCAGTCATAAATATATATTTATAATATTTGCTTCATAGTCCCATGGTGTTGGACACAATTGTGACCTTAGGTCAGATGACTGATCTATGGACCACAGTTTCCTTATTTATCTATTTCCTTTTTTTACTCTTTGTTTTTTTTTCAGGGAATTGGAAAAAATGTATCTGTAAATATACTATATCTCTTTTAATGGTTGAGCAGTTAAAAAAAAAAAAAAGTCTCCTGATTGTAAGCTGTGCTTTGATGGAGAGGAAACGGGACATCTCTCATTTTTTTAGGTCACATGTCTCTTTGAAAACATACATAATTGAGCCCGTCAGTGGGGAAAATGACCTCAAACACAAATTGTCAACTTCGGTAAATAAAGACCTGGCTGTGGAGTGAGCTAATTTGTTATAGCGTGTGCGTGATGATTGTGGACCCAGCGTTTCTTGAATCAGCCGGAGTGTGCCGGACATTAATTGGGAGTGAACTAATGAGGAAAGGACTATTTTGAGGTTCAACTGCTGGACGTCAGCCACGCGAGTGTGTCAGTGTGCGTCCGTGTGCCAGTTTAGGGGAATGCTATAAACCAGATTCTTTTTTAATTGGTAAAGCAACAAGGGAGAAATAAATTCAATCACATCAGAGAGTTAAATATTTTTTATTTAAGGTTACCAGGCTAGTGTACATTTGAAATATTTAATAGTGCTAAATTAGATTTTTTTTCTTTTTTTTGTGTGCCTAGTTTCACCACCTATGTTGGTGTAGATGTGATCAAAAAAATCAAGTCGTTTTCACTAATAATTTACATTGAACAATAACATTGATGGCTATAAGGCCGGTGTTTTGTCGACTCACAGGAATAAACTGCACCTTTCCGTATTATAATTCTTCCATATTTAATTCAGGCTGACTGATTCCTGTTCCTGTTTCCCTCCCTCACACAACCCCTCTCGCCTTATTTGTTTTCTGTGAAAAAAACATAACATTCATCACTTTTTAATTCACTCGTAGCCAAATGAAAAATCTCCTCCACCACAATTTACCTGCGCCACACAGCTGCAGATAGAGCAGCCCATGGAGCATAGATCAACTTAATTTCCTCCTCTTCCTCCTCAGTGAAGGCTCTGAGAAAGAGATGCACACGCAAAAAAAAAAAAAATCCAGCAATTTTTCGGACATGAGGTTTTGGCAAACAAACACATAATGGAGTAGCGGTGAAGCCACTGTCCTACACCCACACTCACTCACTCATCAAACCCACATGTCATAGCCTCACAACAACAACACAACGCAACACACACTCGCTGTGTTGTGTTCACAGCATTGTGTGGTATGTCTCAGGTGAGACAAAAGGTCGATCAATCAACCGGGGCTTTTGTGAGCAACACTCCCGTGATGCCTCATCATTTATCTGTCTGGTTTATGTAATACGTGACATAATAACAAATCTATCTCTCCATCCATCCCCTGATTTTTGAATGATTATTTTTGGGATATTGTGGTATCGAAACCCACATCCTCTACTTCTTACCGGAGGGTATTATGATGCGTTCCCAGGCCTGATGGGATTTGGAGTCCCATGGGCTTGTGTGTGTCTGCTGCAATTGTGTCTCCTTGATTTTGCCCAGAGATGCATTGTAATTAGAAGCACTGCGGGAAAAAAAATGTAATTGGTTTATTTCGGAGCAAAAGCTAGATAGAAAACCTGAGAATTCATTTATTGTTTTGTATTTGATTATCAGATAGAAGGAAGCAGACGAGAGCAGGGTTTATGGGGCTGGAGATGTGGTGGCAGGTAGGATGGAAGGTGAATAAAAGCCAGACGAGGCGGTCAAGTCTGTTTGTTTTTTTTCCCCCCAGACTTGTTTTTTTTTTTTTTTTTTTTAAATAGGCCAGCTCATGCCCAGGAGCTGCTAAACCAAACGCACTTCCTCAGTAGCAGCATGAGGCGGCGTTTTTTTTTTTTGAGAAGCCAGCAGGGAACCAGAGCTGCCAGGGCCCGAATGCAGTAGTATGGGGCTGGAGATGTGGCGGCAGGTAGGATGGAAGGTGAATAAAAGCCAGACGAGGCGGTCAAGTCTGTTTGTTTTTTTCCCCCCCAGACTTGTTTTTTTTTTTTTTTTTTTAAATAGGCCAGCTCATGCCCAGGAGCTGCTAAACCAAACGCACTTCCTCAGTAGCAGCATGAGGCGGCGTTTTTTTTTTTTGAGAAGCCAGCAGGGAACCAGAGCTGCCAGGGCCCGAATGCAGTAGCATTTTTATAAATAAAAAATAAAAGGTAATTCCTCCACCGACACAGCTTCAGATTATGTCATAGGCTGCAACCCCTCTTTTACAAAAAAAATTAATAATATATAATCTGCTATATTATCACTTTTTACTGGTATGAAATATAAATTAGCACTGGAGGAAGACACAAGGCCTCCTCGTCGCGTACTGGCTGATGTGAAGAGGACTGGATTGTAGATGCCGACGGTGGTGGGGCCAAGCCAGCAGGTGGTTCCCTGCAGGTCCCTGGTGGTGGTGCTGATGTTGGAGGTGGGGGTTTTGTCAGTCTGACAGCCGGAGTGACAGCGTGATATTTAAAGAACAGCGTGCTGATAATTGATGGTCAGGTATGGGGGGAAAATGGAATACACAGATTTGCCAGTGGAGGAAAGTAGGGAGGAGACGAGCCTCACATTCACCCACACGTCGTCTCAGGACAACATCATTCATTTATATATATATTTATGTTTAATGAAGTGAATTTGTTTTTTCTTTTTTAACAGTTTCTGTAATGAAATGGCAGCAGCCGTTCAACCGTCAGGGAGTCCCATGTTGGCCAGCAAAAAAAGCTCTGTAAACATTTAAAACTTTCCAGATCCTGGGAGGAGATAGAAAAATCCCAGAGCATTCCTGTTTTCACACGTGGGCACACTCCAGATGTATATACTAAATGCGTGCCGATCTGTAGGGTGTAGGAGAAAAAGGAGGCGGCGAGGAGGTCAGGAAGAAATGGAGGAGGGCAATAATTACACTGTCTTAAGGAGGGCGATAGGTGCAGATAGATGGAGGAGAAGTGAGAAGATGAAGATGGCCAAGGGGAGGAGGAGGAAGAGCAGGCGGAGAGGACCCGAGCGGGCCGGGATAATCAGAGCAGGGGAAATGAGCCGAGTCCCACGCAGTCCTCGCCAAGCGCCCCGGAGCGACCGATGACAAGGCTGATGGATGGCAGCTCAGTGAGCAGGCTCCTCTGGGAGGAGAGGGAGGGAGGAGGAGGAGGGAGGGAGGGAGGGAGGGAGGAGCGGCAGGTGGTCAGAGAGGAGGCCAAATACCCACGAGTTACAAAGCAGGACGGGGTGGACACGGTGGAAATCTGTTTGGTTAATGACCACCGGGAGCAGAGGCCCCCTCGGCAGGTAGACCGGCGAGGCGTTTCGCACCGACTTACACAAATATTCTCTCCCCCAGAGGCAGAAAGCATCTATTAGTCTGAGTGAAGCCTCGGTCGCCTGGTTACAGAGCCTCTGAATCACCTCCTTCATCTGCGCTGCTTTAACCTGTCTGCCGTTTGACAGCTTTGTTTCTCTGGTTGGGAGGAAAAAAAACAACTGGGCTAATCAGGTGGGATGACACGATGGATTAACAAGGCTGTGTGTGTGTGTGGGGGGGCGGGGGGGGGGGGGGGCATGGTGATACGTCATGTAATATAAACACACAGCTCAGAGTTGAAGAAGTGGAAAGGCCCAAAAATATATAAAAAAACAAAACAAAACAGATTAATGTAAAGTAGAAATGATTTATTATTATCCTCTATTTAGAATAATAAAATTGTATTTTCACCAAAATCAAAATGGACATATTCAGTGAGACAATAATTCAATATTTGCAAATCTAAACCTTGAGACTACGGTCCTGACATGAATCTCAAGCCCAATTACATTACAATAAAAAAAATTGAAAACTTGACTTTCTCACACCTGTATCCATAGAAACATCTTCACTTGAACTGTCTCCGGTGACGTCATCCTTCATCTGCTCCATCTCCCTCGGCATTGAAAAATGCAGAGGTCAAAGGTTAGGGTCGTGTCGTGTAATGGTCTGGAAAGTAGACACCGTACACCTCCTATTCATATCTGCACTTCCTTATGTCCCTATAAATCACCGCTGGGTCACACTCAATAGAACACATTGTAAGAGAAGACATACTACACTGTACCCGGGGGGGGGGGGGGGTGTTCTTTGAGCCGGGGATTCCAATTGGCCGGCCGAACGGCCCAGGGGCCTGAAGTGCACCTTGTGGGCTCATTGCTGGAGGATCAGCAGCCAAGAGAAATAAACAAGGCACTAAACAGTAACTGCCCGAGGAAAGGCCTCATGGGACTCTCCACGAAGCTAAAAATTGTCCTCGCAGAATCACAGCGTTTCACTGGGAGGGTTTAGATGAGATTCGTGTAAATGTCCCACGCAAAGGTGCACTAAGGAATGATTTAATATGAAAATACTCCAGTGACATGAGTCTTAATCACCAAATTGTTTTTTTTTCTTTAAGTCTCAGCCCACAGTCCTGAATCCACCACGGGACATGATGAGGATTTATTATGTTTTTTATAACCAGCGAGAATTATCGGGACTTTTTCGTTTTTCGTTTTTTTTTTAAAGCCCACAACTTTAACTTTTTTTTTACTGAAATTGTTTAAGATTGAATTAAATAATTTGTATAAATGATTGTATATAAGTAACAGAACTTAACTTTTAATTGTGACTTTGCCATTGCATTGTTGTGTAAAGACACATTCTCTCCTGTAGAACGTGTGTGTGTGTGTGTGTGTGTGTGTGTGTGTGTGTGTGTGTGTGTGTGATGGAGAGACGGTGAGCTGCACGCGCTCCCGTGAAACATGTGGCTGCTGATGAAAAGTGACTGATGAGCATGTCACTGTTTCAATTTGAGTCCAGTGCATGATTGACACTGATGAATAAAGGCATGAGATGTTGGAGCAGGAGCTGAGAGGTTTGTTTGGCTCCTGTCAGAGAGATGATAGATATATTATCAGATATTATATGAAGAATCTTGAATATTTTATATTGCTGCAATATGCCCTGCCTCTGTTTGGTTTCAGGATAGAGTTGATTTTACTTGAATTTTGAAATATTCATATTGCACACACTGATTTTCTGATTTTGCTGGTGTCATAAAAACAGGTGGATAAAAAAAAAAAATCCAAAAAATGCAAATAATTGCAGCGTTACGCATGAGAGGCCAAATTATGCAGCACATGTTCCAAAAAACGGAAGTTTTGGGAACAGCCATTTTTCTCCTCCACCACGGTGCCATCTCCATCGTCTGTGTTGTCTAAGCAGCGTGACAATTAGAGTGTGTTTGTGTATTCCTCTTGATCGCTTATTCTGAGTTGGGGGTTTAAATTATAGAGTTGGCTGCTGTGCTTCGTCAGGGAATGCTGCAGAAATAGTTTGTGGTAATGCTTAAGTTCCTGCGCACCTTATCTTTAGTTAAAAAAATAAAATAAAAACATGACTAATAGATGAATTGCACAAGGAGAAAGGAGAAGTCAGGAAATATTATAGGCTTAAAAGCAGGAAACTATAAATAATAGAATGTGTAGCAACACAAAAATGAGACAACAAGCTGTAAAATATTACGCACGACTAAAAGTTTAATGGGGGAGGGAAATAAATGAGCTTTTTAGCTCTAGATTGAAGATGTAGGAAAAAAATTAACAAAATATTCGTTATATATTTGTTTTTCCTCTGTATATCCATTTAATACGTGTTTGATCATTTATAACTTTCCTGAAACATTTTCCTGTCATCAATCAGACATTTATATTTCAATAAGGAATATATTTGTTTATGACATTTATGTCGTGTGCTACACAACCATCTGTTGTGATCCTTTTATTCGAATCCAACCCCACTCCATTACCGCTGGCACGCTTCAGCTGGTCAACAACCCCCTAATGTTGTTTGCAAGAGAGGGGGTTGCCAGATCATGCCAGAGTCCCCCCCCCCCCCCCATGTACTCAAACCTGGCAAGCCTCTGTTGCTATGTAGATCTTAACTGTACCGCAGAGCAGAAGATCATTTGAGATTTGAGTACAAATATTGGTTGGGAAAATTGGCAGGGAACGCCGTAATGGCCTTTTGTGATGATGTCACGATGAATTTCATTTCTAAATGGAATGCATCCGCTGGAGGTCAGAAACAGGTTGGGGTTTTGTGTATTCAATTCCAAAAACACCGACCTCCAGCTGTTGTGTACACTTCATGGCAGGAATGGCAAAATCAAGTTGTTGTTGGTCCCCCCCCCCCCAAATGTTGTGTTTTTTGAGTAAAAAACCCCCCCCCCCCCCCCTCCCTCTCTGCTTTAGTTGGAGTTGCACCATGGGTAATATTTGTAAAAAGCTAACGTGGCTCTGGCTGACTCCCTGCAGGATGAATGTATAAAGGAGATATAAAAAAATTCAGCCAGCAGCCTCGTGGTGGAGACCCGGCGGCTTTATGAATAAATGAAACCTCTAATCCCCCCTCACTGACCACGACACTTTAGCCCCAAGGCCGGCTCTGGAGATGATGAGACTCTCCGCTGATTAAGCGCTTTGCCGTGAATGGCGAGCGGCGCTCTTGACATTTGTACCTTTTGTTGAACAAAATCACCAAGTGGTTTTGGAAATGACACGGCTTTTTGGACAGTTGTTCACCGAGACCCCGGATGGTTTAATTTGTCCAATTTGTAAAAAAAAAAAAAAAAAGAAGAATAAAATGGAAATCGTCATGCAGATTGAATGCAAATGCAAGGTAGTCAAGAAGGGGACCAGAATTAATAATGTGTTTCCAAATAATAACGTTTTTTTTATTTTTTTATCTGTATCTGGCACATAGCTGCCGACCAGGCCTGAAACGATGCACATGGTATTTTGTATTCTGCGTGCAAGGGAACTCCGCTCCCAGCTGCGTCTACCCTCTATCAAACACCAGACCGACCCAGCGTGTGCGCCTGTGTTAAATGTACTTGTACCCTTTTTTCTTTTTTTCTTCACTAATGTACATTTTGTTCCCTGCTTCGTAAAAACAAAACGACTTTCACATTTGCTTTCCCTCATTGTCGTCACCGCGTGAAACAATTAGCCTCGGCGACGTTCCGCCACACTGACATAAATCAGCGCCTAATGAGCCGATCTGTATGCCGCACCGCTGTCAGATTTGCTGTAAAAATGACAAAAAATCGACACTGTGGCGCCTTTAGCTTTACAAAGTAACATGGGAGGTTAACAGTAAACACTGCCAGATAGAACAAGTACATAAGGTCGTTTATAAGGTTATTTCCGTCTGGGCTGGATGTATTTCCTCAGGCATGTGATTAGACCCCTCAGCTGGGGTCCTTTCGGTAGCGTCGCCGACTCGCAGCCTCCAGGTGGGTTAATGTTATTTTTTTTTTACTCAGATCAGCCAGCCGTCACATTCGCTCGGTCTATAGCAGGTGCAACGGTGTATTTATGTGAGTTTAATTTTTTTTTAAATACAGCAGCATGACATTGTGCAAAAAAAAAAAAAAAAAAACTCAAACCTTTGAAAAAAGATATTATACATTTACAGAGCCGGAACAAATGATTCCAGGACTAGACTCTATTCTAATATTTTATATTGTTCTAATTGGACGTCTATTTTTAATTTTGGACTTATTTAAACGTGCTGTAAGTTAAATTGCTACAAGTGAAAGTGAAAAGTGAATATTTTATTTTCTATTCGGGCACATGCTAGATATCCTTCATTTGACTATAAAGGGCCTCAGAGGAACAGAACACGATAACCTAATGTTTGGATTTCACTGCAGTCCCATGCATTCCTTCTCATTTCCTCATCGGCAGGCCTCCAAACATGTGTCAGATTATCTCAGCGACTCTGAAGCTGCGCCGGGGTTTTGTCGTACCTCGGGGGACTGACACGGTCGTGTAGGCTGGTACAGTGAGATGGCGTTGGTCCCTGCAGATAAGGCCGGTGAAAGAAAGCAGACACTGGAGGGAGGCCAGTGGTGGAGTGGAGCGTACCGCAGGGGTCGGCGACTCCATTATCTACCCTCTCTGAGGCCCTCCACTGTGGCCCAGGGCCCGTCTTATCTCCTGGCACTAGATCTCTGACACAATTGGAGAAAAAATCAGGGCCCCCTTGTCACCGCGTGGACTCACTCCATCCACTGGGAGCAGCAGATTTTATATATGTTTATATACAGTATACTGTATATATGTTGTGAAGTTTTTTTTTTTTTTTTTTCTCAGGGAATGGTAATAGTGGATCTCTGTGGCACCTGCTGTTATTTCCCTGCTGGTCTTTTATTGACCGGCTGTCACCGTGCTCCTCGGCCCTGAAGGAGCCCATCTGGACTATTTCAAAGCTCATACTGGAACTAAAGGCCAAAATAGAGACGTCTGCGTCCAGTACAGTCCACTATCAGCTAATTTGTTTATTTTACTTCCTGGCTCTCATTGCTGTGTTTTTTTTGTTTTTTTTTATCACATTGAGAATTAAAGTACTCTCCAGGCCACGTTGGGGCGTGACTACCTAATTATTATTCCTGCACAAATACCGCGTCTTGCGACTTGTTGCTCATTTGCTGGACTCCTTTCGACAAGGTGCAGGAAAAAAAGAAAAGAAAAAGGCAATAATTGTGTTTGCTGCCACAACACAACACTTCCACCTCAGAAGAAAAAGAAAAACACAGCAAACATGACAGAAACGGACACGGTAACAATTACACACACACACAACAAGGCATAACGCATAATCAGTGGTGTTTATTCTTATTTGCATTATTTAAACCAAGCAAAGGATAGCTTTGTCCCAATGGAAAATATCCAAGAATCTAAAATACATATTCCTCTGCAAAATATCTATTATTATTCCATTTTGAACTTTTTGTGGTGATAATATTTCTGCGCTAAGTTTAGACATGGATGCTGGAATACTTTTATTTGATCTACATATAATATTAACGGCGATGCCTCTGCTTGGTGGCAAATTTTGCAAAGAGCATGCCAGCTATGATCACCAGGGGCCCAAAAACACTTGACTGCCTTCGTCGCGGTTAAAAGGGAGGAAGCCACTTGGGGGAAGACAGGAAAGTGCAGAGAGAAGGGAAGGAGGGAGGTAAGAGGGACGAAATCCATCGACCTGAGAGGTCAAAGCGTCTCGTTGAAGGAGTCGGAATGGATTTTAGCTCAATGGAACGATGGCCCTGGGGGAAGAAAGCGGCTTTTTTACAAAGAGCGGCGAAACAATTCTGTCGAGCGGTAATAGAGGTCAGTTTCACCTCGTGTCGGCGGTTGACATTACAATCTGCAAAACCGTAGTGTGTTGTTGAAAAATTCAACATTTCCGGCTTGATCACAGCAAACGCTCGAATCGAGTGATTGGGTTCAATCAGCAGCACACACACACACACACACACACGTAAGATTTGAAGATGATTACACGTAATAACGAGGTCGTTCAGACCGTGCGGCCTCACGACTGAGGCCCAGAGGAGTCATTTATTTTTATTTTTTTTAAACAACCTTTCCGTCACTTTCGTAAAACCGTAACTCCGTAAAGTGGAATGAAGGAGTTTATTCACTTGGAGTTTCAAGGGTGAGCAGATTTTCTTTCTTTTTTCTTTCAAAGGTCGACTTTATGATTGACCTCCCCGGATACATTTTTTGGGGCATATTAAAAATGGTATCTGCAGTGTAGCAGCAGGCTGTCTGTAGCCTCTGATGGCTTTATGATTAAAAAAGAAGCCCATTAAGCCCCCGTGTTTTTACCGCAACATCTGAAGAGATTTGCATCTCCTCAAATTGTGTGGCAATTTTATAAAAAAAAAAAAAAAAAAAAAAGATAAAATTTCCCCTGTAATAAGAGTACAGTAGATCACATCTGACGCAGGCGAGGTCCTGAACCGGACTCCCCCTGTGGCCGTGTGACACATCTCGACTCATTAAAGGTCTAACATTAAGTCAGAGCCAATCTAATTGTGCTCTTTAAAGATCGTTAGGCCGTGACCTTAAATCTGCAGGATGCCTGTCAGCTCGGGGAAGGACACGCGCACAAATGCAGCTGAGCCAGCACAACGATCGCCACATCGCACAAACGAGCGCTTGGGGGGGGGGGGCATCCTCGAGTGTTGTGTGGCGCTTTCACACACACAAGCACACGCGCACACACACACACACACACACACACGTGTTGCTTTGTTGTGTCACAGGTACTTTGACCCCCATGTGCTATACCCACACAGTTGTTGTAAATGTTGCGTAATTGACTCAAATTACACAACAGTGAGCAGCGGGGTTAGCCTGAGGGGCTTCCCGCCAATTCAATCAATGGCGACGGTGGTGGAAAAATCAAACTCATGTTGAACAGGAATGAGGCCTGTAGTGTTTCTGAAAAGACCAGGGGTTAGTATGCTACATTCAATTATATATTTTTTTGTGCACATATATTATTTCGAGAGTTAGAATCAGTTGTGGTACACATACAGCATTGGTGCATTTATTTATTTTAATGATATTTTATTGATTTTTATCTTCAATAAATCCCACAACCAGGAAGTAAACATTTCACCCATCCCTGACCATATTTGTTGACAAAAAAGGATGGTAATTCACATCTTGGATAACCTAGGAAATGACTGAATAAAAAGTATTTACACGTTTTAAAATCATTTGCTCTCAAAGTAAAAATAAAAGAGAGCAATTATTAAAATTGAGCGTAAAAAAATCCTTCAAAAATGTTATATATAAAGACAACTCGGGTCTTCTTTCCTCCAATTTCAACAATATTATTTTATTTTTTATTAGAATGCATTAGTTTGAGCTACAGTGTTCCTTCATACAGGGATAACTGTGAGGCTATAAATGATGCATTGCCTATAACCCACCAACTCTTCTGCATCCATCTCGATCTGCAGCTCATTTGATTGTGTTGCCATGGTGACAAAACCCGTTTTTTCGTATCAGGGCAATTACCTTCATGACTAAGTGTGGGGGCGTGCAGTCATAGTAGTCTAGGGTTGCGAAGATATCGAACCTAAAACTGCCATTTATTACATTTTAGAGGATGACTGAGCGCGGCCTCGGCCATCTGCGAGCTTTTGAGTTACTTTTGGAAATTGTATTTCAAGAAATGGGATTTTTTTTTTTTTATCTGATGATGGTTTTATGGAGACCACAGGAGTGTGCTGGCTATATCCACCACTCCCAGCAGATAGAATAGTACTTCTCTCTACAGATTTATGGGCGAGTTACGGCTCCTTCCTTTGAGTGGCAGCCTGCGGTCGCGTCTGCGGAGGAGGCCATTATGGCTCTGCTTAGTCAACTTTGTCAGAGAGTGGTTTTTTTTTTTGCTCCAAAAATTCTTGATTTTATGGTAAATTCACATGAAAAACTGGGACAGGTTCAATTCATCTCACCGTAACCCAACACACACTCACACACCGAGTGTGCAGGTACAGATGCAGATTATAATATAGAAATCTAATTTTAACCTTTGGAGAAACTAAACCCAACTGCTATGACTGTATAAAATACGATTACAGTTTAATGGTTGTGGCAGCATGTTTGGAATAAAAAATAGCTAAAATTAACCTTCGGGGGGAAGAAAAAAAATGGTCCTCACAAAGATATAAACTCAGAGCCCCCGCACACACACACACACACACACACACACACACACACTGCCCTTCTCATCCCTCAGCATTACATCATGCAATTAAAGTTGAGCATTGGAACTTTGGCCGGGCCCATTTCCAAACACAGTGTAACACGAAATAGATTCCCCCCCCCCCCCCCCCCCCCCCCCCCCCCCCCCCCCCCCCCCCCCCCCCACACAACCCAACGCTGGCACAAAGACAACCGTGCAGATTGTGTGGTTAATGTGGCGCAACGGCTGTGCCGCAGCACACGCACCCCTACCACGCGAGACCAGCCACCGTCCCTCAAATACCACTCGCAGAAGTGATGAATCATGGGTAATTGTGACGTGAGTGCTGCCCGTGCGGAGACCACGTCTGTATTTATGAGCAATTTAATGAATATTAATTGTTGTGTGGATGAATCAGAGGTACGGAGGCGAAGGGATTCATTTCGGAAAATGAGGGAAAGTAATTTATTGGAGGCATAAACAAACTCGGTGATTCATTTGAATATGTAAAACTTTAATGAAAAAAGACGATTAACCACAGCTTGATGGGTGAAGGTCAACAGCAACTTTGTTTTTTTAGTCTGAGGTTTCATGTCATACAGTAGCCACCGTATTATTTTCTTTTCTGCCTGGTCCTCCCTGAACATGAACCCCCCCACCACCACACACGCACACACACACACACACACACACACACACACACACACACACACACACACTCTGGCATTGCGATGACGCGAGCCAGCACCTGAGGAGACACACGCACACACACACACACAGCTCAAGGACAGAGGATGGACAGTTGGAGAAGAATTTAGAGTCCGGTGGCTGTTGTGTGGTTGTGCGGCCGGTTGTGCATGCGGACGCCCTGGGGGCAGAGGGTTTGCTGAGACGGGTGGGCGGCTCTGGGAGGGACGGCCCACTTCCGTATTCTGTCCTCGGGATGGGTTGTGCGTCTCGGGCAGCAGCAGGGTTCAGGGCCGCTTGTGTATTGTGCGCACTTCCTTTCAGGCTGTTTTCTTTTTTTTTTTAAGCCCTGTGGTGGAGGTCAGCTGGAAAGTGACCTTTCATTTCTGGAAGAAGTTTAGAGAGAAACAACGGAGGACAGCGGGATGCTCCGAGGATAAATCTGGGATTCTGGATGTTTACATTAACATTGTTTTAGTGGAAATGTTATGTTGAGAGGTCATTGAAATGACCCTAATTTCACACGCCACGCCCCCTTTCACTATGTATATATATATATTTTGTGGCGAAATAAATATATATATATATATAAATGTGTGCCTGTCCTTTAATACGTGGCTTTATTATATATATATATTTATTTTTTCTCACCAAACCCCCGTACGTAATATTTGTTATAATTCGTGGCAATCTTCTCCAAATAAAAAAAAATATAATATAGTGATAATGATCAGAATGTAGTAACGTCACAAACTGCGGCCCGGGCAGCGTGGAGGTTTAATTCGAACAGGGAGTGGACATGCTGCTAATCCGACTTTAAGTGGGCTGTGTCACTGACCCCACAAGTGTTGGTGACACACGGTGTGTGTGTGCGTGTGCGTGTGGGCGTGCGTGTGTGATCGATGTCCCATGTGAGCCGCTGTGACATCACAACCTTCTGGGCGACTGGCAGCGATGACACGTGTCAGAGAGTGTCACACACACACACACACACATTGTAAGGTTAAGACAATAGGAAAAAAATATATATATTTAAAGATAAAAATATGAAAGACTAGTGATAATAACTTTGCTTAAATACATTTTTATAGTCCTCTTAAAAAAAACAATAGGCAGTTGCTGTGGTGGGTTGCAAAGCTAACAGGGAAATTACTATGCAGATTTTTGCCACCCTTTTGAGGGCAATAAAAACTGGCTATTTATATATATTTTATATATTTTTTCAAATAATTATTTTATAAGAGTCGACCACTAAAAAGTTTTTTTTTCATCCACTGCAAGGTTTTTGTCGTCTCAATAAAAATAACTCCAAGTACCCTTACAAAGCTTTTTCCTCACATTTAACCACAAATCAGGGTCTTCCTCAGGATATAGAGTTTGTTTTAATTTTTTTATTATTATTCTTTGGCTGAACAGACCCATTAAAGACTTCCCTGGTCCACCACTGCGGATGAGCTTCAATCGAAGGAACTCTTGCCTGGATACAGAGCGAGACTTTTTGCTTTTTTTGCGTTGTGCTGTGGAGCTGAGGTTGTCTGAAGGTATTTATACAGTTTGGGGGTAAATCTGCCAAAATCCACTCGTCAGCGGCGAGTATAAATCATTGTGTCAGCTGGTAGGGTTGGCTAAGGTCAGGCTGTCACTCTTTTGCTCTTATAAAAAGACACAACTGCACACAGAGGGCCACAGGGACACACACACAGACACACTACCTACACTACAGTGGAGCTTATCTCACTCAGCAGGGGCCGGGGTTTTGGAACTCAAGAGAATGACAACATTCAGCTTTCACATATTTTTTCACGTTCTGATTTTATGTATTTGAGCCTCTATTTTAAAAAATCACAGCAGAGAGAGGCTGAGATTCAAAGTCCTGGCCTGTGGCTTTTTTTTTAAAATAATAAATGAAGTATTTATTTATATATATTTCATCAAACAAACAAACACTTTTAAATAAGACTCAGGATTTTGATTCTGGACTTTTATTGAATTTCTTTCAATCAACATAATTTCTCTTTTTTTTTTTTTTTTTTTTAAATGTGCAGTTTTGATATCATGCAGCAGCAGAAAAAAAAAAAGAGAATGTTTTTTTTCCACCTCCTTGATGGAGCTTCCCCGGAGGTGAATATCGCGAGCTCAGCCGGATCCTCGTGCATGTCCTGGTTCAGCGGACCTCACTTCCTACAAGTGGATCTCTGACCTTCCGCTGATTTATTCAGGTGTCTCCATTTTTTTTTATTTTTTTTTTTTACTTTAGTATGCAGCTCCGCTCTCTGTGCCTGTCTCATGTCTCTTCGGGTACTTTTCTCCATCTGCAGGGAGTCGAGGAAATGTCTTCTTTTTTTCTCCTCCTCCTGGGAGATAATTGGGCGCGGGGAACATAGCAGGAGGGATTTTCTTCCTCGTGCTTTCTCACCTGACAGGTCCTGACATCCATCGTCTGTTCACATCAGCAATGCAGAGACGAGAAAATCTGGGTCTGACACACACACACACACACACACACACACACCTCCCCAACAATCTCTCCTTACCCTTTGCTGTCAGATTGCTCATTAAAATTCAGGGGCTGATGAATATTACAGAGGTGAACGGATAAACATCTCCGACCCGGCAGCGCTGCATCTGACGGTCAAACGGGATTTGACCAAAAAGCGCCTCCATCATCGGTCCGGTGACGTGGTTAACCAATCGGGGCGGTCGTTGGGGGGTGGGGGGTTCGTCACTCACCAATTTCTCCAAGTTGCTAATTCTCACCGAGATGTTCACCGAGCTTAGCTGGTGCACGCTAATTATTCATGAGGTCTTTTGAATTCAGTTTTGGAGTTGAAATCTCACCAGTCAACATAACGTATAATTATGTTGTTTTTTTTTTCATTTCTTTTTAAAGAGAGAAAATCTCAGTCTGATTCAAATCCGTGTTTTTCTCTCTCTGCTGCTGGAGTTTGTTGATCTGTGTGGATGAGCTTTGATTTATGCCCGACGGGGGTCGTGTTTTGAAAATGTTTTACTGTGTGTGTTTTAAGCATTTTTCTAATTTCCCTAATTCTTGACTTTATTTTACTCCGAGGTGGTGTGTGTATTCTCTCCTGCAGGAAAGGAGAAAACACACAACGGTGCAGTTGTTAGAAATGTAATTGACAAGTCTTGATTGGCTCCTCCATGCATGTGGATCTTTAGATAAAATAAAATAAAAAGAATAAAAAAAAAAACACTGAGAAAGCTATAAGCATCTTACAGAATAAACCATGTCGTCAATTATTATCATTTTTTTATTGATTAGCAGAAAGAGCCCAGATAGAAATCCTCACGATTCCTCCTCCTCCTCCTCCTCCTCCTCCTCCTCCTCCTCCTCCACTGTGTTTTGACGATCTAATACGGTCTCTGTGTCCTGTCTTCCGATTTGACGATCTCCCTGCTGTCCGTCACGGGGGAAGCGTAATGGTTCGGGGGGGGGGGGGGCACTCGCCGAGCATGAAAACAATTTACCGCAGTCTAACAAGTTGTGAAATTGGAAATCTGTACATTTTCCAACTGTATTAGAGCCAGTGGATGTACTGGCTTTATTTCACTGCTCTGAAGTTGGCAGAGGAAAAAAAGCAAACAATTTTTATTTTAATTTTTTTTCCTCTCTGCTGGTATTTTGTGTGACAGATTAGAGGCAGAGAGATTTTTTTTTTTTTTCTGTGACATCTCATTACTGGTCTGGAGATGATTATTCTCGCCATTATGTTTCCTTCTTTTAAAGGTGTCGAAAGTGTGATATCTCATTAGCTACTTTTGTTCTGCTCGTTAAACATTGTTTTTTTTTTTTTTTTAACAACATCAGTGAAGCACCGCTGCTGTAGTTGTGTCATTTGCGCGTCAGATTAGGTTTTCCTTTAATCTCCTGCCTTGCACCCTTGCTTTTGTTGCCATGGCACCACGTGGACACTTCAGTTTCTATTTGAGAACCACCTCAGCTCAGGCCCGGCTGTTGTTAGAAAGCACATTTTGGAAAAGGATGGCGTTTAGCTGGTTGTGCGTTTTTTTGGGTCAAACCATGCCATGCTCGGGGTGCTGTGTAGTGCGGTGATGATGCAAACCTTCCTCTCTCTCTCTTGGCGTCCCTCTGTTGGTGTGTGAGTAAGTAAATACTTTCATACTATAATACAGTGGCGTGTGTGTATATAGCTTATGCTTTTATTTTTCTTGTTGAGTCCATAATAGGAGCTGATACGTACCTGTGAATAACTTTCCCAATTTTTCAAGTCCCAGAGAGGGATGATTCGCTCTGTGCTGAACATATGGAAAATGGAAAGGCCGATAAATCACTGCACGGCTACATATTTTTTCCGAAGTCACCCAGCAAAGTCAGTCTGTCAGTTACACAATCCCAGAGTTGATTCCTTTTTTGCTGTTTTCGTGTATTTGCTTGAATGTGTCTTCCAGGAGGGATTTGAGATTTGTAGGGCTTTGGTCCTGCAGCTCTGGGCTTTGGCCTCCATTGCTGAATTATAAAAAGAAAAAAAAAATGCCCAGAGGGTGCCAACTGGGCTGAGGTGGTTAGAATTATTATTATTATTTTTTTATAAATGCTGAAATCGTGATCAGAATACGTTACGGAACAGTAAAGTGACCCTTGTCTGAACCAGTGAAAGACTGTGATTTGAGGAAATAAGGACATGACAACATGAAAAGTTTAAAGCAGGACACACACACACACACACACACACCAAAGGAAGGACGTTGCTGTTTGTGTGAGAGGGTGAATAATGGATCCATTCATGGTCAGTATAGAAATGAGTTGGACGGTAAATTTGCCAGTTTGCCTTCTACTGTCAGGGTGGGCGGGAATAGATATTTTAAGTCCCTGGCCTGCACACAAACACACACACCATCGGTCTGTAATTGTATAAACACACACACACACACACACGCACACGCACCAGGGTGCACAGGTTGGAATAGAAGTCAATACACACATATAGTGTACACATATAGTGTGTGTATTTATATATATATATATACGACACCAACCGACGTATGCAGTATCTGTAGGAGGTGATAAATGATTTCTTCCACAGTCTGTAACGACACTATAGCTCATATATGCCGCCATAAATAAACCCAAGCATCGCACACTCCGCCCACCAGCTCAGGTTCAACGACACGCCAGCATGAAGAATTCAATTTCACTTCACATCGTCACCTGATGGAAAGATTATAGGAATTATTTCCTCGGGGGGAAAAAAATAAAATAATACCCCCGGAGACATTCCTTGTGATGTCTATAAGTGAGGCAGCAGTGTTAAGGTGTGGTGAGGTGACATTGTTAACCTCTGTGTCCCAGGTGTATATCAATATTTTAATCTAAATATATGCAGAGCAGGATATATATTTGTCTGTACGATGACGGCAGCAGCTCCCGCCCACTTCCCACCCTTGCTTTGTATTATTCTCAACTCCTCCAGCCTAATCACATTCAAATAGCACCTCTTTCTCTCTCTCTCTCTCTTTCTCGCTCGTTTCTCCTCTTTTTTTCTTTTTGCTATCGGTCGTTGAAATCTCCTTTTTTATTTTTTCACCACATGGTGAAATCCTTTTAGCATTCAGGCGGGGAGTGCCCTCCGACTTCTGCATTTGTCATTTTAAAGGGATATAATTAGCTAATGGAGTGTGTGTGACTCAGGTCAGTTAGTCTGAGGCGGAGTTCTAGTAAAAAAAAAAAAAAAAAAAAGAAAAAAAAAACATTCAACCAGCTTCCCAATTTCATTTAGGCTGAATATGATGAAGGGGATGAATGTTGGCGGCTGCTGCTGTTGCTTTGAAAGCCCATGGAATAAATGAATGTCAGCGAGAGGAGCAGCTGTTTATGAGTAAGACAGTGGAGAAACGGTCATACGTGTGGAGACTAAGCAAACTTTTTGGATGAACTTGTGCCTTTTTTTTCTAATCTTTTTTCTAATATTTCATCCCATTTTTAGGACAGCAAATGAAATCGTCATGCACATGCAGCATGCAACATTTTTTCCGGAGCTTTTCGAAATGACTGGTTGGACTTGGATTGACAGGTTCATCACCTGCTGGACTGTATAAATGAGTTTCTATGGGTGAAACCAATATTTGAAATATTTTTTAGATGTGACCTTTAACCTTTAAAGTCAACAAAAAGAGAAATACTGAGTCATCATCATGTGAAGTCTCTCGTGATTTGTTTTTGTTTCCATTATTTATTATTTATCCGGAAATGCAGAGTAAAGTACACGACGTGCAGTTTGAGTGACAGTATGCTGCACAGCTGTTTTCAAATGAATTAATCTTAAATATTTATTGACACTGAGATAATCCACCAGATTACCGCCGCCTCACTTCCTGTGTGCAAAAACCTTGAGTCGTAATAATTGTGCATATATAATATCACCGTGTCATAAACACGGTTTGGCTGAATGAACTTAAAAAAAAAAAAATCCAACAGTAAGCAGCTCTGCTCATATGGACTTTAAGCACTCGAGAAGAAGCCACTCTCTTTCCCAGAATGCCCCTGGGGTCGCGGCGCGGCCCCCGCGCTGTCAGTCCGCCTCACGTCAGCCGAGCCGGGAGGTCACGGCTGGACAATCTACTGTCTACATGTCTCGCTGGGACTCGCGCAACTGTCAGGGAGAGGGGATTAAGAGGTGTGTGTGTGTATGCTCCTGTGTGTGTGTGTGTGTGTGTGTGTGTGTGTAATTACGTAAGTGTGTGTGTGTTGAGGAAATGGAGCGGATACTGTACCTCAGCCAGGCAGTTTATCCAGCAGAAACCTTTTAAACCTGTGATCCATGTTAATTTGTGGAGTGACAAAAAAAAAAAAAAAGAAAAAAAAAAAGCCAAATCTTCCACCCTCGCTGGACTATTTATTATCCGAGCATTTTTATTCACTCACATGTCCCACAAATGTCACACAGTGAAATCCATGAGGAATGTGTCGTGATGGAAGTGAAGTCTTGTTGATGCAGAAGTTTAAAGCTCTCTCGCTGGGGCTTCTAATAAATGTCAAAGTGATTTTTTTTTTTTTTTTGCAAACTTTCCTTTCAAGGCAGCTTGACGACTTATGTCAATTCAGCCTGATTTTAAATGAGACTAAAAGGTGACTAATGCATCAAGGACTTTTCAGCCGGTGGACAAGAACTTGATTTTGAAATAACCCGGAGATCAAAATGATTTTTTGTCAAAAAGGATTTTACTCTGAAATATGATACATGACCTTTTTTAGAAATATATTTTTTTATTTTTTCTACCTCTTACCCACACACACACACACAGACACACACGTACACAGCTCTGGTCTTGGAATAAATGCAAGTTATTGTTTTAACTCATCGGAGCTAATTGAGCATTTTACATTAAAGCCAAATATGAGGCTAAATCTTTGTATCAAGGCGTCCCCAACACGTTCTCCCATCGCCATGGCAACAGACGAATAAACAAACCCAGTGTGCCAGATAATGCATTTAATCTCCTACTTATCCTGCAGATTTACACCCCCGTCCGTAACTCACCACCAGTTACCGTGTGTGTGTGTGTGTGTATATATACACACACACACACACTTTTTCTCTCGCCTAAGACCTCTCCCTTGTTCTCCTCCTCCTCCTCCTTTTTTTTTTTTTACTTCAACTCTGCGATCCCACAGACAAGGCAGCGGACGAGAGATCGATGCCAGTGAAGAGCCGCCGCTGCTGCTGCAGGGGCTGAATCGGAATTTGTCCCTTGTTTTCCTCCTCCTCCTCCTTTTTTTTTTTTTACTTCAACTCTGCGATCCCACAGACAAGGCAGCGGACGAGAGATCGATGCCAGTGAAGAGCCGCCGCTGCTGCTGCAGGGGCTGAATCGGAATTTGTCGCAGTGTGTGTGTGTGTGTGTGTGTGTGTGCGTGCGCGCGTTGATATGTTTCCCTCGCGTTGGTCTGGCAGTGACTTAGACAGCTGTGGAGCATCCAGCAGAGGTTTTTAATCGGGCCTCAGTGAGTCAGGACTCTCCTGAGGAGGATCAATTAGGAGCAGCTGTGAGTCACAGTGCAGTGATTAGAGAATCCTCCTCGTGGGTTTGACGAGGAGGATCCCGGGAACACTCTCACGGGGAGATCCAGGAATTTTAGACTTTTAATTTTTTTGTGAAGTTTTTTTTTCTTTGTGCTCATGTTCGATCTGAAGAGGGGGACATGGACGACAATGTCCTTTTGGCGTATAATGGCACAACAACGGCGCATTTAGTGAATACGTCAAATATATAGATAATTACACACTATCACCTCGCCTCTTCCAGTCTGCAATTAACCTCTAAGCTGGACCCGGCAGCAGCGGATAATGAAAAAAAAAAAAAAAAGAATCTCTGTGGTGACGAGCGAGGCGGGAGGAGGGATTATTGATCTCTGGCGGGATGTGATGGCAGAAATCATTCAGGCCGTCCAGCGCCCGGAGGAAAAACATCCATTGATCTCAATTGTAGCAACACGGCTCTGTCTTTCAAAAAAAAAAATTCTGAATCACACTTTTCATCACACAACTTTTCTTTGTGTTCAACATGCCTGTTTTTTTGTCATGACTGGAATAAACAGACCCAATCATGAAAAAGAGCTTCATCAAATTCAAATAAGCAGAAATCGAAATGGAATGTGGCCCGTCTCACACACACAGCTCACGGACACTACATTTAGGGGAGCTTTAGTCTGTTTCAATTACTCCGTCAGAGTTGTCGTTTTCTTGGCCTAGGCTGTAATTTGAGTCAATTTGTAGAGCGGCGCTGGGGGAAAAAAAAAAAACACACAATTTTTTGATCAGTGGCGCAATTAGAGCAGAAAATAAAGAGCCGGAATAAAACATTTCATTTTGTCGGACAGTTTTTGATTCAGAGTAGCACAGATTCCTCCAGGGCCAGAGATTATCTTTGAACTTTTCTTTTTCAGGCTTTTTGTTGAGTTATTCGTATCAGAGACTTCACGACCATTCTTTTTTGAAAAAAAGCACACAGCACTGGGCTGGTGACATGACTTTTAAGTCGTTCCTCATGTCGATAGTTGACTCTGCTCCCAGTGTAAATGACTGTTTGAGATTTTGTCCAAAATGTTTTAATTTAATTTTTTTCTCCTTGCCTCAAATCTCCATGTAGTATGAGAAAAAACATGGAACAAGTAAAACATAAGTAAATAAGCTGTGCGATTCTGTGAAAAGTTTTGAGTCGCAACCCTCAATTTCCTGTTTCTAGGCATCTGAATACGAAGAAAGAACAAATAACACAAACGCACCGGTGATGTACAAACAGTATCCCCTGCGTTGTGTTGTTGTTGTTGTTGTTGTTGCCTTTGGCTGCAAAAGCACTTTTCTTTCTGACAAATGAAATTCAATTTAGAAAAAATGTCAAGAAAACAATGGCGCCCCAACTAAGTGGGTTGTGTTTTTTCGATGTCGTCCGCAGCGCACGGTCAGTGTGTGTGTGTGTGTTCGTGTGTATGACAAAATCCCCCCCCCTAATCGGATTATCGCACAAAAGCCAGCTGATGGAAACAGAGCTCAGTAATTAGCAGATTTAGTTTTCCCCCTCAGAATGCAGTGGTCCATTAATTCTTCCTCTCAGCCTTTTCTGCGCGCGACTCAGACACAGCGGATAGGCCACGGCGCAACCTCAGTCGGCAAGCATGTTGCAGCAATTATTTTGGCTGTGGGTTAATCTGCGGGTTTGATGAATGGAAAAAGCGCAGATTCAAAAGAGAGATTGAAATGATTAGTAGTATTGTTGGGGTGCTTTGCGTGCGTGGTGTGCGTTGTGTTTAGCTCCAAATAAGGCGGTGCTTATTTTATCTGGTGTGTGTGTGTGTGTTTGTATATATATATATTTAGTACAAACTAGTATATTTTGTCTAGTTTCCTATTGATAATGAGAGTTTTTATTTTTACACAAGGTAAGACATGTTTGACTTGTGTTCCGCGTCGCTCTGGCACACTGACCTTTTGATACGGCGTGTCGAGGCCTGTCGCAGATCCGATGGAAACGATTCCATTAGTGTGGTTTGCAGATGAGATGTGTGTTACTCTCTCCTGGGTGTGCACAAAAGTAGGAAGAAAAAAAAAAAAAAACCCACCGACGAATGCAAGTGCAGGAATAAATCATTTAAAGCTGCTCCGATGATTTGTCACCTGGCCGCAGACGTGTCGGGTCTGTGCGGCGCTTTTGGTTGCTTGTGTGCGTGTGTGTGTGTGTGTGTGTGTGTGTGTGTGTGTGTGTGTGTGTGTGTTTAATTGTTCTCTCTTGATAAATTAAAAACCAGCATGATGTCACAGAGGTGCAGGCCTCTCATTTTCTTCCCAGGAGGGAACCACACACACACAAACACCTGCACGCACGCGCACACACACCCACACACACTCCTTCCTGCCGGGTTTGAGTTATCCCACTGTTATTCCTCGGCTGTCACTCAAACTGTTCATTATTCCCGGTTAATAACCACCTGCGAAAAAGGATACATTTTTCGGGCCCTGACATTTCGTTTAGCTAATATATTTATATTTGTATCCATATATATATCACATGCCTTGTTTTCTGGATATTAAGTCACGGTGACATTCACTTCCCCCCCACGTCCAAAGAAAGAATCTGATGAACCTGGTAGAGTGTGAATCACGTCTCACCCACAGGAAGTCTCTTTTTGGGGGGTTTTATAGCTCCGTGTGTGTGTGTGTGTGTGTGTGTTGAGTCTCTGCCGTGTGATTTTGTGTTGTGATGCATGCAGGATGACGTTTTGGGGGTGTTGTGTTATTGTAATGATTTTTTTTTTTTTTTGGGTGAATTTGCTGAAGGCTCTTTTTGTACTCTGGGTGGGTTATGGCGGATGCCAGATGCGCTGATGAGCCCGGGAGGGGCGGAGTGGAGAGGAGGCGGGGGAAAAAAAAAAAAACCCAGTTCATCTGTGACTCTACGTTCATCCTCCAACCTTCTTCAGGGGGTTTATGCAGCGTCTGACGTGGAGGATGTGCGTGTCACTGCCTCAAGGAAACCACCGGAGTGTTGTTGCGCAACCACAAACCCAATGGTCACTCCTCATTATTGGTGACGGCAGCTTTTGTGGCGTCCACTCTAAAGATCTTCAGTGTCAACACTGATATGAAACACTCTTTGGTCCTTGGATGAAAGTTTTTTTTTTTTAAGTCATTTCCTCTCACGCTGAAGCGCGTATTGACCGTGTTTTCGGCCGAACGTTTATGCGGTGAGCGTGTGTTTCTATTTAGCCGAATGTCACCCATGGTGGTTTCTAATTGGCTGCGGAATGGGCTCCGGCTCGTCGCTGACCTTGGCTGTGTGCGTGGGGGTTGCGTACCTGAACACTTGAATTTGCCATCGGAGAAAACAACTAGACCAGTGAATGTGAAAGTTGCGGTCGTAAAAACAAAAGCAATGAGCCGAATGACACTAAAACGCCTCGTAAAGCCGAAGGAGGCGGCAGTTTCCACTAAAACTACAGTACGACGTCCGCAGTGTTTAGTCGTGGGTCATTTTTCAACTATATACTACTATATACCTGCTTTCGGTATGCAAATGGGAGATGCCGCATTGGGCAATGTTAGAATGCCGTATGCCGAGTCTATAGAAGCCTGCTGTCTGTTCATGTAATGCAGGTATTTTCAAAATCCGGCATGATTGATTTTCTTGACAAGCATTAGTGGGGCCTTTTGATAAAGCTCATTGCCTTTGATTTTGAATTATAAAAAAAAAAAAAAAAAAAAAATCTTTAGAGAGTACAGTCTGCTCGAGATGATTAATCTTCCTCCAGGTAAGATTATAATCAAATGGGGCAAAAAAAAAAGAAAAAAAAAGACGTGACCCAAGATCTGCTGATGCCCCGCTGATGCCCCGCCCCCCCACCCCCGCCGTCATAGTGCCGGCCTATAATTCACCTGGCAGCTCACGCTGCGTTATATAAGGCATCCCTGTTTTACTGTAAAGGTGAAAGTGCCAGGAGCTCTTTTCAATCAAGACGCAGAAAAAATCAGCAGAAGTTGTCGGAGCAGAGATCTACAGGACATAAATATTGAGAAAAAAAAGTCCTGACATCAAATCATTCCTGTTCTGTGTAAACTCAAAAAAAAAATCTTTTTAACCACCACAATGGTTGGATAAATAAAAAATAAAATAAAAATGCCCAAACTTCATTTTGACTCTGGCATGGATGTGGAGAAAAAAATTCAAATATATATTTTTCAAATTTGCGACTGAATTAATAAAGCAGTAATTTAATAACACGCTTGGGTACCTGCCAAATAATTTGTGCAGACTAATTTAGATCTGGCATTGGGGAAGACGACTCAATTCTGAGATTTCCCCAGTGTGGTGGAAAAAAAATGAATAAATAAAAACTTCTATCCTGCCCACGCTTTTAATTTGGGTGGTTTATGTTCTGTGCGGCTTTGAACCTGTAACCTGAGAGGATATTTGGGAAGAAAGTGTCCTATATGTTACATGATCCAGATCTGTCACAGAAGAATTAGCCCAGCGGCAAAACAAAACAATCAGAGCTGATTGGACGGAAAAAAAATTGGAGGACAAAACCATCAAAGTGACAAATGCCTGAAATGTAATAACTGCTGGAAAAATATATTACGTCATAATTGTTAACCACTTTGTTATTCAATACATTAAATTATGTTATTTAAGCGATATTATATTATAACTGTATATATCAAATTTTCTCTTCTTATCAGGATAAAATATGATTTTAATTTTTTTTTTTTTTCACCTAAATTTCACCCCGGAGCTTTTTTAGTGCGACTTCACTGACAGCATAACTAATTCCTCCTGTGTCTCCCATGTGTTGTCGGTACACTGTAGTTGTGTTGGTGATTTCGCCTGTTTTTGTACTTATGAACATGGTATTTTTCTTTTTTTTTTTTTAAAGAGTAGAAATGAGTCGGCAGCGCTGACAGATAGTTTCGGTGTGATGTTGGATTACACAGCGTCAGGGGAGCTGGTTTCTAAATCCCACACTGAAACCTTCTTCGCTCTGCCTCAAGCAGCTGCCAGCGCATTAAAAAAAAAAAAAAAAAGAAGAAAAGAAAACATTGAAATTAGCTTCAACACTGCATAAAATGCTATTTGAGGGGATTTTTTTTTTTCCGGGGAGACGCTGAGTCCTGAGCTCTGTCACTCGGTTCGGCGCTCAGGGATTTAAAGTCACTTCAGCACTTTTGACATCTGCAAACCATAAGTCCTCATATCTGCTCCCCGGAGACCTGCGGCTCAGGAATGTGTGGGCATCCTCTCACGGGTGAATCTCCATGTTAACGTTTTTCCAATTCCAATTCTGAAACCTTCCCTTCCCATCAGTATCCCACTCGTTATTGAGCGTTAGATGATCTTCCACTTTTTTTCCTCTAATTGTCCTCCTCCTCCTCCTCCTCCTCCTCCTCCTCCTCCTCCTCCTCCTCCTCTCGTTCTCGAATGGATTTGTGGTGCATTTCGATCCTCGCGGGCCTGTGAGTTGGGCTGCACTCATTAGTTGTGTGATAATGTTGTTGTTGATAGATTTGAATAGAGTTTTTGCACCATTTTAATAACCTTCCCGTTTTAGCTCTGATGGTACCTTATAAGTCAGTTTATTCTATATCCAGAGAACCTACACTCGTATTTCAACTTATATAATCTTCCTCCTCTCAGCTGCTCATGTCAGAAGTGCACTACTTGTGTTGTTTTATTATTGCCCAGAAAAGGAATCTGCTGCATTGAGTTCAGAATGATTATATGTCACCTGTGCTTGAAAATCCTCCCTTTTTCTTTTTATTTACATTTACTCTGTTATATTCATCCTGAGCCTTTCCTTTTTATTATTATTATATGGTGTGGGCGAGGCGCTTAAATCACAGCTGAGAAGCGTAGCCAGGATCCTATTGTCATTCTCTCTCTGTCACACCAGCTCTCTGCAGAGAGGAAACTCTGGATCCTTTTTTCTCCACTTACTCTACTGACGGAGGACAGAGGACGTTGAATTACTTTTTAGCCCATTTAATCAAGTACAAGCTAATCTGGATTGATTTTGACTTTAAAGATTCCAGTGTTTGTCTTTTTAGGCGTCACCAAATTTTAGCTTGAACTTTTCTTGTTTTTTCTTACTTTCATTAAGTTTCACGTTGATCTTTTCCTATATATTATTATTATTATTATTATTATTATTATTATTATTATTATTATTATTATTATTATTATTATTATTATTATTATTATTATTGATGACTTTGATGAAAAATACCCATGTGACAGATGCATAGGTGAAAAGATAAGCAATTTATTTTCTTTTCTTTTTGAGAGCTGCTCACTATCATACAGCAACTTATTGTTATTGTTATTATTATTATTATTGTTATTATTGTATATGTGTGTGTTTATGTGTATATATATATATATATGTTATGATGACTTTGATGAAAAATACCCATGTGACAGATACATAGGTGAAAAGATAAGCAATTTCTTTTCTTTTCTTTTTGAGAGCTGCTCACTATCATACAGCAAACCTCCCGGGGGGGTGGGGGGCTTTTTATTCCTCAGGGCCGAAGCTTCCATAGACCGTGTCGCGATGACAAACCGGATTAGCGTCGCATTTATAGAATTAAAAACAAATTCTCTGGAAAATTGATCATCGCGAAACGAGATACTTGAAAAGATGGCACCTGAGATTCCAGCGTCGGATAATTCAGCGCCCGCAGGGAGGGGGGGGGGGCAGATCAGTGTCTGAGAAATAATATCGCCTCACCGCGGTGAAGAAATTTACATAAAACAGCGTGAAGTGGTTTTTACCTAAAAAACAAAACAAAACACCTTTATCACCGTAAATGGCTTGGACTCAGTCGGGAGGCTTCTTCTCCTCCTCCTCCTCCTCCTCGTCCTCCTCCCCCTGCTCCAGACTGATTAATCACCCACTCTGGAAGCTTCAGACTTCCTTCCTTTTTTTTTTTTCCTCTTTACACATAAAACACAAATATCTGGGGTTATTTTGGGGATTTGTTCTATTTGAGCCAGCTGTGGTGTGTTTCCAGCGTTTTCCCCTTCTGGCTGGGAAGTGTGTTTTTGCAGCGAGAGGATTGTGGGAGTTATGTAAAAGGCCTCCACCCATTCCGGGTATGCAGGAGGCAGATCAGATGCTCGTGGAGTCGATTTAGGACAACGGGCGTGTAAGATGCAGGATAATATTTTAAAGATGTAAAAAAAAAATAATAATAATCTAAGTGAAAAATGTGTGCTCCACGCTCAAGGAATGTCGGGGGCGTCACTCCACTTCCTGCTCTGTGTAGTCTGTGTGCAGCGTCGTTTCAAACATGCGCTTTTATTTCATATTTTTTGTGTTGCATCTGAGACACAACAGCCACGTTGTGTGTCTGCTTTGGGCCCATTTGACAAGACATGCAGTTTATTTGTAGTTTTGTACATCGTGAGAAGCGGAGCCCCGTTCAATGATTTACCTGTCGGCAGCTCTCACCAGCAGCTGGGTGGAATCCAACGTGTGTGAGTGTGTGTGTGGGTGTGTGTTTTTTTTTTGCCAAGAATGAGGCGGTAGATTTATCTGGTGTGCGGCCTTCAGCGGCTTTTAATGGAGCCAACACTTGTTTAAAATAATCTCTTGACTTCACCGGTTGTATGGAGCTGATAATAATTGGCTGAAGACATTTTTACATGTGTGCAGTGTGTGTGTGTGTGTGTGTGTGTGTGTGTATATTCGTCCTCCGCTGCACAGTTACACAGCCTTGGCGTCCTCGCCGTATATTTACGGATCATCTATGTATATCTCATGTTTATGCAGTGGGAGAGGTCAAGCGGGCGACGCCAAGCGCAGTCAGCCACAGCGGCGGGACTTCCTGTCCACAGCTGCACGTTTGACTCTGGCCAGACGAGTTGAAACAAGTAGGGCATTAAAAAAAAAATGAAGACGAAGAAGAAGAAGAAAAGAAAGAAAAAGCAGAGCTGCTCCGGATGGTCGACCCAGCTCCCTAATTGGACGGCCTAATGTAAGACCCGGCTCCTCCAGTGCTCCTGTGGTTTAGAAACACGAGAGAGATTTTCCACCCAGATTGTAGAGGAAAAACGGTGGAAACTCTTTTGCACACCGACTAATGAATCCACAACGTGACTGAGAAGAAACACACACAAATCTTTACGGTGTTGTTTCCTGCGTCAGGCCTGAGTGCGTCTCTCTTTATAATTGGTGTTTCCCCCCTCAGCGGGCTATTTCAGGTATTGTCACAGCTACTGTACACACGTGTGGAATACATTCTGAAATATTTTTTGGGAAATGGGTTCAATACGTTTACCCAGCATGCAGCAGCCACCAGGAGAGTCGTCACAGGGCCAATTTTAGTATAAGGTGTCTGGTCTATTTTTTTTCTTTATAAATAATGTGATATGACATAAAAAATGATTCTCTCTCAGTCTTCACCACTCCAGATGCTAAGGCCGGACGGATGAGAGAAAACTGGATTTTTTTGGGTGAATATTCCCTTGTTATTATCATTGACAGCATGATATCAGGTTGTTGGGCCCAGATCTCAGATCCTCAGGCGACAGTGTGATGATATAGCCGGCCGAGGAGGAGACAGCGGCCCCAGAGCTCGGGGCGGCACTTTATTTAATCATCTGTCCTTAAACTCTTATCGTGGAACTTCCTGTTCTTTTTTTCTGATGTATTTTCTCCTGCCACGGTTGTTATTTACTTGTCGCTGGTTTTTTTTTGCTTTGGAATCGGCCCTGACGATAGAAAGGTGCGCGTGTGCGTAAAAGCTCCTGCCAGATATAAGAGGATTAATATGCTCTCCCTCAGCTTCCTATTTTCGCCCATTTTACGTCATCTCAATCCATACCTGCTGCAGAGACGCACCTCTGCAGAAGCTGCCGACATCGTGAATAAGTCGCAATAAAAAAGGGGGAAAATAGCCTGTAGGTTTATAAAAGGAAAAACACAGAGATGAAAAAGTTATTATCACATCAATCAGAGGGTAGGAAGATGTTTTTATTATTCCCTGGCTGTGTTCCAACATGTGGAGGGTGACTCGGCAGTCTTTTTTTTTTATTCTTTTTTTTATTTCCTCCCTTACAAAGAAAACCAAACCGAGAATATCCCTCCCAATGCTAAGTGAGGCATGGATTTGAAAAGGGGCCGGCTAGAAAACGAGTCAGTGAACGACAACAAAGCCCTGAGAGGAGAGTGCCGCTTCTTTTTTGGAAATGTGGAAATGAAGGAATGGGGGGCTCCGTGGTGAAAAAGGGAGATTATCCCCCATTGTTCCTTCCCGCTCGCTTAAGCTGGACCTGATTCACTTTCACATCACATCATTTATATCTCAGCGTTATCTGAGTAACGGGAGCCCGCCCCCCCCCCCCCCTCCCCCCCTCATTAAAGGCAGATGTATTGTACAGCCGGTAGTTGTCAGTAATAGGAAACCCCGCCTCATCATTTATTCGGGCTCAACCGCTACCTGTGGAATTTGCAGTGAAGGCAATAGCGCCTCGCTTTTTCAGGGCTGGGTAATGCAAAGTGAAGGCCCTTCCACTTTGATTTATTATATTTATTTATGTGTCATGATGATAATATAAATGTATGTGCCAGATACACAAGAGAGATTCAATTACCGTATACAACGGGCGCAAAAACACCAGGCATAGCCCAATGCCGGATTTAATCAGACGCGCGACACAAATGTAATTTAACGCATTGGATATATGAAAGTGGGGAGAGACCATCGGCTCCACGTGTTGTGTTGTGCTTTGGTGTGTGAGTGTGGTTATCGTGGCGGGGTATCCCAGCATTCTTTGAAATGAACCCTGAAATCAATAATCAGTCACGCTGGCTGGCGACGTGTCACGTTTGAAATCGTGTTCAGAGCAATCGAAACCCTGTTTCGTATCGACCCGCAGACGGTGAGAGGTTCAGTGGTGTGCATGTGTGTGTGTGTGTGTGTGTGTGAAAATGATACAACACACCACACAATATAATCACTGAGTTGTCCGATTAGAAATCGTTGGAGCTAATAAAACAGCACATGTATTATTATTATTATTATTATTATTATTATTATTATTATTATTATTATTATTATTATTATTATTATTATTATTATTATTATTACTCTTATTATTTTTATGTTTATTATGATTATTACTATTATTATTTTTATTACCTTTATTACTTTTATTATTATTATTATTATTATTATTATTATTATTATTATTATTATTATTATTATTATTATTATTATTATTATTATTATTATTAATAATAATAATAATCATTTTTGCGCATGCTAAATAGACATGATAGACATTGTAGAGACACAACAATTCTCTGTTCGAGAAGAACAGATTATATGATGATGAAGTTTTAATGGTGTACATCAAAACTCCATGTTGAACGTAGAACAGGAAACACGGCTCATTAGCATAACACACACACACACACACACACGCACACTCTCATCAACATCGTATCGATTTCGGCCTCGCGCCTCCTGCTGCAGAACCCACACCACACGCTCGTGGCCCCCGGTGGAAGCGCCGTAGGTGTAGGTTGTGAAGTCGTCCCCCGTGATGCTCCGCTGCACTCCTGCACATGCAGGTAACTAGGCAACAGAGGGAGGTGGGTGTGCGAGAGGTTGCTGGGACTTTTTACAATCCTCCCCTTTCGTCACTCTCATAGTACGGGTTGCATTCTCTGCTCGCAGCTGGGTCAGAGAGCTGGCCATTTGATTTATTTTTAATACAAGTGCGTGTGTGTGTGTGCGTTGTGATGGAATCTCCCTTTTTTTCCCCAGCAGCGGTGTCAGAAATGCACCGGCGGGTTTGTCGTTTTCTTGGCTCTCCCCACAACTCCCACCGAGTCGGGACGCCGACCATATGGTGCGGGACGCGGTTGAAAAAATTTAAAACATTAAAAAAATGGGCCGAGGGAGATTCTCTTCCAGAACTGGGTCCCCTCGCATCCCAAACCCCCCCCCCCCCTCCCCTTTTTTCTAACATTCAACTTTTTTTTAATTAATGTGATTTCATTTGCACCCTTCAGTGCATATGCAGGTGTGTGTGTGTGTGTGTGTGTGTGTGTGTGTGTGTGTGTGTGTGTTTTAAGAGCATAAATTAATCCTTTTCTGGATAAATTATGAATTGTCTCCTCGGGGAGATTATTTACCATATGATGATGGGGGCAGTCGCAAATATAGTCCATAGTTATGACACACGCACGCCCACACACACACACACACACACACACACTGGAATAGCTGATTCATGTCTTCAGCGGGATTATTTACCATATGATGATGGGGGCAGTCGCAAATATAGTCCATAGTTATGACACACGCACGCCCACACACACACACACACACACACACACTGGAATAGCTGATTCATGTCTTCAGCCGGCCGTCCTCTGCAGATCATCGGTTTACATCATGTTGAGGTTTCTAACAAACCCACTGGAGGCTTTTTATTATTCATGCTCTTTAACGCACCTAGGAGATGTGTGTGTGTGTGTGTGTGTGTGTGTAGGGGTGGGGGGGGGGGGGGGGGTTGTTGTGTTGGGGGGGGGGGGGGGGGGGCTCTTTTATTTTGCCTCTGTGGGAGCGAGTTTGTGTTTCCCGGCACGGTGCGCATGTTTAATTCATGCCCAAACCAGACTTTCTCTGTCAGGTCCACTCTTCCTCGTCCTCTTCCTCTCAGACCTGCAGGATTCACAGTGCAGCGACCTGTCACTCACATCTCCTGGTCCTGAAGCAAAGATTTGAAAAATAGATGTTTCTTTGTAGCCTCCAATCAAATGCTCGGCCTCAAAGTTGTGGTCAGAAACCAAACTTGCACTTTCGTGGCCAGAGGTGATGCGGATAGAGTGGTTTCATTTTTATTTATTTATTTTTTTTCATGCTGGAAGAGATTTTATCGGAGGTTTTGCAACAGATGAAGTCACGCGGCCCTTTTCTGATTGTTTTTTTTTTTTCCCATGATGCCGTGCTCTGCAGCCGACTCACCTGATGCGGCGCAGTCACGATCTGCCATATCTGCTCAGTTGTCGTCTCATTCTGCTGGTGAACTCAGCTGGACAACACACACACAAACACACACGCACACACACACACACACACACACACCCACCCGGAGTGCTGACAGGAAGTGTCACCCTCCGTGGCTCTGACCAGGGGTTTTTCTGGGTGGCCTCAGCACCAGCTGTCAGCAGAGGGTCCGACTCCCCAACAACAGTCTGATGTGATCAGTCCAATGATTATTACTCAATTAAATATGCAAATTGGATTGTTTTGTGAGGTTTTATTGGCCCGTTTCCCCCCCCCTCTAAAATATGCCGCAAGGAAATCCTCTGCAGGCCAGAAAAATCTCTGTATAGCTGGAAGGGGTCTGCGATTACAAATGACACCATTATTCCTCTTACACTTTTTAATTTATTTTTCGCTAATGAGCACGACTAACGAACAATAGCCTTTTTGTTTTGCACAGCCCTGGAGGTAATCTCTAATCGAAAATGATGTTTTCCAATGGCGTTTATTTAAAAAAAAAAAAACATTCTCAAGGTTTTTAGCCAGAACCTCTCTGTTGTGTTGTTTTTTTTTTGAGGATTGCAAAGGTCACGCAAGGTCAGCTGTCAGAGGAGTGCGCTCTGATTTCATATTTCTAATCCTCTCCTTCGCTCATCTGAAACTCGATACACACAAATGGGGGAGGATGGTATTTCATTATTATTCTTTTTTTATTTCATAAATTCCCAGACCTCGCTTTGAGAGAATGAGCTAATTCAGCCCCAGGGAGCTGGTGCGAAGGACTCCGGCCTCCCTGAGGTACAATTACAGCAGCAGAGTCACCCAGCGTGTCTGCTCACACTTTTTTGGTAAAGTTAGGGAAATACAATTTTTCAAGTAAAAATCCGTAGTTTTCTATGAATTAATAAACATCCTGCAGATGTTCTGTTAAAATAGCCCCTTTTCATTATTTTCATTGACTGTTTCAAAGATCATGCGATTTAAAAAAAAAAAAAAAAAANNAAAAAAAAAAAAAAAAAAAAAAAAAAAACACACAAAGTTACTCCACGTGAAACAAATAGACAGAAAGATGCCTCGTTAGCGTTGGCGTTGTAGTATTTGGCAACTCATTGCACACACACACACACACACACACACAAACAAATAGTTCCATCCCAAACTCTGATGCGCACGATGATACGACATGAAGTCCACGAACCAAAATGAGCTCCACAAAGCAGCAAACGCAAGGCTGCGGCGTCTGGAGGCTCCGCTTGAGAATAATTGAACATAATTGAATTCTGGGAAAACAAAGCACGGCGTCTGTATGAAACACGCCGCAACATCACTGAGGCAAGCGAGGTGTAATAACACACGCACACCTGAGTCCCCGAAGGACACATCAGCCACAGTGTGATGGGTTGTTGTAGCTTTCTTTTTTTTTCCTTTGGTTTACCCATAATGCATCACACAACAAACACAAGTTTCCAACCACGGAGTCATGGAATTGGACTCTTTTTGAGGACGATGCGTTGCTGTTGACACGCGTTGTCGGATGCTGTTGGAGGAGGACTGACCCTAAAGTGTCATTGTGTAGTTTTTGTTGGTCCGCCTGTGAAAAAGTGGAAAACTTGGTTGTGTTACTTTGTGGTTGTAGGTGATGATTCATTTCATGTTTAGAAATGCACGTATGCACATTAGATGTTAATGAACTGGTTTCACTAATGGGGGCTAATGAATAGTTTCTCTCACTGATTAGTTTGCCGTGCATACGGAGGAAAGTTTAACCAATAACTTTGATGATTTGATAATTAATAAAGGCTTAATTGTTTTGGGGTTTTTTTTTTATCAGACGCAGCGCAGTGATTATGCTCAAGATAGAAAAAAATCCAATAAAAAAAGCATATTTCATTCTCTCACGTGATTTCGTGTAGCTCTGGATTATTTTTGTGTCTTTGTGAGACCTGCAGGTCTGAAGTTGTGTGTCACTCACACAGTAATTGCAGGAAATTAATCCGGCTCACATTTATTATACAGGGAGGCGTGCTTTATCACGTCCTCTTTGAAGTCTTTCTAAAAACCGCTCTGTACTTTAAGCTCGCATTTAGGTTTGCTGGAACCTGTTTGAGTCCAAATCCGTCTCTGGAATGTCTCGGTCCCCCGGCGAGGGACATTGATGAACGCTGTGGACCTTTGACTTCATATTCTGAACTCTTTGCCATTTAAAAGAAAAAACATCCCAGTAAATCTCCTGTAGATTTCACTGTGTATAATATTCTACAATGTCACATGGATTAATCGGTCAATTATATTTTCAATTATTGCCCCTTTTTTTTTTTTTTTCACTGAATACATTTTTTTTCCCCGACGTAGCGCAGTAGAAAAAGCTCAGGTGCACACAATAGAATTAATGATGGCTGAATTCCATTTAGCTGCCTAAGTTTCAGGGTGCTGGTTCCATCATTAATAATATTAGTAACAATGCTTTTTTTCCCCCAATACGACCAGCTTAAGGACATTTTCTCACCACTGGCAGACTGACTTACCTATAAATGTGAATTTTAATATCCAATGAATATGCAAAGTTTTTTTGTATTTAAATAATATGAGATTAATATGGTTGAAACTTTTTTCCTCCTTGCTTGAAAACTTTTAATAATTTAATAATACGTTTTTTTTATTTAAAACTTTACAGCCGTTGTTCCACATTCCTCCAATATTTTCATGTTTATATGAGTAACATCATTTGCAATTTAATGTAGGTGTTTTTAAATGAATATAGGTGTATGTATAGGAGTATGGAACCTACCAATGTCCTCTGTTCTGTTTTGCATATTTTGATGTTATTTGCACATCGCGTCGGACGTCGTCGGTGCAGATGCTCTGTCCGACCGAGTCATAGCAAAAACACCAGAGGGGCACGTGGGTAAACCGAGCGCGCTCCTTCGGTGAAGGGGGTGCGGCGTGGACATATGGCGACCATCTGGGCCGGCCCGGGGATCTCAGGGCGCTGTGACAGGGTGATTTTCGGGGTGGGGGGGGGGGGGGCGCCGGCCGTCGTCGGACAGGGAATGGCAACGTGAGAGAGGCTGACGCACACAGGCACACACACACACACACACACACACACACACACACACTCTTTTTATCAAACCGATGTCGGCAGATTAACATTATTGGGAAAAAAAGAAGTCTAGGGACATTTTCCGTGACGGTGATTGGTTTTTCTGTGGTTTTTGTCCATCCATGCTCACCTGGGAGCGCTTGTTTTTCAGACCAGCGGCTGCCTGCCAAAAACTCTGAAACATATTATCATCTCTCACCTGACAGAATTGGCCTCACGGCAACAAAGGGGAAATATTCTGCTCCCCAGAATATCTGGTGTCAGCTCTGTACATAAAAGAAGTTGTGTAGCCCTTGGTTGCAAACCTTTCCAGTTTTGTGTTCCAAGTTATATTATGGTTGTGTTTTATTTTTTATTTTATTTTTTTCTCAGAGCTGGTCACTCTCCTGCAGGCCAGGAAGTGAGGATGAGTCCTCAGAAGGACGGTCACTGTGAAGCTTAGAGGAAAAACACACAACTTCTCCACACATCCGTCACTTCCACTCTGCTTACGTCTTCGGCTCCTTTGTCGTTCGTCCCCGTTGTTCATTTCTGCCTTTCTCTCTTGTTGTGCGTCTCTGTCTCACTTATTGTGCGACGGTTCCTCCGCAGCGCTGCCGGCTCAAAGGTGTTGTTGCCCTCCGGGCCTCGGCCCCATCACGGTTGTGGAACCTCGGCCTCCCACTCTGGGCCGTGGCGACCTGGCGGCCTCGGTGACCTGTGTGCGCGCTGCGTTGCGGCCCCCCCCCCTAACATCAAGACCCCCGTCAGATCGCCCCAAAACACAAAGCTGCCACTCCTGGAGTGGCAGCTCTGAACCTGCCTCATCCCCTATTGTAGTCCTTCAAATTGTATCTTTGTGCATCGTTTGTGTAGATTTATGAACATTTGTGAACATTGAGAGCATTGTTTGTGCGTGCGTGTGTGTGCGAGCTTGTTACCTTCCCCGCGGGGGCCGCAGCATCCAAATGTCAGCATCAACCGCTGCCAAATTACAGTGAAACATCGGAAGGCTTGATTGGGCATCAATACACCCGGTGCACTCTGGGAAATACCTCTGCACTAGGTGTGAAACGGTCTCCCACCGCACTAACAGGTGTAAATGTGCGTGTGATGACATCCTTAAAGCCGGATCATTGAATCAGGATGTGCTGGATACAGCTGTGATTCATCAAATCAGCCATACAGGATTAAAAAAAAAGGCCTCTCAGCCAAAGTGAGCAAAAAGCCAGAGACTCCCACAACTTTCCGCATGCATGTGAATAATAGAAAAAAAATATTCAGATCAGTAAATGAGGTCATTTCTCTCTCTTATATATATATATATATATTTCTTTTTAGCAGCTGGACAAGAATATTGAGCTGAGAGTTTTATTGAATCCAAAATTCAGTATAAGAAATGTAAATGTAAATTGGTTTCTAAATAGTGTAATGTGTGTGTGTTTGTGTGTCTGCGAGTGAGTGTGTGTGTTCATACTGACCCCTCTCTGAGTGTATTTCTTCTGGCCGTCGCCCGCTGGTTCTACACAGGCTAATATTTGGTGATGGGGCATCGCAGAGCCCCCCGCCTGAATATGTAATACGCACATCATCAAGACAACACAACACAACACACTGACTGACACAGAGCTCAGGGCACACAGACGGTTGTGTGCTGATTTAATTTGCGTCGCGATATGGGACGGAGACGGCACATTTCGGAAAAAAGCACCTGGTGGGCACCTGTAGTCCATCTGGCTGGGTCAGATAAAGGTGAAGGATGAGTTGAACTAGACAAAACAACACAACAAAAACAACACACCACGCTCACGTTGTTTAGGATGCCACGGGAACATATGGAAGCGTGGTGTGGGTGATTCCCGTTCACTCCAATTAAAGTTGTTTTATTTTCCGACATTGTGGGTTCGGCACGCAACCAGAAAGTGGTTTGGACGGCCATCTGCTGCAACACCTTTATCTCTGGAAAAATAAAGAAATAAATCTCATGTAAGCAGTAATTGCCGTAGACATTTCCGTGGATCTGCAAGTGAGGAAAATGTCATATTTTAGTGCTCAAAAGATTAGAGATGATATTAATCAAGGGGACATGGATGCTGTGGGTTTCGTGTGCAGAGATTTCCACGTTGTTTTCCTCCAATCACAGCAGGACCTCTGCCTCAGTGCCTTAAGGAAGGACATTAGGGCCTGTAATAATTAGAAAAAATAATAATTTGTCTGCCGTGACTCGGTTTTATTGTGAAAAGTGAGATATGGGGAGAGTGAGGGGCTCAAACGGAGAGAAACGCCGCAGTGCTGCATCTCAGATTATGTAAATGAGCTGAGGGGAGAGGGGGAACAGTCATAGGAGGAAAAAAAAATGTAATGATGGAGAGAAACAGACACAATTACTCAGAGACACACATCTGTGTGTGTCTTTGTGTGTTTCCCTGGCAGATCATAGAGCAGGGGAGGAAGTTTTAACTTGGACACACGTGTGATGTTAAAAAAAACAAAAAACAGCTGATTGCTGGAATGCAAATGTTTGGACAAATGTTTCAGGTCAGTGGCTTTATGAGAGCAAGGCCACAAAACCACACCAGCAGCACCAGGAGGAGGAAAATCCTCATTACACAACATGAAATCCAGTTTGGATTGGGTGGACGTATGAGCCAAAAAAAAAGCAGAAATGAATGAATTAAGAAAAAAAGTATAATAATAAGTTAAACATTTAAAAAATGACGTGTATTCATTAAAAATATTACATTAAAAATGAAATACTTACAAGTTACAACAGGAGGAAAGTTTTGACCTTGTTGTTTTTTTTATATATATATATATTCATCACGCACCTTGGATGAAGGTGAAACTCGGCATAAATTAAATTCCCGGTCAGGTACAAGTCTGACAAAATATCATTTACATAATTCACTTTATTTCTCTTGAACATTGAGATCGTTATTCAGCGTTTTTTTGGAAGCTGGACCTTTGGTGAAACTTTTATCTCAGCATAAAATGACTCTTATCTCTCACTCTGATTTTTTTCTTTTTTTTTTTTCTTTTTTTATTGCTTCTGAACAGTTTTGAATGTGAGACAGTGGATTGGTGTTCAGCTGCGTGATCTTCAGTGTGATGGAATAATAAGAGTTGGGCCTGAGTGTCACTACCTTTCAGCTTCAAGAGTGCAGGGGCCGCCACTGAAAGCTGATTTCACTCTGTGTGAGGATGATAATAGACGCTCGCACCTTTTTGTGTGTCGTGCGTGTGTGTGTGTGTGTGTCTGCAGACACTCAGGGACATGAGCCAGTCCAATACATGTCATTATAAGGGCAACCCCACAGTTTGGCATGGAGAGTGGACAAGGCATCCCTGATAGTAGAAGATATTGCTTCTTTATATATATATATATATTTTTTTTTGTATTTTATTTTATTTATCTCGCATGCGAAATATATATATATATACACACACACTATATGAACCTGTGTGTGTTCTCCATCTCCGTCCTGTCCTGCTGCGGGCCACCACCCACAGCTGGGCTCGTGGATCCGCGCCTGACATTTCCACTGGAGCCAGTTTGGGTCGGCTGTTGGATCATTTTGGCTGTTTCCCTGCTAATGCGGTCAGAGTCCCATGAGAGTCGCATGAATTTATTATTGATGAGAGAATAAATGACGAAAAACAACGAAATGCTGAAATGACCCAACTGTATCGTCCCCCTATGATGGGATGCTGTTTGGGTAGATGGCTGGTCATCCGTGTGTGTGTGTGTGTGTGTGTCGTTACAGTACAAAAAGAAAAAAAGGAATGCAGCTTTTTTTTTTTTTTTTTCCCCTCTGGCTCGGCCAATCGCTGCGCTGTTAGGCAGCGGTTGCCTGTTGCCACGGCAACTACCTGTTAATATTCCGGTGGAGTTTTACTGGCTGATGAAGGGGGAAGAGAGCGCCACTTTCTCACCGGAGGAAAAAAAAAAAAAAAAATCGATGGGACATTCCTGCAAAAAGATCAGAGCGGAGCCACGCGGCTCCGTGACCTCCGTGACCTTCACTAGTCCCTCGGTGTCACCTAAATGTCAACACTGTGATGGAAGCTTCAGTTCTTATTGGAAAGTCAGTTTTTGCAAAAGTCTTTTTTTTTTTTTCTCTTTTTTTCATTTGCAAAGATCTCTCTCTCTCGCTCCCTCTCTCTCTCTCTCTTTCGTTCAAAGGTCGAGTATTAAGGAATTGAGCTCTTGATTGGTAAGGCCAAGAAGAGAAGGGGGTTGGTTATCTATCATATAATGGGACGGCGTTGGTCACGGATTGCCTTATGCCCCCCACCCCCCGGCTTGATCTCAAACAGTCCAGACAAGCCCGTCGCCATCTCTCACCTGAAGAGGCCGTTTTATAAATGGTTACTTTTGTCACGCAGGAGGCAGAAAAACCTCTGTAATGTCGTTCTCACACACACACACACACGTGCACAGATGTTTCTTTATTCACATTTGTGCACGCTTGTAGAAGCGTATAACTCTTTTTTCTTAGCGCTGAAACGATTAGATGACAGAACAGAAAAATAAATCAAAATGGTGTCAATTTTCAATTAACATATTTTAAAAATGATATGTTTTCATTTTCCGTCTCATGGTGATTTCCTTATTTTTCTTTTTTTTTGAGGCCCCCCCTCGACTTCGAAAAGATATTTTTTCTTTTCCTTTTTTTTTTTTTTTTCTTTTCTGACATTTTGACGCCAAAGCTACTGGAGGGAAAAAAAGAATTTCAGGTGACACAAATATACAAATGTTTTTCCACCGTACACATTTCAGGCAGTAACTGAGTGGCGCAGAGAAATATGTTGAATTGAAAATGTCACCGCGTGCCATTAACCCTGCGGTGTGTGTGTGTGTGTGTGTGTGTGTGTTTTTTTTCTCAAAGCCTGCTGAAGAAAACACATTTGTACCGTCACCTGTGACGGCGTTGTGTAGTGCTCCTGTTGTTGCTGATGGATCACACACACGCACACACTCCTTTGTCTTAGTTAAGTGCCCATGTTTTGCTGTTTTGGCTCCAAGAAGCATAAAACGGCAGTCCAATGGTTGGTTTGGCACCGGTTGATGCTGTGGTTGCCGTGGATACGGAGCGTTTCAGACAAATAATCAATATATTGATCATTAAGGCATGTGAACCTACTCTATTAGAATAGCAAATTAAAACTATGCGAATGTAAGTGACCCTTTGACCCCGATGCCGCCCCCCAGAGGCATCCGCAGCACGTTGAAAGGTTCCTTTCCTCGGCTGATTTCTTGACCGTGTGGACACGCTGTGTGATTTCAGCTGGTTTATTGATTGTGGGGGTCCCGCTCACGTTCTTCCTCCATCAGGGTTCGGCAAACCGAAACTGAACACATCCTCACAGGTGGTCTCACAGGTGGACTGACCATTCTTCTCCTTCTTATCGGAAAACATGCATTTCCCAAACCTTATTTCTGGAACCCTCTATTTCCCCCCGGCGGTTGTGCGTAATTGTAAGCGCGTAGAGGTTCCCTCCATTATTGATGGCCATGTGCTGCAGCAGCAGGATTTGTGCAGCCATGACTCGGGGGAGTCCAGAGCTTTAAAGAAGCCCCTCGCGACCCCGGTGGTCTCCATCTTCACAGGGAGCGGAACATCTAAATATGCAGGTTTCTCAAGAACGCCCCACTTAAACGACCACTGAGCTCATCCACTCTCCTCTGAGGTCACCATAAGACGTGTGTGTGTGTGTGTGTGTGTGTGTGTGTGTGTGTTTTTTTTCTCAAAGCCTGCTGAAGAAAACACATTTGTACCGTCACCTGTGACGGCGTTGTGTAGTGCTCCTGTTGTTGCTGATGGATCACACACACGCACACACTCCTTTGTCTTAGTTAAGTGCCCATGTTTTGCTGTTTTGGCTCCAAGAAGCATAAAACGGCAGTCCAATGGTTGGTTTGGCACCGGTTGATGCTGTGGTTGCCGTGGATACGGAGCGTTTCAGACGAATAATCAATATATTGATCATTAAGGCATGTGAACCTACTCTATTAGAATAGCAAATTAAAACGATTCGAATGTAAGTGACCCTTTGACCCCGATGCCGCCCCCCAGAGGCATCCGCAGCACGTTGAAAGGTTCCTTTCCTCGGCTGATTTCTTGACCGTGTGGACACGCTGTGTGATTTCAGCTGGTTTATTGATTGTGGGGGTCCCGCTCACGTTCTTCCTCCATCAGGGTTCGGCAAACCGAAACTGAACACATCCTCACAGGTGGTCTCACAGGTGGACTGACCATTCTTCTCCTTCTTATCGGAAAACATGCATTTCCCAAACCTTATTTCTGGAACCCTCTATTTCCCCCCGGCGGTTGTGCGTAATTGTAAGCGCGTAGAGGTTCCCTCCATTATTGATGGCCATGTGCTGCAGCAGCAGGATTTGTGCAGCCATGACTCGGGGGAGTCCAGAGCTTTAAAGAAGCCCCTCGCGACCGCGGTGGTCTCCATCTTCACAGGGAGCGGAACATCTAAATATGCAGGTTTCTCAAGAACGCCCCACTTAAACGACCACTGAGCTCATCCACTCTCCTCTGAGGTCACCATAAGACGTTTGTGTGTGTGTGTGTGTGTGTGTGCGTGTGTGTTTTTAATCAGGCGCCTCCACAGGGCCGAGCTGGCTCCTTTTCTCACCTCTGATGTTTATTACAGCACCGAGGATGAAATATTCCTCCTTTTTTTTTTCTCAAGCCAAGTGTAAGTTGCAGATAACACGGAGAGGGAGTGGGAGGTGGGGATGGAGAGAGACAGAAAGAGAGAGAGAGAGAGAGAGAGAGAGAGAGAGAGAGATGTTTATATGTCTTCTGACAGCATGAATAATTCAGCAGAGGGTGTTCATGACACCCCAGAATTATACGTAGAGAATCGTTTCGGCGGTTGGTGAAAAAAAAAAAAAGGAAGTGGGAGGTTGGGGGCAACAGTTACGATGAAAGACCTTGATTACGGAGAAGGCTGTGATTTATTCAGACCTTTTTCCTCATCAACAGAAACACAAAAAGAAGAAAGTCCAGAACTCTCCATCACAGGAAGCTGTGGATTCCAGTTTGGTTTCCGCAGTGATGAGATGTGATTTCTGTCTGCCCCCCTTTTTTTTATTTGAGGTTTGAGGATTTTTTTTTTTTTTACATCAGCTGCTCTGAAGTCTTCTTTCAACTTCACTCTTCAGAGCTTTGCAGTCCCCGGACATTTTCATTCAGTGCTGAACAAAGTGGAGAAGGGGGCAAAGCTGACATGTGTTTAATCTGCTTTAAATAAACATGAATTCCACTCCCAGTTCATCAATTTCCTTCTTACAGACCGAGGCAGCCGTGTTTTTTTTTTTTTTTTTTTTTTTACACGCATATTCACATTCAATGTATGCGGCCATCCTCGTATTGATTATCACCTATCTTCCACTAACCCCGACAATCTGGCGCTTTATTTAAACGGTAAGGAGCAAAACCAACAACCTGACTCTTTAAAGAAGTAAGAAAAGGCAGTTGATGGGTTCATGGCTGACTATAAATCTTCCTCTCTCTCTCTCTCTCTCTCTCTTTCTCTCTCTCTCTCTATGCTCTATGTTCACTTGCAGGTCAGAATGTAGTTCTATAGAATGAATAATTGATGGCGCTAAATGCAATACAGTGATTTATTTTAAATGTCACGCTTACATAAAGCAACTTCCAAAAGAACATACAGGGACGACACATCAGTGAGTGCCCCATGAAATAAAATAAAATTATGTCACGGTTCACAGATTTGAAGAGTTTTCATCCGGGACACGCCCTAATTCCAGCTGCTCCGTCAATACTGCTCCGTGGTTGGACAGCAATGGAAAAAGCTGTTAAAATAGTTACTGGCGCTCCTAAAAAAAAAAAAAAAAAAAAGAGAGAGAGGAATAAGCAGACCTCCCGGGAAAGACTGTGGGAAGAAGAGGGAGCGGGGAACTGGGACTGGGGAATACGGGAATTTTTTTGGGGGGCTGGACACTGTGGGAAGTGGAATTCCGGAGCTGAACTCTCTGACCTCTTTTCCGCGGAGGAGAAACTCCTCCAGAATGAGACTCATGTCCACCGTGTGCGTGTGTGTGTGGTTCTTTTGTTTTATGTGCTGGCATCAAACCATAATTACACTCTGTGTGTTTAGAGGCGGAGTTTATCCCCCCTGTGCTGTGTCATTAGGATTAGAGCTCAGTGGGGTGTTGCTTTCCATTCTCCTGGAGCAAAAAACCAACAACAAAACATTGAAATAAAAAATCTATATCCCATCTGTCACAAGCCATTGTCTGATCCTCTGGCTGCAGTAACAGCAACTAAACGGATGAATCCTCTCCCCTGTCGGCTGCACCTTGTTTGCAGGAAGTGGGCTGACAAAAAAAAAAAAAAACTACCCAGAAAACACCTGTGGTCCAAAACAAGATGTGCTGCTTATGTTCCAGGCTCCGCTTTGATTTTGACAGCTTGGAAGTTGCAAATGTGGCTGGTTTGCTTCGTTAGACTTTAAACGGGGAGGCAAAAGCCGAGAGGAGCGCGACACGCCACCACAAGTGGGTGCGAATTAGACTGAAATAATAAAAATATTCAGCTCAAATGATACACTTGGAGTCAGATATAGTGAGGTCAGTTAACAGTTTGTGATTGTGAAATGTTCAATCAGAGTTTTGTAGATCCCCAGTGCACTACTTTTAATCTAGGCCTTTTTCTAAAATCATTGAAATTAATATTTGCTCTGAAGTTGCCACTTGTTGAATAAACGTGGATTTGAAACAAAAATATATTTTTTTCTTTGAAAATGTATTCCCCTGCTCCTCTGCTCTCAGAGTAAGTGACTTATCAATAATGAATTCAAATTCAATTATAGATTAGCATAAAGACCAAATCGTGCTCGTGTGGTTGGATTGTGGTGAAGGAGAAACGTTTTGAACTTTTTTTTTTTTCTCCTCTCTATGTGCAGGTGTGCTGAGCCTGCCCGAGAGTCTGAACCTGCACCGGGACCAGCAGCAGCGCGCCGGCCGGGGCGGGGAGGCTCCGGGCTACACCCAGGCCGAGCTGCGCACCCTGGAACAGTCTCTGCTGGCCACACGCGTGGGCAGCATCGCGGAGCTGAGTGAGTCCACTCACACCGTCACCAGCCGTGTCACAACAGCAACACAAACACACAACAAAGCCACTACTACATTTTGCCAGAGTTTTCTACCAGGTGATTTATAACCACCTAGTACAATATTTACATCCTATATATGTCATGAGGTACAATGTATCATAAAACTAAAAGTGGAGCACCATATATTTCCCATTTTAGCAATTATTTTCTACGGGAAGATTAAAAAAAAACACATCATCATCTCCAACATAAAAATTGAAAGGTTTATATCAATATTATGTGATATATGTACACTATAAACTGTTACACAAGATAACACAACACTCCACTGTTAACTGATGATATAAAACTGTCCCCTGTGGCATTCAATGTATTTATTCACTGATGTCAATTTTATTCAAATAAAAAACTCATTCATAATCCCTATCTGAACTATTGAGTTTAAATGATCAATTCAAAAGGTTGAATTGCTTTCAATTAATTTTATGGCTTTAAAATGGTCTCATTTAAAAATCTAAACTACTCACATGAAGTGGCGGCATCTTATGGCGACAGTAATCGTGTCGGATGATATAAAACCTCACAGTGCAGCGTATCACATTATATATATATTTTTTTATAATATATATATACATATATATTATATTATATATTTTATATTATAAATGCAGCAGTCATTGTAAAGCACATTAAACCTGAGCTGCTCAACCTCCCGTTGCCAAATAGCCCCATCAGTGTGAGGGAAAGGCACACTCCTCATTCCCAGGGGGGGGTCGCCGAGTGTGGTCCCCCCCCCCGAACACCCTTCTCCCCCGCATGGCCACTGTCCCATTACAGCTGCTCTAACACCTGTTTATGAGTCCCACCCGGGGACCTTTTAAAGTCCAAGGTCACCGTTAAGCCTCCACTTCAAATGAAGCGCTCCACCTTTAGCTGGAACGCCCCCTCCCCTCCCCCCTCTCTCTCTCTGATTAAATCCATCTTGTCTGTCCTCTCTGAGACGTGTTTGTGTGTCTCTGTTGCTGTGTGTGTGTACATTTGCACAGTGGCCCATTATAACCCGCTATTCACTGTGCATCATCGATTCACGATCCAATTTATGGTCTTTCCCTGTAAAGTTTACCGGGCTATAAGACTATAAAATGTCTGACATCTTAAACGCTGTTGACTTGTGTTGTGTGTTGTGTTGTTGTAGTGATTCAGTCTTGAGGCTGTTTGTTAAAGATTCTGTTCCCCAACATCTCTACTGGGATAGAAGAAAAAAATACTGCAAGATGCATTTATAGTTAGTCGTCGTCTACATTTTGACAATAGTCATGTTTCAATCCACAACCTTATTTAATGGGAAACTCTCCTGGGAACCAGTCTTCATTATAAAGTCCCCTGTGGACCAGTGAAAAGTTTCCAGCTCTCTCAGTCCTGGAGCCCTGCAATTATTAATAGGGTTAACCCACTTTCATTATTATAAACATCCATAGAATACTATATGATATCACTCCTGGTACCTATATATGTTGTCAAGGCATTTCAAGAGCGGTAGGTGAATGTTTGTATGTGGAACATGTCAAAAACATACTCTACATGTTATACGTTGTCAGAGTTGGACATTTGTGTAGACTTGTGTTGTTGTTGTTGTTCACAGGCCAGTGTCGGGGTCTGTGTGGTATTAATAAGCTGTTTTTTCATTTCAATGTTATTACTCTCACTGCTAATCACTCCAGTTTTAATTAGTTTGTAAAACTTATGATAATCTGACCAACAACAACATCTTTGTGTTGTGTGAGTGTTTTATTATTATGAAGAGATTTCTTGTCAGGTTCCCAGTGTGGCGATCAGGACATAACTTCAGTCCATTTGTGAAACATTGCATGTTAAGTTTAGCTCATTCATTTTTTTATTTTTTTTTATTTTTTTTTACATAACATGCTCTCACTGCTTTGATAAAATTAAAAATCCATCTGCTGTACATTTGGCAAAGAGAGATGTGGAAAGGCCTCTCCCAGGCAATATAATAAATACGAGTTGATGAAGCCAGACATTTTTTTTTTAATACCAGTGAACGCGGTGTGATGTAAATAATCTATATATAGTAAAAAAAATATATATATATATATATATAAGATGAGCCTTTCAAGCAATACGTGTCTTTCACTGCATATCAATTATTTCGAACATCCGCAGCAGGAAATGCACCAGTGACGCATTAAGGATAAAAGCAAAAATAAATGATGCACCTCCTCTAAATGTTTTTCATTATTATTATGAAAATGTGAACATACCCGTGCATCATTAGCGGCGCTCTTGATTGGCAGCGCACGAAGCGTTGAGTAACACTAGGCTCATCAAAAAGACGTACCGCCTTCACAGGCCTGTGACGTTCCATATATCTTTCGAATGAATCCCGTCAAAACACACGCAGTTATGTGTGGCCTCATGATTTTTAGGTTGTTCTCGCATCTGTCCGTCCTTTACGTGTGCAAATTTTGATGAACAGAGGTCAAAGGTCAAGGTCAGTGTTACCTGATGAACTGATTCGATGTTTGGTGGTCTCAGGTCTTCATATAGGGGATTTGTGCGGTTTGCTAATGACTCAAATTTGCATAATATTGTGGTAATAATAAAAAAAAAAAAAAAAAAAAAAAACGCTACAGGCACCATCTCCAGTGTCCCAGCAGAGACTTGGAACGAGTCAGTGACAGGAAGCAAGTGTTCCACTGTCGGATTGTATTTTAAATTAAAATTCCGTTTTTTAACCACAACGATAAACAAGATCTCCTGAAAGCCAGGTTGTCAGGGCGGTTTCTTACCCGACTCGCTGGGTACTTAATGAATAATAGAGGTGGATGTTAAGGAGCAGCATTCATCACCTGGTGCATCATTTCCATCCTCTGGAGGTGCAGGAATGAAGAGGAGGTCACCATCATCTCCCTGGAATCTGTCCGCTCATATTTGAGTGGACATATTGTGACCAGGTGTGACGGAGAGGGAGCGAGAGAGAGAGAGAGAGAGAGAGAGAGCGAGGGAGGAAAATAAACGGTGTGTAACGTAATCCTCCAACAATGGGGCCCAGCTTTCCTTCAGCTGGGTGTGCCTCCACCACAGAGGACGCAAAATATTCAAAATATGGACTTTGTGGAAGCTGGAACTCCTTAAGATCTTTTTCTTTTCTTTTTTTTAAATTCATTCAATTGAAACTCATGTGTTTGGTATTCTGTTCTTTTGTAAATAGTATTTGATCTTTTTCCGTTGATTCACGCTGATGAAAATCAATCAGTGAGCAGACGCTCCATCTTCAGATGACTTGGAGAGGAGCCAAACTTTTCATTTATTTTTAATTAATATTAATTCCAACTGTTTGAATGAGAGGAGATCAAAATATTTAAATCGGAAGAAGCGATAAAAAAGCACCAATGGGAAAATGGAAACAGTCATTGGAACCGGTCTCTATTGTTCTGAACAAAAATAAGTGTAATAATAATAATAATAATAATAATGTATATTTTTGGTGGGGGCTCTCAGTAATAATAATAATAATAATAATAATAATAATAATAATAATAATAATAATAATAATAATAATAATAATAATGTATATTTTTGGTGGGGGCTCTCAGATGAGTCATGTTGTTTTTATTATTATTATTACTATTATTCTTTTTATAGCTTCTTCCAGGAAGTGATTGTTTACCGAAACACCTGACTTAACTCTAATATTTGCTGGGTTGGATGTGAGCATCTGCTCCCCCTTGTTTCTTTTTTTACCACCATATGCTCTCACCAACAGCCATTGTTCTAGTGATAAATGCTGATTAAAAAAATCATATAAACCCTCCTCCTCCTTAAAAAACCTACATTTCAACAAGATGTCATTTATATCTCAACTTCATTTTAAGGCTGCCCCCCCCACCCCCATCGTCTCTGCTCCATTATCTCCCACTCAGCAGGTGAATGTGGGATAATGGGATTTAGTGTCAGACCCACTCGGCCCAGGGAGGTGTAACATTTCATCTCCACACCATCCGCTCCGTTCTCATTTTTCATTATATTAGCACTAAAATACTTCTCCCCACTTTGGCCATGCATCATCTTTTTTTTCCGAATATCATTGTCTGACCCATTTCTTGGAAACGTCTGGGGGAAAAAAAAGAAAAAAAGAAAAATGAAAGATATATTTTTTTAGCTTGATAAAAGCTTATAAGAGGCATGGTGGAGTCAGTAGAACACATAATGTACTCTGAGCTTTAGGGTTATTTCTCTCTCTTTCTGTTAAAGCACATTTCGCCCACTTGACCATTTCAGCCGCTAATGATAATGTCACCCCCTGTCCTTTTTATCGTCTCTCTAATGGACACGTCTGAGCAGGAGGGAAAGGTTCGTGTCCTTTTAAACTTCACTTTCTCCGACAAAAAAATGAAGAAAAATCCAACCTCTGTGCATTTAGAATAGCACTCTTGTGGAGAAAATGGTGATTGCAAATCAGAGGCATGGCTACGAAGGGGAACCGTGAAGGTCTGAGAGGAAAAAAATGTGCTTTTCTACAAAAGTCAAAATATATATATATATATATATATATATATATATTCAAAAAATCAGCTTTAGTTTTGGAGATTTGACCTCAACACCAGCATCCGTGTGTTTCATTATACCATTTTTCTTAAATCACTTCGTCATTTTAGGTGGTCCAGTAGCTCTTTAAATAAAAAATAAAAAAAAAAGACACGCAGGGGAATCTTGTGCGTCTCTTTGCTGCAGTGATTACACGAGTCTGGATTCATTATTGTGTAATGGCTTCATGTCCCCAGGTACCTGCCACGCACATCGCACCACAGCTCACTGCTCGGCGCAGATAAACAAAAAAAAAAAAACAGATTAAAGAGAGAGTTTCTCTCTCTTCTGCAGCAAAGTGACGTGGTCGGACGCATTGCGCCTTTGTGTGTGTGTGTGTGTGTGTGTGTGTAGCTGAGTTTGAGTTCTTGTTTGTGTTATTTAATGGTTGCGAGATCATGGACATGGGTAATTTCATGCTCAAATGATCTGAGGTCTCGATCGTCTAAAAACGCTCACACACCGATTTTTGTGTTCTCTTTATATATACTGTATATATTTTTTTTATTTTATTTCGTATTTAAAATCTGAAGTTAATCATATATTTAAAATAAGGAATAAAACATGAAGAGTAACAGCTGGTTGTGTTCTGAGAGGAAAGTTTCTGGCCTCCCGCAGATGTTTTGTGCGACTCCAAACAGAAAAAGGTTTATGTATATTTTATTTGACTAAATGGAAAAAGTTCCTTGCAGTTTTTCTTTTTTTTTTGCCCCCCACCGCTCACAGCGTGACACTCGTTCAGATACAATGGAACACACGCTGTTGTCATCAGTGTTTTTGCTGGAGAACGTTAACAGACGTTTGGTTAGTTGGACGTTGGAGGTGTTGGCGGAGATTCTTCCTCCACCCGGTTCATAGTCAATAGATCCTGAGGCCTTGAGATGAGTCTTTTTAAAAAAGGCTTTGTGTGTTACTGTGTGTTACTGTATGTGTGTCTAGACACAAGTTGTGTTTTTGTTTTTTTTCTTGGATTCGCCACTCACCTTGGGATTCCATTCAAATACTTGACAGTGTTTACTTCTCATTTTCCAAGGACTCAAACAAAACAGGCAGGAAAAAGCAACCTGTGTACTCCGCTTTTTGAAAAGCTAAATAGCTGGTCTTTGGAGGACTTTTGGGGCTTTTCAATAACCACTGGTGTTGGTGATTTATATATATATATATACTGTATATATATATATAAGCATTCTCTACGAGTACAGTAGCTCCTCGACAACACGGAGACAAACTGAAGTTTAACATCCACTTTACACTAAAGTCTCTCACAGCGTCGCCTCCACTGCAGATAATGTACTCTCCGCCTCTCTCTCTCTCTCTCTCTCTCTGTAATGAAGTCTTTTTGGAGGAAGCCCAGGGGCTGATGGGAGTTTTGGGCTAATAGGGCGGTGAATTGAACATGCGGTTATTTGTTCTCACCTCAGTGTTTGGAGACACAACACCAGCAGCTGTTTGCTGCAGTGCTCTGATTGACAATGACAGTGTCATACAATGTATTATTATTATTATTATTATTATTATTATTATTATTATTATTATTATTATTATTATTATTATTATTATTATTATTATTATTATTATTATTATTACTATTATTACTATTATTATTGATAATCACCTAAATAGAAACATTTGGATATGTACATGATTTTGGTGAGCTATTCAAATGTATTCAAATACACTGAATGAATAAATACAGCAAATAGTAGAACAGATATTAATATAAAAAATACTTCAAACATTTCCATGGATTAATATCATCACGCTGGAATGTTATTTCTTACACACTGCAGCAGTGTGCGTTGGTGTGTCTCTCTCTGCACGTCTTCACAGAAGAGCAATTAAAGTCCCTGAAAGAGCCATAAGAGTGAGTAAAGTGGCATCCATTTAGAAAGCTCCCCTCCTGTGAGCCGCAGGAAAGATGATGACGATGGAACGAGAGAGAGAGAGAGAGAGAGAGAGAGAGAGCATGTGTGATGTCCTGCTCCCTTTCCACAACGGACTGAAGATATCTGGTATTAAAATGAAATAAACTGGGATAAGATGATGAGAGAAAATTAAGCGGCAGTTCAGAAACTTCGTCAGACTGAGAGGAAAGTCATGACTTCCCATGATCAATTCATTTATTCATAGATTCCTGGGCCTTTTATCATTTTGGAGCCTCTGGCGTTATTGGATCCCTCGTTTCCTCATTTGGTTGACAGGAAGTTTCCAAAAAATGAAATGAAACATTTGTCTGGACGTATGTCTCCCGCTGGTTGTAAAAGTGAACATCATAAGGATGGAGAGGAGAATGGAGATCTCAGAGGAATCTAAACTCTGAAAAAAGACATTAAGCCTGTTTAGAAGTGGGATGATCATTTATTATTCAAAACCCACTATGTCAATGAATGATGTTGTACCACATAACTGTGTAAAACAGATGGCATCCGGCCCCTCAACTCTTCCTGCCTCCAGATATACTTTTTTTTTTTTTTTTTTTTATAAAGTTGCATTATCTTCATTAGAAGCTGAAAGACACAAACAGTGTTAAAATCTAAATATTGAATAATGGAGCTGTGGCAAAATGAGTTATTACTACTACATTTCATGAGCTATAAAGTTATCAGGTTGTGATGTCATTGTTTTTCTTTCTCACAGTCATATTTAATTTCATATAAAAATCTTTATCCCAACTTTTGCAATTTTTTTCACACCCACGTCATGTGAAGCGTCAGTGTGCTGCACTGATTTTCTTGTTTCTCCCAAACGAATGACTCATTGTGGAGCTGCCGCTTTTCCTCCTTGCTCCGAGGAGTTAAAGAGAGAGAAAAATGAATTAGTGATGACCTACCTCTCTTCTCCTTGAACAGATGAGGGTATTCAAAAAATATATATAAAAAAACGAGACATTAAGATATATTTAGAGACTTTATTTTATTCCTGTGAGCCTCACAGGTCACTGGACCCAGCAGGTAAACACACCCAGGGCCCCAGATGGTCCCTCTGCCTCCGATTGCACCACCATGAAGCTGTGATTCGGGGTTATTAAACCCACAGTATTCATATTATAAAAGTTCCCAGTATGTTTGAAAAGTAGTCCCACTGCAGTCCATCCATCACTGGTCTCCTCAAACACAGGACGGTTGTCCTTCTATCACAGTTCCAGTGGCCACTGGTGATTAATCTCCACTTCGGGGCCGCGCGGGTATAACCGCAAAAACTCGTCCCCACCGCGCGGATGAAGACGTGCCCTGAAATTGACCGTGATAAATAGTCGCCGTGGAATCGCTAATGTGCCCCAAAGGCTCCGCTCTGATTTTTGGTCATATTACCAAGTGATGATTAAATTTCCTCAGACCGACCCCTCCCCCGGGGAGTTACTATTACCTAATAATATAGATATTAATGTGTAATATTCCTCATGACGAATTGATTTTAACTAGAGGCCCACGACTTCACTGATTCATTCTCACTGACCTGATGCTCTTTTCAGCATGTGGGAGTTTAATTTAATACTTAGCCTGAAGTCTGCTGTTTCCAAGTTGGAGTGAGAGATAAGCTGTAGTTTATCCATATCGTTTTTTTTTTTTCTCATTTAAAACTTTCTTTCCCAGAACGGCCTCCAAGCCAAGTACCGAATGAAAGAACTGAATTCGATTAGAAACTAGAAAAAAAAAAGAATTTACCACTAAAGCCTCATTGATTCTGCACCAACTCCAGGAGAAAAGAAAACGAAGAAATCTTTGAGAAAAAATACAAACACGATGGGAAAAAAAATCCATCTCAAGTTTGCCACAAAATATAAAATATTGACATTTTATTATATATATATATTTTTTTTTTTTCATCAGAGAATTAAAATGAGGATCATCACAATGTGTTGACACCAGGCAAAAAAAACAACTTGATAATCAGCGGTGGTAAAAAAATATATAATAATAATCATAGTTGTGGTCCATTATGTGATGTCGTGGTTATTTAGAGTTGTGTATTTGCTCAGCAACCCCAGGGGAGCGAAGTCAGTTGTGTGAGATGTTTGTTGTTGTTGTTGTTGTGTGGTTTCTCATGTCATGCCCCACCGTGAATGGTGTTTCCTCATTTAATGGCACGTTTTCATGGCCTACGTGGACAGATGGCCACGCCTCCTCAGTTCATCAGGATCATGGAAACTGGACGGGATTTGTTGATTTTTGTTGTGTGTGTGTGTGTGTGCATCTCTTTGAGCTCTGTCAGGGTTTTTTTTCTTGACAGATGGAGGACCTGGTGTTTTCAGACTCCCCGTGTCAATCTGTCTTAAGATTGGAGTTTTTTTGTTTTTTTTTCTTCCTCCGACTGGGTATTTTTGGAACAAACAATCAAACAAAAGATCAGGCTGAGAGTGTGTGTTGTGCAGCGCTTGTGTTTACAGTTGCACTGCAGCTCCGAGCTCCCACACATTCACGTGGTTTGTTTACTTCTCTCAAGCCTCCGGAGACCACCGTGTTCCTGTACACGCTCCGAAACCTCCACCCCTCCGAATAAATTCAGAAAAAAATCCGATCAATTCTGGTGAGGATTTTTCCCCGAGAAACGCTGCGGCATTTCACCTCTGGGAGCGACATCGTTAGTCTTAAATGCGTCACTAACGACCTTGTCGATAAACTGCTCCCAAGCCGCCAAGAAACGTGACTTATTTCTATAATGACTAAACGTCTTCCTCTGTAATACTGAAATATTTGCATTTGAGAATGTATTATTTATTATTAACACACCTCCTTCATTCTTCCAAAACTTAAAAAAATTAAAAAATTAAGGTGAAATTAAAAGCAATGGGCCACATTTACAGTATTATGGAGAAAGTAAAATAAATATTTTTTTATTATTATATTATCTTTTTTTTCCAACAGTAACCTGAACTGAAACGTTCTCTGGTCATGTGAGGATATGTCGAGAGAAAATAAAAATAAAATATATGCTATATTTTTGGGAATAACAAGATGGAAGACAGAACACGAAGGTGCACTTTGTGATTCACACTGTGTGTGTGTGTGGGTTTGTGTGTGCGGGAGAGACTTTGATTCCCACTCAGACAGGTTTGTGCGTCTGTGAGTCAGAGTGTGTATGAATGAGACGGCGCTCCTCCACCACCGTCGTCTGAGCGCGGCGAGCTCTCCTGTAGGAAATATCATCTGGGAGTAAAAGCGTAGACTCTGTTGTGTAGCTCTTAAGGCACAATGTCTTTTGTGCGTCACTCAGTGTCTGTGTGGTGTGTGTGTGTGTGTTTTTTATTGTTGTTCCATTCTTATATGTATATATGAATATATCTTCCAGGTGACCTGGTGTCCCGGGCCATGCATCACCTGCAGCCGCTGCACATTAAGAACCCCGGCAACGGCACCCCGGTCCACCAGAAGACCACCAGCAGCAGCAGCAGCAGCAGCACGGTGGTCCACTGGGAGCCCGAGGCCCTCTACACCCTGTGCTACTTCATGCACTGTCCTCAGATGGAGTGGGAGAACCCCAACGTGGAGCCGTCCAAAGTCACCTTGCAGACCGAGAGGTGAGTGGCGACATCTGGCTAAAAGAATAAATCAGCCGAAGGTTTTTGGGTTTTTTTTTTAACCCCGATTATCGAACAGAAGTTTTTTTTTTCCTCGTTTATAAAAGCGCTCAGGTTTCACTGTGTATTATTTTTTTTAAGAAAAAAAAAAGCGATTTCTTAAAAAAAATTAAAAATAAATAAGCTTCCAGTTTGAAGATTTTCCGCCCCTGTGATTATCCTCGCGACTAAGCTGAAGTATCTGTGCCTGTCATGTTTGTACATCATTATTTTTTCCTGCAAAAGATAAAATGAGTTTAAAAAAAAGATCAAGTCATGCAAAGAGGAAAGCAACATTTTTTTTTTTTTTTATTTATGAAACTTTGAAATGCACCTGGCCACTGATCATATATTCCAGGTTGCAGTTGGCTCTCAGGAGTGTGTCCCTGAACTAAGCCAAATCAAAGCCACCTTAAAAAAAAAAAAGGGGGGGCCTCCTTCTCCTCCATTCACTTTAGTCTATTAACCAGCTCGCACACTGTGATATATACACAGTCCTACATCACGCAGTGAGAGGATTTCTGTCCCCCAGAGAGAAATGTTGGTGCAGGTTAAAAATCCAATCCCCCCCAAAAAGGTCCATCGCCCACAATGCTTTGCACATGTAGAGGCGTAGATCGTTTCAGTCTAAGGACTCACTGCAGCCCCACTAAATGACAGTGCTTTAAAGGTTTGTTCACACGTCCTGCACCGGCCCGGCCCGGTGGCCGCTGACACCTCCTGATTGATGGGGGAGGCGGGGGAGCTACTGAAGTGAAGAAGAAGAAGAAGAAGATGAAGAATCGGACAATTATGACATTCAATGTATTGGAATAAATGAACTCTTGAGAGAAGAAGGAGGAGCGACCTGACTTGGTCGCGACCCCGGCGGTGAAGACGTAAAGAGACGGAATTTGCTTTGCTGCTGAAAAATGAAACACACAAAAAAAAATAAAAAAATCACACGCAGCAGATCAATATCTACAAGCCGCAGCCTTGATTAAACATGGGCTCACAGCCCATGTTCAGAAAATAACAAGGCAGTCGTGTGCACAGTAAACACGACAAATCCCAAATGCTCTCTCTCTCTCTCTCTCGCCAGAGAAATATTTTTTTTTATTTGATTTGATTTTCTTCCTTTTTTTTTTGCCAGAGGGTCACGATGGAGCCAAAAAAAAAAGCTCCACAGGGAAACGTCACTGATGGATTTGTAATATAATTATATGACTATATCAGGAAATTAGCCCATTTACTTTAATGACTCCAGGGTTTTCTATTGTGCATCCGAGGATACTTCCTGGTTTTGAAAGCCCCTCCACAGACGGTGGTCTGTTTTATTATCCTCTAAACTGTCAGGCTCCACTCATAACTCCGCTTCAATTATGATTACATGTCGAATAAGTGCGTCTGAATCCTTGAGGTCATACAAAGGAGAATATTCAATCTTGAACTCACATATATAAATATACATATGCGATATGAAATGTAAAGACGTGGGATAATTTCTCTGAGGCTGGGAGGTTATATTTGACGTCACATATTTGTCTGACAGGTCACGGGATCGCTCTCTTTCAACTTTAATTAACGGAGACACTGTGATGCCATTTTTAAACTTTAGTCTCTGCCTCATTTAGGGGAAAGATGTGACCACAACACAGTGTGTGTGTGTGTGTGTGGTTTTGTGCGTGTTTGAGGCAACATTTGTCAACAGAGTTATTACCAGTTTTCACGAGATTCTGCAGATACACGAGGACTCACACACACACACACACACACCCACACACACACACACACACACACTGGAGGCAAATGATGAAATACGAGTGTGTCAGCCAGGAGAGAGCCGCTGCTGATTTAGATTAAATAAGCTAATAAGAGAGTTTAGAGAGGTTTCCACATCAAGATCTTTTTTTTTCTGGAGCGGCCTGAGGTATAAACCCTGAATACTGATGTTGTGAGTTATCTGTCAGGGCTCATCTTTAATTAGAAAAAAGTTTTTGGATATCGTTGTGGCACCAGAGTTGTTGTAAAGTTCAACAGAGTAAACTGAGAGCCGCGCAACTCCATGTTTAGCTATTTCATTCAATTCAATTGCATTTTTTTCACAACAAATCACAGCATGTGATTCTATAATATTATAATATATATATTGCAGGCCGTTCCTGGTTCTTCCTCCGCTCATGGAGTGGATCCGGGTGGCGGTGGCCCACACCGAGCATCGGCGAAGCTTCTCGGTGGACAGCGATGACGTGAGGCAGGCGGCGCGGCTGCTGCTCCCCGGCGTGGACTGCGAACCCCGGCAAATAAAGTAAGGGCCACAATGTCAAGAGCGCGGCCTGAGTTATTGTGTTGCCAATTATGACCCTAAAAGCCGGTGTGGCCACGTCATGACGTCCGCTGGCTCTGACATGGGTCTTGGAGAGGGATACGTTTTTGAAATAGTGAGAAACATGAGGCCGGACACAGATAATGAAAAAAGGAGACATCAACGAGTAATAATCATAGAGTGCACAGAAATGGCAAAAGGGGCCTGACCTGCCCAGAGGGAAAAACGACACGTTAATATATACAGTAAAAATATGTGAAAACAGGATATGAAGCTACGCTTTATTTTTATGATACCAAGTGTATATAGGATGTGGAAAAAAAACACACCAGCAGGTGTCGTTTTTTTTTTTTCCTTTCAGGGTGCAGAGGAGATTATTCACAGATTCACCATTCCTGAGATAACCACATTTTTTCACATTTATTATATATATATACTTTTTTTTTTTCTTCCACCTGCAGAGCGGAGGATTGTTTCTGTGCCACCAGGAAGCTGGACGCCGCCTCCACCGAGGCCAAGTTCCTGCAGGACCTGGGCTTCAGGATGCTCAACTGTGGACGCACGGACCTGGTCAAGCAGGCGGTGAACCTGCTGGGGCCTGATGGCATTAACAGCATGAGCGAGCAGGTCTGGCGCACACACACACACACACACACACACACACAACCACACACCTACCCAAGCCGAGTCGAGGGTGACACACAATGAATTGTGAAGTATTACCTGGCAACCCGTCCCGTTTTTCTCACAAACACTGGGCACACACGCACCGTTCCTCATGACTCATGCAATGTGTTAAAATTCTTCTGCCATGACGCCAAATGGACAAAAAATGGATCACACAAATTTCATTTGATTTGATATGGATAATACGTCTCATTTCTGCAACAACCTCAGATTAATCAAGATCATTAGATAAAAAAAAGCTTCTGATTACCCTTGTCAAGGACATGTCATTTGTGTTACTATTATATAATTGCACTATATTTCATTCAGACACACACACATACATTGAGTCAGATTATTGCTCTGATTCACTTTTCAATATTTACAGCTCCTCATCACCATAACAGAGTTTATTGACTGACACATTTTCCTCCTTATGCGTCACATAAATAGCAAGCCTGGTGACCCACAGGCTTTTTTTTGCCTTGTAAAAAAAAAAAAAAAGCGTGATAGGAGCAATGAATTAGCAGCGGATCAGACGTGTGATTGGAGTCTGTTTGACGGATGTTCCTCCACAGTGTGCGTTATTGTCGATTCTCAGATGGACAAGTTTTTTTTCTTCTGTTCTGTGCAGCCGCTCCGAGCAGAATGTGTGTGGGCACGTTTGAGCCAGTGGCACGCAGAGATTTGAGATGTTATGTTAGGACTCTCTCTCTCTCTCTCTCTCTCTCTCTCTCTCTCTCTGCCCACCTGTGCCCTCACTCTGGTTTGGAAGCCGGCTTATTTCCAGGCGGCTGTGATTTAATAAATGAGAAATTAGAGCTTTGCGCGGAGCAGCTGGAAAAATTGGGGATTGATAGTGAGGTGGAAATGGGCTCAAGCACACAACCTCACACGTGAATACTGGAATATGTATTTTAGTGCAGTATTTCTTTTTTTCACGGTGATGAGTACAAAAAATTGAAAAAATAGAAATAACCGTACTGTGCAAAAGGTGCAAAAGAGAGAAAAGTCCCAGAAAAAAGGAAAAGATCCAAAAATAAATGGAAAAAATGTCAATTAAGTGAATTCAATTCAATCGAAAACAAGCAGCCAGTTTAAATCACAGAAGGAGAAAAAAAAAATAAAAAATCATCATTTATTTCATCGCACGTCTCCGCCCGTCCTGCAGGGGATGACCCCGCTGATGTACGCCTGCGTCCGCGGTGACGAGGCCATGGTCCAGATGCTGCTGGACGCCGGCGCCGACATCAACAGCGAGGTCAGTGTTGTAAGAAACAATAACTCCCCTTTTGATGTGTTTGTCCGATATGTTAACGTTTACATTTGTGTTTCTGTGTACCATTGAAAGTGTCTTTTTTTTTTTTTTTTTGCATTCCCCCCCCCCCTCTCCTTTGTTTTCATGCTCCTCCCCCTCGCTCTCTGTTCTCCTGGCAGCTCATTACCCAGAGTGCACTGATAATCAATAAACCAGAATCCATAACGCAATGACGATGATCGTTTGTCTCTGCGCTGATTTGGTTTAATATGCCACTGATAGTGCGCCGGAGTGCGGGCGCTCACTCCATTATGTTTTACACAACTCATGCCGCATTAAAAATGCATGTACTTTTCGTACTACGACTGTGTGTGTCTGTGTGTGTGAGTGTGCACTTTGTGTAAGTGGCTACCAACTGGCTGCTCGTGAGGCGCAAACTTTTTGCTAAAAACACAAAAAGTTACAGTGAAGCTGTCTCTCCGTAACCCCCTGCTTGTGTGTGTGCGCGCGTGCTGTGCGTGTGCGTGTGCGCGTGTGTGCGTTTGCACGCTCCAGTCTCAGTTGGCTCCACACATATGAAAGAACACAACTTCCTCCTCCACACTGACCTCAGTGTCGACTGTGTTTGTTTCGTGCTTGTGTGTTGACTCAAAAACAAAGTGCACTTTCGAGCTTACTCAAGATTTCTTTTTTAATTTATTCATGTCTTCCTAAAACGGGGGGTCCTCAATGAGCCCCTTCAGTCCATCCATTTACATGAATGAATACAGACATAAGCTGAGAATCGGTGGTTTCCAAACATCCTTAAAATTTCCGTTTAAATCAAACACAACACAAAACATTTTGTCAAACGCTCCTGCGGGGTTGATGCGATTTTTATTTTTTTTGTCATTTCAGTTCAACTCTTTTGTGCAGAAATCTTACAAATCCACGTAATTAATAATTCATGGCCGTCAACACAGAGAATCAGGGAGCTGGAAAGGGGGCCTCCCTCCCCTCCTGCTGGGGGGGGGGGCACTTCAACACAAATTACACAACAACAACAGCGTGGGGCTAATTCCACTCTGCTTTGTTGCTGAGTCAAGCTTGTTCTTCCTCTCTGGTTTCTTCGGCCTTTTTAAAATGAAAAATGCACATTTTGAACCCCAGCTTTGGGTTTTTTTTTTAAAAGGGAATCCTCCCTCTGCTCACACTTCTCCTGCATACTGCTTCTAACTCCCCCTCCTCCTCTTCCTCCTCCCGCCCTGAGCTGTGAATGTCAATGGCTGTACATACAGTATATATATAATTTTTTTTTTTTTATTATTTTTTTTATTTCTCTCCCTGAACTTCACCTATGACTTCCCAGGTGCCCAGCACAGTAAACAAGCACCCCTCAGTTTATCCCGAAACGCGCCAGGGGACGCCTCTCACTTTCGCCGTGTTACACGGACACGTCCCTGTCGTGCAGGTAGTGACGTTTATGACCTGTGACCTTTTGACCTGTGGCCCTGGCCCTCTCACCTTTGCACCCATAATAATATAATATATGACAATAAATAAGAATGATGATAATAATGATGATGATTATTATTATGGTGCATCCTAATAACAATGAATCCAATTTCTCCTCCTCAATCCTAATATAATAATAATAATAATAATATATATATATATTTTTTTTTAATAATCTACTTTCTAACCATGTGTAGATGAGTCACCCAGTCCCACCCTAACTGGATCTAAAGGGTCCCATGGCAGCAGAGGGACGTTGCCACCGACATTGCGGACCTCCTGTGATTTGTTCAGCTCTGTTCATTTTTAATATTTAATAAACTTTGTCATCTCTGGCTGAAACCCCTGATCAACAATGGTGCCTTCACTATTGCATCAAATCATTTTTTTATGAGGGGTGTAGAATGAGGAACCATTAAAAAAAATAAAAATAAAAAACTCCTGTCTCAGCTCTACAACAACACAACCCCTAACCTGCCCCTCACCCACAACAGACCACCTAACGAGGACTTGCGTAGCCAGTGTTGAGTTGAATGTCCAGCCTGACTCTCACACACGCACTCTCTCTCTCTCCTCCCACCTCTCTCGCCCCCCCTTCCTCCCTCCCTCCCTCAGCTGCTGCTGGATAACAGAGCAAATGTGGAGGGCTCCCTGCAGGATGGAGCTGAAAACTACACGGAGACCCCGCTGCAGCTGGCAGCCGCCGCAGGTGATCACACAAACACACCCACCCACCCACCTACACACACACACACACACACACATACACACACACACACACACACACACACGTACACACACACACACAGATTTATTGTTATTGATGAATTGATTCTGCTCCTCAGGGAACTTTGAGTTGGTCAGTCTGCTGCTGGAAAGGGGCGCCGACCCCATGATCGGCACCATGTGTCGGAACGGCATCTCGTCGGCCCCGCTGGGGGACATGAACTCCTACAGCCTGGCAGCAGCGCATGGCCACAGGTGAGACAGCAACACAACAACACACCTATTAATACTGGGATATTGATCCACACACACGCACGCACTCCATCTGACAAAAAAGCGGATGAGAGGTGGCCATGTTGTCTCCTTGCTGTGGAAACTTAAAGCTCCAGAAATACTGTGAGAGCAGCAATGCACCATTTACACAAAAAAGTCATTATTATTATTATTATTATTATTATTATTATTATTATTATTATTATTATTATTATTATTATTATTATTATTGAGTCACAGAAACGTCCCGACTGTATAGAAAAAGGTTTTATTTTGTGATGTTGATGTGATGCAGCATTAATGAACAATCTCTTTAATATTATTATTATTATAACTAACACGTTTTATCTTGTAATTGAGTCACAGAAACGTCCCGACTGTATAGAAAAAGGTTTTATTTTGTGATGTTGATGTGATGCAGCATTAATGAACAATCTCTTTAAAAAGATATATTTTTTTGGTTTTCCATATTAAAACACGGGTTCAGAGAGTGTTGTTGTGCGTCATTAAGTGCGTGAGGACATTCCGAGTGTCATCGGAGCTGGAGAGCAGAATGGGCTTAATGTGGAGTTAACGCAGTATGTGTAGATCTAATTTTGAACCGTTTTCCGCTGGGTGAACATTTCACTTCGCAGCTATTCTTCTTATTTTCGTCTGACTCCTTCCGGCTCATTTCTCTTTGTGTTTTTAATTTCTTGTTTGTGTTTTTTTTTTACCTTTCGTCGTGATCTTAAAACAATCTGTCATTCCCAGCTTTCCCTTTCGTGTCCTTATCCCAGGGCTGTCAAACTCATTTTAGTTCAGGGGGCCAATTTCATCTCAAGTGGGACCAACCACTTAAATCCCAGCATAATAATAACGTATAAATAACTCCAAATGGGTTAGTTAAATACATTCTGAAAATGAGCACTTTTTTTTTACAAAACATTATGAAGAATTGGAAATTTCAATAAATAAAAAAAAGTCATTTTTACACCATGCAAAGTCCAATGCCGTGGGCCGGATCGGACCCTCTGGTGGGCCACAGGCCGTACGTTTGACCCCGCCGATGTAAACCTCTCCCTCTGGCCATCCAGGAACGTCTTTCGGAAGCTGCTGTCCCAGTCGGAGAAGGAGAAGGGGGACGTGCTGTCCCTGGAGGAGATCCTGGCCGAGGGCACGGACCCGGCGGAGAAGAGGCTCTCTCTGCAGGCCAACAGCGGCGGCGGCGGCGGTGGCGGCGGCACGCTGCGAACAGGAAAGGCCAAACTGAGAGCCCTGAGAGAGGCCATGTACCATAGTGCAGAGCACGGCCATGTGGACATCACCATAGACATCCGCAGCTTAGGTCAGATTTACTAATGCATGCTCACACCGGCTCACACCGCTCTCTGCTGCCTCCAGCTGTCCTGGAGACAGGCTCATGTCCCGCCCCTTCCTGTCCTGTCCACACACACACACACACACATACAGTACACACATCCTCAGCTGTCACCACCACCCATCCAACCATGACACAGCCTCAGCAGCAGGACCGTTTATATCCGAGGCGATAATGGCTCGGGCTGAGAGGTGTGAACGCCATGGTGAGTGGGTGACCTCGGGGGGGGGGGCGCCGCCATGTCCCGCCTCCCTGGACACCCGACCTGATTGGCTGTCGATTGGGATGAAATGGTTAATTGGTTTGAGGCCACAAATCAATTTCACCACAAAGGTCCAGGTGTTCTTCAGCAGATTTTTTTGATCGCCTGACACCCATCATCATTTATTAGTGTTTTATGCTGTTCGGCAATTTTATTTTTTTTTATTTTTTAACCTTCTGACAGTGGGCGAGATTGTTTTCTCCAACCTCTGTGTCCAGGGTCCTTTGAATCTGAGCCATTGCATTTTAAAAATCTCACAAAAAAACGGTGAAAAAATGAAACAAACAAACAACCACACATTTTCACCTCCATAAGTTTCCACTGTCGTGTCAAGATTTATGTGTTATGCGTTCATCATTCAGTGTTTTGTTTTTTTTTTGTTTTTTTTTTCCCCCCGACTGATTTGAACGTTCACCTCGCCCCTAACACGCCACCAAGTGATGGAAACATGGTCGGACCCGCGCTTCACCTCTGCGCGTGTGCGCGTGTGTGTGTGCGCGCGTGGGTTTGCGTGCGTCTGCGTGTGTTTACCGTGGCTGTGCTGGTTTCTTCGCCCAGGCGTTCCCTGGACGCTGCACACCTGGCTGGAGTCCCTGCGCACCGGCTTCGTGCAGCACCGTCGGCCGCTCCTCCAGGGCCTGCTCAAGGACTTCAGCTGCATCCAGGAGGACGAGTACACCGAGGAGCTGATCACGCACGGCCTGCCGCTCATGTTCCAGATCCTCCGCACCAACAAGGTGCATCCTCTCACAGACACACGCGCGCGCAGGCGCGCGCACCAAAAAAGAGGAGGCCCAGGTTTTTCTGGGAGTACAAACTGTCCCGTGCTCTGGTGACTCCACATTTGCATATGTTTAGCGTGCACTACAATCCATATTATCATACATTTGCATTCACGTCTTGTCCCAGAAAAAAAAACAAAAAGCACAAAAGGGCAGATTTCTGCACAAAGGCGTGACGCGTGTGCGCGTGTGTGTGTTTGCAGAACGAGGTGATAGGCCAGCACCTGTCCGTTATTTTCACCCAGTGTTACGGACCTTTTCCCATCCCGAAGCTGACGGAGATCAAGAGGAAACAGAGCTCACGCTTAGGTAGGAGGTCAAATGTTGATTTTATAAACTTTCTGCGGGTTGAGGCATGATTTTGCATTCGTCATGCACATATATATACTGTTTATTCTCTGAATACAACCGTTCAATTCATCATTTGAGATTTTTGGGAAATATATATATATACTGTATATATATATATATTTTTATATATATTTTTTATATATATATATATATTTTTTTAATCAATCTATGATTCTGTATGATGTCATGAACATTCATTTATTAGCTTGACTCGGTTTATTAGCTGACTGCCACTTTCTCTTCTTAAAAGATGTTTATATCATTTTAACCTTAAACAAAAATGAATACACATTCCTTCAAATATCCTGTAAAATCACATGGATATTTCATATTTGTTATTTCAGTGTTTCTTGTGTCAAGGCCAGTCCCCCACTTCAATAATTCAAATGTTTGTGTGGATCGCGGTAAAGGCCAACTGCAGCTAGACACATCATATTCACCATGTCTTGACATTTTCTCCCCAGAGTTCACGACAACACAGATTTGAAAATGATTTATGATATTTCTGTTCATGTGTCACTAATCATTCGACTCATTCAATCTGTTCTTTAAAAAGCTCCTTTTTGAAGTTGGGAAGGTCACAAACATTTTCTTTTTTGCATATTTTCCCCATTTGCTCCCTGATGCTGTTTTACTGGGCTGCAGCGCCACCTGGTGGCCGTCCATTGTCAGGCTTCAAACAACATGTGTTTTTGGCAGATTTAAATTGTGATGCATCGTCAGGCAGTTTTGATTGGCTCTTATTATCTCTTTTTTAAAGACCCCCACTTCCTGAACAACAAGGATATGTCTGATGTCACCTTCCTGGTGGAGGGGAAACCCTTTTATGCACATAAAGTTTTGCTGTTTACAGCTTCACCCAGGTGGGTTCTTCTTTATTATTTTTGAGTGTACACACCAACACAAAATATTATATGATGATTGGAACCAATGTGACCATCCCATGATTCCCTCTGCTTCCTCCAGGTTCAAGTCACTGCTCCAGAACCGACCAGCGGCAGAAAACACCTGTATCGAGATCAGCCATGTTAAATATAATATATTCCAGGTGAGAAGTTTTCATTTTCTGACTTAACTGACTTATTTTTGCACCTCGGAAGTCCTCAGACTGAATTCCTGTTGTGTTGTGTCCCAGCTGGTCATGCAGTATTTGTACTGCGGAGGCACCGAGTCTTTACACATCCGCAACACTGAAGTAATGGAGGTATTTATTTATGCATATTTTACCCAAAGCGTGCGGAGCGCCAGAGTTGGTGTGCGTGTGTTTTTTTAACCTTTTCCGCTGGTCCTCTGCAGCTCCTCTCTGCAGCCAAGTTCTTCCAACTCGAGGCCCTTCAGAGACACTGTGAGATCATCTGCTCCAAGAACATCACCACGGAGACCTGCGTGGACCTCTACAAACACGCCAAGGTGGAATACGTGTGAACACCCCCAGCCTGTCACCAGTGTTGCCCCAAAAACATTTCAGTCAGTCAGTTGAAAAGAAAAAAAATAAACCTTCACCAGGTTGATGTTAATAATCCAATATAATGTGATGCTATGCAGCGTTGGGGTGCCCTCTAGTGGCTAAAGTTTATACTACAACTGACTTTAAGTCCAAACCACAGCAGAGATGTGTGTATCTGATGCATTGTTTGACCATATTATGCTTGAATGGGCCTTTTGTCAGATGCTAATGTTTTCATGAAGAATTGAAGACAGTTCATTCTATTTTAATCCATCCTCCTCTTGTCGTTTAGTTCCTGGGAGCCTCGGAGCTCACGGCTTTCATCGAGGGCTATTTCCTGAAGAACATGGTGCTGCTGATCGAGCTGGACGGCTTCAAGCAGCTGCTGTACGAGGCTCCTCCCCCTCCGGCCGAGAGCCCCGCCTCCAGCCCCGGCGTCTGCTCCGACATCCTGCACGACCTGGAGAAGACGCTGGCCACGCGCATCCACTCCATCCACCTCTCCACCTCCAAGGGCTCCGTGGTGTGACCTCCGCCCCGTCCGAACCCAGCCGCAGCATCCGTGTAACACCACCCGGGGATTCCCTTTAATCTTTGACCCCACCCGTCGCTGGCAAAAATAAGAGAGAGAAAGAAAAAAAACGTTTGACCTCTTTGACCCTAATGGCTCCCACTGATCACATCACCCCCCCATGCTGAAGGAAAAACTATAAACAAATATATATATAAATACAAAAAAAAAAACATCTGACTTGACCCGACAGAACCACTTAGTCCCAACACCACGATTATAAAACTTTCTATCGTATTTCATATGGAATCCGTGCATGAAAAATACCTACTGTGCACCTTTTTAATGCTGAAAAAGGTAGAATTAGTAGAAAACTAAACTCAGTAAAAAATAAAAAAAAGCAGCTTACTCATCATCTCTGGTTTACAAAGGAACAATCATCATCTACGGAATTGGACGCCATGGCCATATATACAGTATATATATATATATATATACTGTATATATATATATATATATATATTTAAAGTTCCACCGGATTATAATCCCACCATACAGCCGATCACGTTGATTAGTAGCAATGCCAGCAGACTTTTTTTTTTTTCAAGGTGGACGTGTTTTTT
>JAFBJU010001124.1:154772-165939 GCA_016785305.1 Colistium nudipinnis
TATATATATATATATATATATATTTAAAGTTCCACCGGATTATAATCCCACCATACAGCCGATCACGTTGATTAGTAGCAATGCCAGCAGACTTTTTTTTTTTCAAGGTGGACGTGTTTTTTTTTTTTTTCAATGTTTCTTCTCTGTTGGTTTTTCACTGTGTTAAATCTTCTGTGTGCAGAGGCCAAACCAATCACACCAACTTCCACGGTGGTCAACTCCTGACGGCCCACTCAGTGAAAATCTATGCTGACGACGTATGCTTGAGACATGGATGTCCACCTGGGAGATTAACGTGTGATAACTCCGCAAACACTGTTTTTTTTTCATAATTTCTTCTTCTTCTTTATTTTATTTTATTAATAATTTTTTGTTGTGCATGACACCTCCTCAGCCGAGCTGCCCAGATTATTGCTTTTTACGCTGAGCTCACTTCACGGACCAGTTCCCCCACGTGGAAGTGATCCACTTCATCCACTGCGAATCAGACCGGACTGAGCAGTGGAGTGGACGGATTTTGATTTATGAGGGATTTTCTCTCAAAGATATTTCAAGATAAAAGTGTAAATACATCCTGAACGTCATCGTGCTGCTGGTCCTTTTTTTTTTTTTTTTTTGTAAACTTGATGTACAGGATTCTCCTACGCACGCTTGGCTGACCACTTCCACCGGTCTCATTGAATGTGCCGTTTGTGTCTGTTTATGCAACGTTGCATGTTGCCTCCTCTGTTTGGCGTTAGGTGTGCGCTCTGTGGGCTTGATGCCGATTGGTCCGGCCGTGGACCCATCCAAGGACGATCCCCTGACACGGTTTTCTGGTACATTCCAAATGAATGAAAATCAGGGTGTAGATCACGTGATGCATTTTAAACCCATTTTGTCTTTTTTTGTTTTTAGACTTAACCTCGTCAAAAAATTGCACAAGCACTGAGTATATTAGACAAACTACTCCCCTGGTTAAATTGACGGTGATGGTTAATATTGAACAGTAACAGCCTTTTTTGAAGTAAAGATGAAAATATGTATATGGGAAAAAAATGATTATATTATATATTATATAAATATTATTAATGCTTTGACATCAGGAAAAAACAGGTGGTCACACAGTGACATTCAATTATTTTTATTAATAATAACATTGGGTCCATTTTTCTGTCTCAAACTTAGTCTCCAACATGCTTCAACAATTCCAACTTTTTGTTCCATATGATATGATTGCATTTTCCTTTACCACGACCCTTACAATAAGATACAATATCCCAATACCGTTTATTTTATGAATGTAACAATGCAACAAAGAGTTGGATATTTACAAAATGTGCAATGTCTCCATTTCAGCAACAAAACCAAAAAAAGAAGCTTCCCTCTGTTTCAATGCAAATGTTTCCAACGCGTCCTCATACTTTGTGGTGGTTCTTTCTGCGTTAATCTGACTTTACCTTCAGATTGGAGGAAAACATTCAAAGTACTGTAGCACACACACAGCAAAATGACTTACATTTTTGTTTTGGGGCCAAAAAAGAAAAAAACAATTAAAGAGAAATAGCGAGGCACATACGAGATGGTTTTAAGTTCTGTAAATAGTTACAGAAAATTAAATAGATATTATCCAACGACTTTATTTTCTTACCTACATACATAGCACTATATATATATATTATTTAACATTCCACAGCTATTTTGTTTTACAAAAGTAAGAGAAAAAAAAGGATTATATAAAAAGCAATATTTCCATTATATTGTATTACTTTGACTAATATTCCACAGGATACAAAGCTAGAGTATAATTGTGAATTAAAATACGCATTAACAGACTATTTTCTTTTTTCCTATTTGTGTCATCTCATCGTGTATTTCCTTTTAAATATAATGTAAAGGAATATTTCTCATTTAAATAATAACAGGAGTGTGATCACGTTCGTTAAACCGACTCTTGACTTTTCACAACACATTCATTCGGGATGTGGAATCATGACACACGCTCATATCATGTGATCTGCAAACTTGCTCTTTAAATGTGATATGAAACTTTGAGATGCACAGAAAAATAACAAGGTTCATAATGATGTCAAGCACTTGTGGTGCCAGTGTCACTGTAGCCTCACGCACACACAATCAGAAGCACTCTTCTGTGTTTTAAAGCTTATGTTTTTTTTGTTTTTTTTTAACGCCTTGTTGTTGTGACCCAATGTGCAGCTGAAGATGAGAATAAGACTTTAGGCTCGTCTGTGTTTAATATTAGTCTCAATGTTATACGTCCATAGCTGAAGATTTGAACTTAAGCTGGGGCCCCCTGTCCCAAAGCTTTTGATTGGAAACTGGCTCCACACTGTAGAGTAAATGTTGGTTCGCATGGCTCTTTCTTGTTTGATGTTGTTGAGAATGTGCTCTGTTCACCAGCTTTGTCTAACCAGACTCTCTCTCTCTCTCTCTCTCTCTCTCTCTCTCTCTCTCTCTCTCCTTAAGTTGTCTGAGCATTTATTTGCCTGCGTATTTGCTCCTGGTAATAAGCAAACATTTTCTCCTAGACATAGTGGAGACATGCATGGGATGTTCCCCTAGGTTTTTAATTCCACAAGGTGGTGGATGGATGTGTGTGGGGGGGAGGGGAGGGGGGAGTTGAACTTTTGCAAAACGTTTTTTTTTTCCTTTTGACGAGAACATGTATATTGTACAAAATATGTATATGGACTATAAATTATACATGGTGTGAGAAGCAGGGATGTGGTGGAGTATAACAACAAACAGGAATGTTACACTCGTGCTACAGTTTCTGTCGTTCATGACATGCTTTTGTGGTAAAGCTAATAAACGACCACAGTTAGAACAGAGTGCTGCTTTTTATTTCTGACATTTAACATTGTCTGTGTGTGTGTGTGTGTGTGCTGGTTTGGCTGTGATTTAATTTCCTCCCTTTTCCCCTTTTCTTTATAACAGGAAAACAACACACTGAAGGTCAAGAGGTACACCACTGCAGTCAGGCAAGTTTTATGTTATAGATACCTTTAGGTTTAGTATCTATTTGTTTCCTCTGCTATAATCTATATAATATATATTTTGGAAGTATATATTGTTTTACGTTTGGGCTCATTTCCTCAGGTGGCCTCTAGGGGGAAGTATAAACCAAAACCCAACTGAGTGTCATCCTGATATTGCGCAGACGAACAAGAAGTAAATCCTTTCCTAACAGGAAGTGAACCGAATTATTATACCCTGTACTTTTTTTTTCTGTACGAAATCAAATAACATATTTCAAAGGAGATAACCCGGGTCAAACTGTAAACCGTGACAAGTTGAGTCCTCGGAAAGAAGCGGGTGTAACACATGTCCCACACGACGCCTGCGCAAAGACAACCGAGCCGCCCTTCCTTCGAGCCCTCTCCCGCCGCAGCCCGCGGCCGACATCGAGCCACCGCCACCCCGGTAGGAGCTGCCGCCGCGGCCGCTCAAAGCTGTGGGGCATCATGGAGAGCCGAGGCCCCGCAGAGCACGGTGAGCTGCGGCGAAAACAAACACACAAGCGCCCCAAAACCCGAGTTGTTTGTGTGCGTTTGTGGTTGTGTGCGTCTGATTGTGAACATGGCGTAGCCCGCTCTGAGATGGCGGAGTCTTTGTGCCGCGTATCCCTGCGGTAGCTAAGCTAGTTAGCATTTGATGGTCCCCGAGAATTAATATATTCGATTGATCACGATTAATCAAACAGCGGTGCGTAGATTAACATATTTTAATTAAATTGTGAAATTAGCGCTCTGGTGATGCGTTCATGGACTCATAAGCAGCTAAAAACAATAGTCCACGTTAACAAGTGGCAGAAAGACCGACAGACATTAAAGTAGACACGCACTAGCAAGTTAGTGTAAATAAAGTACTACACAACTAAGGCGATGTCTTCACTAACTATTACACAACATTTAATATCGTAACACAACTTTCACACATGAAAAGTCTCCACTACCGCACGCTCGCGTGATGTAACTCGTAATTCCGACACACCTGCAGGTACTTGAAGGCAACCGGGGCCAAAAAAACTAAAGTTTATTGATTGCTGTGATTTTATTGATTAAAAATGTGTTTGGGGTTTGAGAATACACTGTATTTTGTTTTGAATTCAAATCACATATCGTTTCCTTCGGTTTCCTGTCTTACATCCAAAAATAAATGGTTGTTTAATAGGTTATATGCAAAGTATATTTAATGTATGTTTACAGAATATAATGAAAATGTAAAAGCTTTTTTTTTTGTTGTATTTGACACTGACCAATTTCAGATTAACGCGGACATATTTGACACATTGACATGTTTAGTTTAATAAATCTTCCAGCTCAACCTCTCCTGCTGCCGTCGCTGCGCCTCTTCATACCTCCGCTGCGCCTGGTGGCTGCAGCCATGTGGCAGGTGGTGCAGGGAGGGAAGGTCCAGGACTACGGCACAGTGGAGGAGTTCGTCAGCACCGTCACAGAAATCCTTCCTGACCTGTTGAACGCAGATCAGAAAGCTCAGCTCCTCCTGGGACTCAGGGCTCGGGTAAGACTGAGAGATTGCAAATCTAAGATGCTCGATGATGAAACTGTAGACTGTTCAGTTGAATTATTATCATTTAAAGATCCAGGTAGTTTTGAAAATAAATCAGATCTCATGTGTGGTCGTATGTTGCAGGTGGTTCTTGAACTGTGTCAATCTGAGGAGGCCACGGATAGAGAAACCATTGAGTTGCACCTCCATCGGATCAAGGCCCTCGTATCCAACTGGGCAGCTCAGGTTAGTTTCCACCTTTTTAAAATGGAATGTGATGTGTGGTTGTGTTTTGCTGCAAATCATTCTACATCTCAAAAAATACAATTGTGTCTGTGTGTGTGTGTGTGTGTGTGTAATGTTTTATTCCAGCCATGTTTTGCCGAGGTTGAGTTCCCAGAATCAAACTTTGTGGATCAAATCGAGTTGTTGTTGAAAGACCCCGAAGAGAAGGAGAAATTTTTCCAGGTTTGTGATTTTTTATTTTATTTTTTATTTTTGCGTGACTGCACTGGATGTTTTACGTTGGTCCTATTGCCGCCTACATTATTTGAACTGGGATTATTTCTCTCCAGGACATTTTCCCGACCGATTTTGGGCCCGAGTACGACAGCGCTCTCCAGGTGCTAATGCTGGATTTTCTGGGCAGACTGGAGAAGCTGATCCCAGTACCAGACATCCAGCAGGTACTGGGAACTATTGTTTTTGTTTTCTTACTATAAAAGTATGTGACTTTTTTTATACTGTCATCTTATCGGGCCTCTTCTATAGACTGCGTCCATGCTGTGTGCGCTCCCATCTGCTCTGGAGGAATGCGTTCACTCCGTCCCCGACCTGCAGCACCTGAAAACGGTGCTCCTGTACCACACGGCAGATGGTCCGATGGATTTTTCGGGTGAGTTTTGTCGTTGGTTCTGAAAAGCTGAGATGTATTCGAGAAGGTCTATCTATTTCATGACTTTGAAACACAGACCTGGATAAAATGTTTGTTTGGTTTTTTTTCTCCCCACCAGAGGAAACCCAGACCCTTCCGTCCTCTTTTGGGAATTGCATCCTCTCCTCGTTGTCGCTCCCACAGCTGGAGAAGGTAATAATCGATGCAGATCAAATCCACTTGCAGCCTTCGTCGGAGGAGATGCAGGGTTGCATGACCGTCCAGGTGGAGGGCGAAACCATGACGCTGTTGGACTACATTCAGATCCAGCAGCCCTCGGGTATGGTGGAGCCGCACGATGGGGACCAAAACGAGGCGAAGGAGGAGGAGACGGCCGGAGAGGCCACGGACGAGGACGTCGGGGACACTTTGAAACCGGCTGCTTTTCAGCCGCTGAAGCAAAGCAAGAGGCTGCAGCTGAAAAGAAAAGTCTCGGCAGAAAAGGAGTCGGAGACGGAGAAGAGGCAAAGAAAGAAATATCCCAGCAACAAGACGTGTCCCGTGTGCAACAAGACTTTCCTCCGAGCCGCGGCCATGAGGCGACACCAGGAAATCCACTCGGCCAACCGGGATCTCAGGTACAAGTGCAGCAACTGCGACAAACGATTCAGGGACCACTACGACATGAACCGACACACCATGCGCGTTCACGAGAAGGAGGACGCGAGCGGCACCTCCAAAGAGGAGGACTCGGGGGACCCCGGCACCTCCGAGGCGCCGGACAGCAGCAAAACCTGCGACCTGTGCGGGAAGTATTTCGCCCGGCGGGTGGACATGGAGCGACACATGAAGTCCCACTCGGAGGACCGGCCGTACAAATGCGCCTTCTGCGAGAAGAAGTTCAAGAACCCCTACGTCCTGAAGAGACATCAGAAGGAGATCTGCAAGAGCCGAGAGGCCAAGAGGCCAAAGAGGAAGGAGACGCAGCAGCAGGCGAATCCACAGCCGGCGGCCGAGGGGGCGACGGAGGGCAAAATCTGTCCCATCTGCAGCAGGATCTTGCCCTGCACCGCAGACATCGCCAAACATCTGCGCTCCCACTCCGAGGAGAGGCCGTTCATCTGCGTCGCCTGCGAGAAGGGCTTCAAGTACCGCGACACGCTGAAGAAGCACCAGATCATCCACGGCCACGAGGGCGTGCGAGAGGAGGAGAGCAAGACGGTGGAGGAGATCTTGGCCGAGGTGGACGACGTTTGTAGTCCGGACAAAAAAGAACACGACCGCGCTTCGGAGGAGGCCGCCGCGGCGAAGGTCAGTAAGAAAGTGAAAGTTTGCCCCGTGTGTGCGAGGGCGTTCGACAGCATCAAAACGCTGAACCGCCACATCCAGTGTCACACGGACGACCGGCCCTATCACTGCGTCCACTGCAAGAAGAGATTCAAACACATGCACGGCCTGAAGAGACACCAGATCTACGCCATCTGCCACAAGAAGATCACGCGGTTCCTGTGGAAGAAGGAGCCCAGAGCCGGGGCCGGCCAGAGCGAGGCGGCGGCGGCGGCCGGCGCCGACCCCTACCACGGGCCGCCGCTCAACATCCCCGTGTGGTGCTCCAACTGCGGCAAGCACTTTGAGTTCCTGTCGGCGCTGAAGGAGCACCAGGAGACCGTGTGCAAGGTGGACCTCAGGGAGGTGATGCGCTGCGACGCCTGCGCCAAGGAGTTCAAGAGCGTGACCATGCTGAAGGTGCACCAGAGGATCCACGACCCGCTCTACTGCAAGGAGTGCGGCAAGATCCTGGCCAGCGAGTCGGCCTTCGAGCGCCACAAGCTCATGCACCGGCCCATGCAGTGCACCATGTGCGACAAGACCTTCACGCTACTGCGCCGCCTGAGGGAGCACTACGAGAAGCTGCACGACTTCAGCGGACCCTTCCCCTGCGCGCAGTGCGACAAGAGCTTCGTGCAGCTCTCCTACCTCGCCATCCACCAGAGGATCCACAAGGGCGAGTTCCCCTACGCCTGCGACCTGTGTCCGGAGAAGTTCAGGTCCTCCAACTGCCTGACGGTGCACCAGAGGAAGCACACCGGGGAGAAACCCTTCCTGTGCTGGCAGTGCGGCAAGTGCTACCGCTCGGCCTCGGAGCTGACCGTGCACATGGGCACGCACTCGGAGGAGCGGCCCTGGGCCTGCGCGCAGTGCGACGCGGCCTACCGCACCAAGCTGCAGCTCACCAACCACGTGGAGCAGGTGCACATGGGCGTGCGCTACCCCTGCGCCAGCTGCGGCAAGCAGTTCATGAAGGAGACCTCGCTGAAGAGGCACGAGCTCATCCACACCGGGGAGAGGCCGCACCAGTGCACCGTGTGCGGGAAAACCTTCCTCACCGCCAACGAGCTGCGGCTGCACACGCGCTACCACACCGGCGAGAGGCCCTACAAGTGCGAGGTGTGCGGCAAGGCCTTCATCCAGTCGGGCTACCTCAAGTCGCACATGCGCATTCACACGGGAGAGAAACCCTTCAAGTGTGACCTGTGTCACAAGGGCTTCCGCCTGTCCTACCACATGAAGAAACACCGGCGCACGCACACCGGCAAGCCAAAGAGCTACGTGTGCGAGGAGTGCGGCATCGCGTTCCTCCAGAAGAAGTCGCTCTGGGAACACTCGCTGACTCACAACGTGAAAATCGAACCCTCCTTCACTGAGGAAGTGAGGATAGAGTTTCAGTAGAAATCCATTTCTCCTTTTCTTTTTTACATGCTGCCCCTTTTCACCAGTGAACTTCCTGCTTCTCAATTCCTCCTTTTGCCACTTGATTTTGACCAATCATTGGAGTTTTGTCATCGTTGTTGAGTAACGCACAATAATGATTTCGGCTTACATTGCTCTTGAAAATAAATCTTGGATGTGGAATTTTTTTTGCCCTTGTTTTTAACTCTGAATAACCTTCTAATAAGGGACAGAAGTAGTTGTTGTGATAATTGCTTGAAATCATTCGGTGTTGTGCTTCTTTTCCCAATTTGGTTCATTTTTAAATGAAATTGGTCTGACATCAATTCGGAAGTTCTGGGACGTGGATAAGCCTCCTACAATTCTTTCCTTTTTCGTCAATGTTTTTTATTTAATCCCAGTCACAGAGTGTGGGGTCAGTGCTGTGGTTTCTCCAGCAGGTGGCAGTACCGTCGCGGTAATGTGGATCAGGGACCCGGCATCTGAGGTGGCGCCCTCACGGTTGCCCCGCCCCCCCCCCCCCCCACCTGCTGCCTCAGTTTGTTCAGCAGGATTATTATAATAATATATATATATATATTTTTTTTTAATAAATTGCATTATACGGCATAACGCTACATTCATTTTCCCGGCACTTTGCTTACTCTCCTCCTCCCGCTGGGAGCCACCTGACGGTTGACTCCGAGTGACAGTGGAAACCACAGCGGACACCGCAGCTCATCTGCCCATTTCCACTGAGACGGCTCCGGTCCCTCAGGGGGAAAAACCGAACAGGCCGGCCTGAGTCAGAGTCTCTGCGGAGTGTGGGGAGCAGATCACTTTTTAACCCAAAGCATATTGATTTGTACGAGGCTGTAATTGCTCCAGTGTGTCCCCGTAATTGTTTCCTAGACCAGGCCTCCCCGGTGCCAGGTGGTTGGCAGAGAGAGGGAGAGCCAGGTGGCGGTGACCTTTGACCCCCTCGCCGAAAACGTGACGGCTCTTCGTGGGGTAAGTCAACAGCAACACTTCACACTTTTCAGGCGGCACATTCAGATCTGCTGCCCCTCTTTTTCACATTTGGGCTGCAATTAGTGTACAACATGCTATTGTTCCAACTATTTGTTGTTGTGTGTGTTCCTGACTCATTGGAACATTCCTGGATTTTATAACACATGGAATGTTTGCACACTTTAACAAGTCACGTGGTGTACGAGTAGAAAGGGGGGGGTAGGACAAAATAATGGAAAACCACCCCAAAAATGGGCCTTTTAAAACGCTGGGTGTATGGTTGGTGCCATATTTGGTTTTTCCAGATATTGTGTTTGACACGTGCACCTGCAGTTGATGTGGAGTCCACGGGTTTTGCCTTTTTTTTTTCTTTTAAGGAATCCACACACTTTCGTTGTGTTCCATTTACAAAAAAAAAAAAGAAGGAAAAACTCTGAAGTTTCCGACCTCTGCAGTTTTCCAGGCACATGGAGGCAAACGTAAACAAAGAAAACGTGGCTGACCGTGACGGGATGTTTGTCACAGTGTTCACAAACACTTCAATTGTTCAGCAGGAAGAAAAGTTGATCGTCAACAGGCACCGCGTTGCCATGGAAACGAAGAGAATCCAAACACGGGCCTTTATTCTTTTTTTTTTTTTTACACATTTGCTCCGTGAGGCACCTTTATTTTATTTTATTTTATTTTATTTTATTTTTTCCCCATATGAAACTCCGATACCTGCTCCCATGGTGACCACATTTACCAGTATAACCACCACAACTCCCAAAAGGATCCCAGCAACCACTTGCCATGGATCCTCTGCTTTCATTGTTGATGCAAAGCGTCTTTCTTTTTTCTTTTTTGCAGTCAATGGATGGAGGAGGAAATGAACTGGAAAAGAAAACCCCCTCAGACTAATCAGGAGAGGAGAGTAGGATTGCTCTCCTCATCAAGTGTCTATTTTGATGTGTGTGTTTCTCTCTCTCACACACACGCACACACACACACACACACACCCCCGCTCTCTCTCCCCCCCCATCTTAGGTACCGGCCCCCCCCATCCTTCCTCACCTCTGCTGCATTCAGACAGGTTGTTTTTTTCGATTTCATTTTATTTTGCAAAAGCCCGAAACTTTATCTTGTTTCTCCATCCTGCGTGCGCGCGTGTTAAATGTGACGGTCTAACCGCGTTGGGCCTAATTTAAGTCATCCATGTACTTTTTTTTTCTTTTTTTTTTTTATGTCTAACTCTCTTTAAAGGAGTCAAATCCCTTCAATCATTTTTTTATAAAATAACAGCAAATTCTAGATTATTCAAAACAAAAACAAAAAAAAAAAAGTGGGACTTTCAGAGTCGGATCAGCATCAGCTGGCGGAGGTAGACAGCTTTTATTTTATTTTTTGTTTATTTTTTTTTTTACATCGAAACACTTTCCTCCGTCCTGCAGCAGAAGGGAAAACAAGCCTTCCCCCGGTCAATGAGTTCACCGTGGCGGACGTCTCTTTAGGCCAGGCTGGTTGGGGGGGTGAGGAGGGGGGGGCTCAGAAGCCTCACAACCCAAAAGAAAAGAGACTCGGGGGGAGGAAACCTGGCACCAGGACAGTTCAGACCATTGGGCATTAGAGACGGCGAACAGGGGAAGGTCAGTAGGCCCCCCCCCCCTCCTCCTCCTCCTCCTCTTCCTCCCGCACCAGCCCATCATCCATATCACCACCGTCGGAGGTCTTTGTGTCAGAGGGGTCACCTCGCATCTCGGAGGCCCAGAGGATCAGTGGCTCTGAAAGCAGCTTTGTTCCTCTTCATCACCTTCGTCATCATGATCATCATCGTCATCATATTCAGCAGCTCCGGACAGTGATGCAATCGGAGCCGCAGTCTAGTCTCCCGGAGATAAGTCGGGTCACAGATTGAGGTCACGGAGTGGAAAAACCTAAAGGAGGGAAATCCACCAGCACATTGTGCTCCATTCAAAGTGTTGGAGCGCACACGTGTGTGTGTGTGTGTGTGTGTGTGTGTGTGTGTGTGTGTGTGTGTGTGTGTGTGTGTGTGTGTGTGTGTGTGTGTGTGTGTGTGTGTGT
>JAFBJU010001124.1:165971-170971 GCA_016785305.1 Colistium nudipinnis
GTGTGTGTGTGTGTGTGTGTGTGTGTGTGTGTGTGTGTGTGTGTGTGTGTGTGTGTGTGTGTGTGTGTGTGTGTGTGTGTGTGTGTGTGTAGCTGTTTTTCAGAGCGACAACAATCACAACATTTGTTGACCAGATGCTTCTTCTGTGGAGAAAACCAGGCGGCTCAACAAGTGTGTGAACCACAGGCGCGGTTACCGCGGCAACCAGAGGCACCGAAAAGTCTTATTATTGCTCTTTGAGAAACCCACTTCATTTTCTTCAACATTTCGCCTAATAATAATGTATGCGTTGGCGACTCCTTCCTGGCCCCCGATCCTCATGTTGGACCACCGCCACAGGTTGTAGGTTCTGTTAGCTGTCCTGGTGTCATGTGGGGACATTTGACGGAGCTTACGTTGTGACCCACTTTTTACCCCCAACAACCAGAACTGTTGCGTGACTTTAGTCTTTGGCCCCCCCCTTCGGATCCACACACGCACACACTGGCCGAGCATGCTGGGATACGCGCTGGTGTCCCGTTTTGTGATTGGGTCGCAGCTCTGATCTCTTGTTTGGAGGATGTTGGATCAGCGTTGATATCCCAGCTGAAAAACTGTCTGTAAGCTGAAGCTGCTTTTCACCTTCACTCTAACTGAAGGATTTTTTTTTTTTCCATTGAATTTTTAATTTTATTTTTTATTTTTTGTGCAGTGTTGGTCTGAGAGGAACCAGCCTCCTCCGCCTCTCCACTGTGCTGAAATGTGAAATATGAAATAACATGAAGTCACGTCTTCCTCACCATAAATCCCCATGTGTTTTTTTTTTGGTTTTTTTGCTTTTCCACTCTCCTTTTTTTTTTCTTTTTCTTTTTTTTCCCCCCTCTCCATCAGTCACTCAGTTCACAGAAGCATCAGATGTCACTTGCAGACAGACCTGCTTGTTATTGAGTGGAAACCAGAGCAGTGACAGATTTATTAGCAGAAATTACAGTGACAATGTGCAGAAAGGCAGCAAGGGCTGCACACAGCTTTTAAATGTTATCTTTTTTCACTCCATATTCTCTCCAGTGCACGTGCAGTCAGCTTCGTTTTTTTATTTTGTATTATTTGATTTTTTTTTTACTATCAAGCCTTTTATGAGGGCTTCGTGTTGACTTAGTGGAAAAAGTGTTTTTAATGATTTATTTTGCCCCTTGATCAGATCAGACTTTGGATGGACCGGCTGCGGAATTACGCGCGTGCCAAATTACGCACAACAACCAACACACACGGAACACAACCTGCAGTGTTGTCCTTAACTTCTCCGTCGTGTGTTTTATAGGAGTCTCTCCCTCTCTGTCTGTCTGTCTCTTTCTCTCTCTGTGTGTCTCTCTCTCTCTCCAGCTCTCTCCCCCTCTCCCTCCCCCCTCTCTCTCTCCCTCCCTCTCTCTCTCTCTCTCTCTCTCTCTCGAAACTACTAACCAAGAGAGATCAAAATTCAATCCCGTTCTGAGAAGAAGACTCTCTCTCTCTCGAGCTGAACTACTAACCAAGAGAGATCAAAATTCAATCCCGTTCTGAGAAGAAGAAGAAAAAAAAAAGAGAAGAGAAATGACGTGATTTGAATATGTGCCCAAAATCCTTAATGAATAACTTAGGACGAGTAGGAGGCAAATGCTGCCCCAGCTGTTTCCTGTTGAAAATGTCTGTGTAATGTAGATAAATGTGAGGGATTTTCTCTGTAAATCCGTCTCCTGTTCGCTAAATCTCACTTCTCCAAAACGAGCCTGCGCAATGGAACAAAGTGGGAATATTGAGATGTGACATTGCATCGCATCTCATCCTCTTTTCTGCCCCGATTTTTTAATGACTTCAAACAAGTTCCTTTTCGCCGGGCTTTGACTTGCGCGAGACCCGTGGGGATGTCTTGCGCTCTTTCCTTTCAGTGGCATTTATGTGATGTCTTCAAGGTAACTTACCTGATTTCCTTTTTGGCACTATACGTTATCACCTTGCTTCTGCGCTATTTCTTTTTATTATCGGTATTTTGTGGGCAACACCGCATCCTCGCCTCGTTTAGATTGAACTCATGTTTTATTATCATTATATATATTTTTTTAAATGTCTCATTCCCGTTCTGTGCACGACTTAATGTGGAATTATTGCCATTTTCATGCCGTTTGTTTGTTTTTGTTTTTTTTGTTCATTTTCTGTGCACGCTCCAGTGTTTTTATTTTATTATACATTGTCACCCATTAGCTCTTTTGATTTTTTCTTTTTTTGCTTGAATGGATTGCATGTTTCCCCCCCTGTCATGCATTGTGCACGAGTTTCCCTGCTCGGGATGAATGGCTTGTTTCATCCTCTGTGTCTCTGTCTCTGCGCCTCTTTTTCTCCAGAAAGTCATTTTTTTTTAAAAAAAAGCAGCTCTGCAACTTTCAGAGTAATTACTGCTGACTCTGCATTATGAAGTGCTAAATGTTTAACCTGGTGCTGCGGGGTTGGAAGAGAGAGGGGAAGCTTAACGTGGGACACTTATGGGCGGCCGGGGGTGGTGATGCAGATGGATAATGTCCTGTGTTTATTCTCTTTATTATGTATATTTGGCTCGCGCTGATTCCTCCGCTGCCTATTGGCGGGAGAGCCGTTTTCCATCTCACATTTTGGATGAGGGGGGGAAAAAAAAGATCCCTGGCTCTCCTCGCATCTTTCACTCTCCTTTCTCAATTTTGCCTAAAATCTCGAAATAAGTTTTTTTTTTTGTATCTGCGTAATAATGCGCATAGGTGTGTGCCATTTGGCACCGGAGGTGAAATGCTGACTGCAGGTCAGGTGCTTACCGCTGGATTATTTCTAAATGTCACCGATCGATATGGATCAATACGGTGTGATGTATTTTTTTATTTTTTTTTGCGGGGGGTCGCGCGCTGAGCCAGGTGATAAGACTGTTTCCAGTGTGGGTTGCGCTGCGCTCCGGAGCATCCGCTCCGCTCAGCCTCCTGTTTGGCTGCGTGTCGCTGGCATGAAGTGCAACTTGGGATTGAATACACTTTCCTCCAAAACCTGTAAAGTTACCATCTGTGGCTACTTGTATTTCTTTTCTCTCTTTTTTTTGGTTCCTCCCCTCTTCCTTTTTATTTTGAACAGAGTGAGAATGAGGCTGCATGCGCCTCCAGCTGCTTTCCGCCTTATGTGAGAAATCGTTAAACATCACCACTTCTTGTGTGTCACATTGCTGATGCATACGTGACTTTGAACAATGCATGTGATTTCCCCCCCCCCCCTCCCCTCCCCACAGCACTCGCTTGCGTGCGTAAAAGTGCGCATGGACGCGCGCGTGCTGCGGTGTTAACGGTGAAATGGTTTCTCCCTGTGCGCAGAGTGCGATGTGCTGTATCTCCTGTCGCCACGCCCTCTCACTACTGCTGTGTGTCCTCACCCTGACTCCGACGGCAGAGGGGGCGGGGCCGGAGACCCTGTGCGGGGCGGAGCTGGTCGACACGCTGCAGTTTGTGTGTGGAGAGAGAGGCTTTTATTTCAGTAAGTGCACCTTTTTATTTATTCATAAAGGTTGGCTGTATCCGTCCCAGAGCTCTCCACCTCCAGCGAGCTCATAAATAAAAAAGCAGCCAGTTTGACATCTTGCCTTGACTTTCCTCCTGCATCAATGTTCCCTTTCTTTCTTCCTCCATTCATTCCTCCTCCACTGTTACATCCCTCTCTCTTCTTTTTTTTTCTTTCTTTTTCTTCTCTCTCTCAGGCTCACGTTCATCCCCTTTGTTTTCAGGGCTCCTCTTCACACTTAGATAGACCCGAGCTCAGAGGTCACCTTAATGAAGCAGGGAATCATTAAAAGAGACTTTATTATTGGTGGGAAAAATCCCACTGTAGTCCACGGGGGCCCTGGGCTTTAAGTGGAATTTGGCTGACTGTCTCCTCTGCGAGAGGAGGGGTGTATAGCTGTGAAGTTTTTTTTTCCATCAGAGAAAGGGGAAAAGCAACCCAAAGAAAACCCCTCTACCGAGAATCCAGGATTGAAATCTCAAGTTTTTTTTTTTTCCATTAAGGGTAGAACCCAGCCCAGAGCAGCACAGGATATATGGAGCTGCGGAGGTTAGGTGCACAGGTTTCCTGATCCGCCTGTCCAGAGTCTGAGCTGTGTGAGTCCACTTTACTTTAGAAGCAAATCTGGCCCCAACCCCACCAGGCTAAAGTTTATGACCTCACCACTCGCATCTCTTTTGGCCCACGTCAATCAATTCAACCAATTTGCAGCCAATATGCTGGCGAGAGATACCCTGCTCCATTTTTTTTTAAATATATATATACTTTTCTATTGTTGATCATCCTTCTGACTCTTGTGCAGTTTTGACATAGCAACCCCCGTGCTGAATGCGTTGGTTCCGTCCCAGAGTTATGAGAGATTTTTTTCCACATGTGGCCGAGTTTGTCAGCTGCCAGTTTCAAAAAGAAAAATATATAAGATTTCTGCGGCGGATCAGCAGCATCCATACTGCCTCCAGCCTCTGGGTTTGATTGCTTTCACCTGGAAACCGATGATGGATGGATGGATGGATGGAGGATTAGGGGGGGGGGGGTAACCTGGGGATTTAATCCTAATCTCAGTGCAGCAGTGGGACTAAAGCAGAAAGCCATATCACGTCAATCTGAAGCCGTTAATGTTCCAAATAGATCATTGACAGTTTGATTTTGTGGATCGAAAGCTCCCCTCAGCATGTTAACCCGGTTTTTCGGTGCCGTCTCAGATTTGTGGTAAACAGAAATCGGAAAATGTATAAATGGAGATTTGTATGTCCTGGTGCGAACTCTGCTCCCCAGTTTTGAGGAGGGCCATAAATGTCAGCTGTATCCTCCGGCATCTGCTCGGCCTCTCAGCAGAATCCTGAAATGAACTCACCTGGTAACTCCATCAGGACCACCTGTTGTGCGGCAAAACCCCCCCCCCCCACCCCCCAAAAAAGGGGGCTCCTACAAAGCCCTCCGACAAGGTTCCTATACGAGAGCGCGTCATCGACCCGTCT
>JAFBJU010001124.1:173471-176100 GCA_016785305.1 Colistium nudipinnis
TCAGCCCTGTGTGTTATATTCAGAGCTACAGGAGGTAGAATCAGCAGCGCGCACACACACACGCGCACACACACACACACACACAGACTCAGCAGCAGCAGGGGATTATGTGGATTATAGGATGATCAGGACCCCCCTCCTCCTTCTCCTCCTCCTCTTCCTTGCTGCTTTTTCACTGGACCTGAACACGCACACACACACACACACAAAGAAAAGTGAAAACGTGAAGAAAGACCTCCCGTGTCCTCCCCATCTCTCCCCTTTATATCCCATAATGACCTGCAGACTCCCGTGAACAAAGACGGCGTCTCACGAAATGAAGGGGTTTGAAGACACAAAAAAAAACACGACTTTTACCCTTTCGTCTCTTCGTCGTCAGCTTTGATCCAATTACATCATGTCGGAGTTGTACAAAAAAAACCAAAAAAAAAACGAGAGGACTCATGGAGTTGCGTTAGCGTGGAGATCCCTGAGATTTATTGTCGATACCCTGGAAGCGCTTGGCCGTTCCTGGCGTTGCATTTTTTCACTCGAGCCGTCAAGAGGCCTGCACATGGTGTTTATCACATGTCCACACGCTCCTGCCAACGCTTTAAAAATAGAAGTAGTTCAATTCAAGCTACATTTTTTTTTTTTTTTTTTTAGGCTAACAGAAAGATACGGTGACACGGCAAAGGACTCGGCCTGACCTCTGCACAATGCGTTTTATATATTGGCGTAGAGAGGAATCCTGCGCACTCTGATTTAACTTTATAGACCTTTAAAATACCCCAAAATGAAGTGATTGACAGCGTGCGGGGTTATTTTTAATATTTGATGCTTTTGTGTGTAACAAAAAAAAAAATGCATTCTCCAAATAGTTTGCAATTTCACTTGAAGAATTTGTCCTACTTGACTTTATTTAACATCCACTCATATTTTATACATTTTTTTCATCATAATCCAGTCAAGTTTAAAAAAATAATAATAATTCTGGCCAAACCTCGATTAAACACACTCGAATCTATACCCACCATGTGGTGAACCACACTTTTGATTCTCAGTGGAATATATTCGGAATCGGATTTTTAGTGTCACCGACACATGAATGTAAGGAACACTTCTCTCCTGCCATAAACTCTTAGTGCGATACCAGTGATGCAGAGGTAGTTTCCAGTCCTCCGGCGGCCCTGGGAGTCCCAGCTGGGCTGTAAACCGCCTGACACTCTGCAGGAGGAGGAGGAGGAGAAGCGCGGCGGCGGCGGCGGCGGCTCCAGGAATCCGCTGCGTTTTATTGAGCGTGACGCCGAGCCGTAAAACTCAGAAGCTTTCTGTACAACTGTGGAATGGAGGAATCCAGCCATCGCTCCTCAGAGGCGTCACGGGCTTCTCAGAAAAGCTGAGCCGAGAGCGCCGCTCAGGAGGCAACGTGTAAAATTTAAAAAAATAAATAAAAAAAGAGCCAAGAGAATTTAGGTCAGCTTTTAGCTCCAGAAGGGTGGAAGGTCAGAGACGGACGATGAGCTTCCACAAGTCTGAGGACCAGATACGGAGAAGCAAAAAATAAATAAAAAATCTAACTGGGCTTGAGTCCTCCGGTGCCCTCTGTGCACTCCCGGTGAACCCGCGTAACCACTGATCTGTCCACGTTGGCGGCAGCTCTCCATTGGATCTCCATTGTACTCGGACTTGGACGCAAATTCAAAAGAGTGCAGAGTTAGAATTATGGGGGAAAAAAAAAAAAAAAAAAGGGGCAAACATGCCAGAACATATCAAAACGTCCACAGAAACCATCCGAACCGCTTGTTCAGCATGAGGCCGTGTTCAGAGAGCTCCCATAAAAGACTGCAGCTATGTTCGACTCATTAATGGAGATTTTTGATGCCAAAATGCTAAAATGCTAGCGAAAGAGCTAAGACAAGTTTCGACGGAGGCTTTTTTTTTTTTTTTTTTTTTTTTCAAATCCTACCAGGGGTGAGTATTTGACCATCTTCGATGGAGTAATCCTTTAATTACCTCTCTGTAGTCGCGCCAACGTAACAAACCCAGTCTGTATATATTACTGTAATTGTGCAGAAATTGAATATGGCTGCACATTTCCGCTGTAAAATAAATCACCCGCTGTAAGAAAGAAAACCGAGCCGTGGTGGTCATAATGACGGGCTGAAATGCTGACACAGGTTTTTTTTTTTTTTTTTTTTTACTGATCCCAGCCCCTCACGTGTGATCCCTGCGTACCATGCGAAGGAGCATCTGAAATCACTGCGGTTTACTCTGCTTTGTTTAACGACAGCTCCTTGTTTACGGGCGGATTACAGCACTCATCCATGCGACTGAAGCATTTAAAACCTCCCAAAGCTTTCAGACCCTGATTATTGTATGCGTGTGTGTGTGTGTGTGTGTGTGTGTGCGGGCTGCCCCCCCCCCCCCCCCCCCCCCCCCCCCCCCCCGAGACACACACCTCAGCTCTGTGTGTGTACACAACAACCTGCCCCAGCTGATTATCCTACATTTTACAACAACCGGTGCCAGCCAGCTGATTTCTCTCCTCTTCCTTCTTCCAGCTGTTTGTGCAGCGGGGGTTGCGAGCTATTTTCAGAATAATAGCGGACGTTCATTTGTTAGGGGCTTTATTGGGAGGGATTGGCGA
>JAFBJU010001124.1:178249-246900 GCA_016785305.1 Colistium nudipinnis
GAGAGAGAGATCCTTTTAAGATTGGACTGTGTGTGTGTTTCTCTCTCTCTCTCTCTCTCCTTCTCTCAAAAAAGAAAAACCATTAGCAAGAGAAGGAACTAAGTGGTTTTTGTGGTAGACCCTGTGGCACTTCAGCTCCCCAGGTGGCCTGTACATGATGTGCTGGAGTTCTGGCTTCTGCCGTGTCTGGACATTGTGTTTCGTACGGGGTGTTTGTGGGTTGGTGGCGTTATGTAAAAAAAAAAAAAACGTTTGCGCATAAATCTGATTGTTCTAGGACATTTACTCAGTTTTTGTGTCAGTTAACGATAATGATGCTATTTTGTAGGATTTTGCATCATTACATTATAAAGATACTGCAGCGGATTAAAAAAAAAAAAAAAAACTGCTGTTTTATTATTCTATATTTTTTTTTTGATAAGATTGACAGATGAAGCCGCAGCTACGTCCACATTTTTGCCAAATTTCTCGTCTCTTTTGTCGCCGGCAGGAAGTGCATCAGAAAAACTCGAGTCGAGGCAACACGGGGGCCAGAAATTACAGAATGTAGAGGCGCGGAGAATGGACAAATGCCCAGTGACTGGGGGAAGAGAGGAGAAAGGGGGCGTGGCCTTACCCGGTGCCCCTGTGGAATGGTTCCCTGTAAATCCAAGCGGAGAGGACGGTCCCACCCTGAGAGCTAAGTGGTGTCAAAGGGGGTTTCGATGTGATTATATTATACACTGCACCATTCCATATGGGGGAGGAATTCGTTGTTCATGCCATGTGACAGGCTAGTTTAGCTGCTGAGACACCAACCAGAGCTTATTGTAACCCCACGTGTGTGTGTGTGTGTGTGTGTGTGCGTGTGCCCCCCCCCTCGCCCCTGACACTTAGAAAAGTAAGTGCCCCACGTTTTGGGATCAGATGATCTGAATCTCAAGTGTGTGTTTCTGCACCGTGCATTATCATGATTTTTTTTTTGTCAAACTATTTTCTTTTTTTCTTTTTTTCTTTTTAAATAGGACAAAGACCAGGTGGCTCATTATCTGACTTTAAAATGTTGATGTATGAGGTGATTTTTTTTTTTTTCTTACCTTGAGCCCAATTCAAATCCCCAAGTCTCAGAGATTTGAGTCCGGTCCAAATCCTCCCTAAGCCTCAGGAAGTGTTGAGACTCGGAGGACTAAGTCCACAATCCAAACACTTCTATAAAAACAAATCATGTACTATTAGAAGGTATTTTGAGGCTTGTGGGAAAGACAGGTACTGGAAATATAGAGTTGTTTTTTTTTTTCCTTTTTTGCTAAATTGTAAAACAAAATGAGCTAGAAGCCACATGAATTGAATTTGATTTGTCGGTCAGGGTACGGTGTTTGTGTGGTTGTCAGAAATGGGTCATTCAGAGAAATCAAAGTGCATTTGGCACATGTGAGTGAAATAAGGTCAAAAAGCGCCAATCCGGCGAAATGTTTGCCGTCGTTTTCACATGTCACCACTGCGGACAAATGCGTTTTTTTTTTTTGTTTGTTTTTTTTTTCTTCCATCCAATCCAGTCACACCACGATCAACATTTGATTCTGAGTGGAGGCCTGAGTTCAAGGTGAAGCACAAGTCAGGCCAAGTGTAGACAACGAGCACTCGGAAATAAAAATAAAAAAAAGGGCCCCACAATCTACGGGGGCAAAATATTTTTCGTAATGAACCAACAAAATGTTCCCTTATCTCTAATCCAACCGATGGAACAGTTTAATAATTGATGGATCTTGGCCTGCGACTTTTTTGTTAGTTTGAGGAAGGTGAGAACGTTGTTACTTCAGTTGTGGCACAATGGCGAGAGTACAACAAAACTCATCCACCCCAAAGTCCAGCGGAGAAATTTATGATAAATATTGGTGGGCCAAAACGACAAAAAGTCCTCTTCCCGGAGATGTGAGACCCAGCGCGCGCACACACACACACACACACACACACACACACACACACACACAAACACAAACACGCATACAAAGCACCCAGTGTCAATGAGAGTTGTGTAACCGTGAGCAAGGTTCAACCACACACACACACACACACACACACACACACACACACAAAAATGAAAAAAAAATAAATAAAAAAGCCAGTTCTGAGAAGTCCTGTTTGTTCATTTTCGTCGCACAAACCGCGCCAGGCATCTCATCTCTGGCTCCGCCTCCTCTGCCTGTGTATAATCAAACAGTACTCCCATTTATGTTAACCTATGCATCGCTATCATTCATTGTACATGATGGTTTCATATAAAAGAAAAAAAAAACTGTATTAAGAATCCTATCCACTGTATAATGGTGCTATTTTGTAGTTTGTTACTTGCGACAGACGGACGGACGGACGGACGGCAGGGCTTACATCGGAGGTCTTCCCTTTTGCACAGCCTCGTGGCCACCATTTTAATAGTGTTTTTATTTGTAAGCTGTTTCAATAAGGTAGTAGCGTACGCGAGTAAATGTATCTGTGTGAGATCTGTGAATGCATGGAGAATTAAAAAAGAAAAACTAAATTACCATGTCGTGGTCCCAAAGAAGGCAAAATGCTATTTTTTCTACTGTTTTTAAATTATTTTCTCAATATAAAAAAAAAAAAAATATCCCCTATATGCCAAATAACTTGACAAAAAGTACTGTGAACTGTGATTCTTCCAATTGTGTCGTCGGAAGTCGTGGTGTGCTTTGTCTGTCCTGAGGTGGGTGTGTGTGTGTGTGTGTGTGTGTGTGTGTGTGCGTGCGCGTGTGTGTGTGCACGCATCTCACTGGAAGCCACGACTATTTAAAAAATCACTTAAAGCGAGACTACGTAACTTTTGCTGAACAGCGGCCACTGTGGCCCTCTGGTGATCAATCAAAAATAATGATCACACAGTCGAGTTTTGCCTTTAATTCCCCAGATGGTCATCGGATGCTTTAAAGACGCTTCTCTGATGTTTTTATCTGTATAATGCCAAAAATGTGGAAAAATAGCGAGAGAGAGATCCAAGTCTGCAAAAATGGAATAGTCTGAAATTTGGAATTTGCTCCATTTAAATCTGAATTCCAAAATCTAAAGAATGGGTCATTTCTAAATGCTCATTTTAGAAAGACAAGAGTTGGATGGTCTCGCTTTAAGCTCAAACCAGGAGTTGGATTTATTTGGTCCAAAAAATATTGGTCGGCACCTCTCTGGATTCCAAAAAAAAAAAAAAGCTTTAAACGTGTGATTTTTTTACCTGTAACCGTGGAGGTTGCCTTTCTCAATGTTTTGGTGACTTTTTGGAAAATTGACCCACGTCGACGGAGAGGAGAGAGACAGAAGCTGGTTGGAAGAAATCACGGATCCGCAGATATACAGTACAAACCAAAGACTTTCGTGATGTTTGAAATAAAACTGAACCTCACACTCAGCATTGTTATTAAAGATCATAAAAGATCACGCATCGCCGTCCCTGTCTGAACTGCACTGCAGCTACCACACGCCCCCTTCACACCACTGGTCTCCCGCCGTGGATCTGGACATTTTTGGAGCAAGTCACTCGTTTCCGATATTTCTTTCTTTTTTTTCTTTTTTTTTTTTCTTTTTTTTCACGCCTGTGAAATGAGGAAGAAAAAGGTTACAAACAACGAAAAAAACATCTGCAGCTCACTGTCCCGAGGGGGGGAAAAAAACTGTTTGATCACAGCGCTGTTATTGAAGGTGCTTGATTGCCTTGTGTAGAAAAAAAATTATAAAAAAAAAAAAAAAAAAAATGCATTTTCAACTGACAAAATTGTTCACCATTCCTGCTGAATAAACCACTTGTCAACATCACACAAACGTCTGGAGGGATTTTTATTATTTATTTATTCTCATAATCATCTCGTACAAAGAGTGAACTGCAGTGATTTATTTCTGAGGAACTCTGGGTTCAGACGCATTAAAACAGCAGATCATTCTCTCTCTCTCTCTCTCTCTCTCTCTCCCTCTCTCCCTCTCTCCCTCTCGCTCTCTCTCCCCCTCCCTCTCTCTCTGTTTTTAAGGCATTGGGGCCGTAGACGACGAGGCCGTAACTGGAGCCCGAGCTGTGAGTGTGTGTGTGTGTGGGTGTGTGTGTGTGTAGCTGGGTGTGCTGAATGACAAAGTAATACTTCCTGAGTGTGTGTCGAGGTCTGCCAAAGCAAACGGAGCGGGGCGTGGCCGGAGCTGCGTGTTCAGCTCTTTGCGAGGAGGATGTTCGCAGGGACAGCACTTTCTCGACTTTTGATAAACCGTGGAGCGGCACGGAAGGGGGTTGGCAAAATCCCGGTTCTCGTCCCGGTTTCGCCCATCCTGGATGTTATTTCATCTCCTCCTGATGACTAATACAAGAATCAATTATCTCGCCCCCTAATGGCTGCAAGCTTGCAAAATCTGGGGAGTTCAAATAAATCGAGAGAGAGAGAGAGAGAGAGAGAGAGAGAGGCCTGGCTAACCGAGCCACAACAAATCCGGCAACCATCAAAGTGGCCATCATCTAGTTTTTATTCATTATTACGCAAAACACCGTAGCATCCTGATCATCTCTGACGTGTTCACCCGGAGGACCCGGATGGTTGTGGGTTTTTTCCCCCCCCCCATTGATCTGCTTGCACTCAGGATCCAGATCATCTGAGGACACCGGACTCTGGCCTCGGGCCCTGAAACACAATCTCTCCACACTCTCTCCAACTCCTCATCCTAAGCACACAATTGTCTTTTGAATGACCTTGTGGTCCGTTTTACTACACTCACCAATTTTGCTACTTATTCTACTGGTTGTTTTACAGGAAAAGCGGTTGCGAGGCTTCATCAGTCTTCAAGCATTCATTTTTTTTCCTACAGGACACACAGGATTAGTTTTTTTTTGTGCTTTGCTGTCGTCAGTTCACCGTTTGTTGTCTAGAACCCACCGACGCGGCCAGGGGGGTTCCAGCCTTGGATTGCCAGGCGTCGATCGTGGCAAATTTATACCAGGGGCCTTGTGTCACCTTTTATTGTCGTCGTGAGCCAAGGCCAGATGTAAATGGAAATAGACACAAGAGCCTAACAAGTGCACCCTGGGCCCTCGCGCCGCAACCAGGAAAATGTACAGTCAGATCAAAGCGTGTGTAAAAAAAAAAAAAAAAAAAAAAGTGTTGAAACCCATGCAGGAGATTCTCTCCTCTTTCTCGATTTCAGTCGACAGTGGAAATTCACTGAGGCTTGATTATAGCAGGAGAGTGTTGGCTCAGCTGTGCGCTTTAAGAACCCATGATGTCAGAGCCTTATTTTGCTTGGAGAGACTGTGATCAGCTGCATTGTTCCAGGAAACCATGGTCTGTTCTCTGGGCAACACACAAAAAAAAAATCCTGCCCAAAGTGCCCTAACCCACAATCTCTGCTGAATGCCGTACACACACACACACACACGCATACACACACACACAGAGAGGCACACACAAGAAGCATCAGTGCAACAAATGTCCTCCGACAGATTTTCCCTCCCTGCTGTGACAGTGCTTTTTCTTCCTTTTTTATATTAATTTATTTTTCTACGAGTAGACGTGTGTTGGGGGGGGGGGGGGGGGAAAAATGGGGGGGGGGGGGGGGGGGGGGGGGGAATAATGTGCCAGCCCCGGAGGATTATAAAAACAATGCTGCTACTGATGTCATAGGGCTGCAGATTTACGAGGTCTCTTTACGCACAGAGCCGCGGGCGGCGTGATGGAAGTGCAGCACCGTGGACTGACAGTGGATGCAAGCAGCTGACTAGGGGCTGATGGGAAAAAAAAAAAAATCCAAATTCAAACCGTGCACAACGCTGAACGGGACGTGGCCGCACATGCACAGGAACACACAGCCCAGTGTGATCCAGTGACAGCACAGTAGTTGAAGAAAGGTTCCACAGGGCCCGCGTTTTGGAAACATGATGATTCACTCACGCTCATGGATACCCACCGAATCACATCTGGTCCTCATAAGATTATTTGACTCTTTTTTTTCTGCTAATGTTCTTTGTTAGAGAATTATGGTAATGATTTCTTAGAAATTCAGACCAGTGAAAAAAATAATAAAATAAATCACAGTTACCAGATAAAGACCTTCACCACCACCAGCTCCGAGTTGGCTGAATCTTCACTTCACAGACATTTTCACTGCAGCTACTGTCCACATGGGCTCATATCAGGAGGAATATGTGAAAAAAATACTTGGGAGGGGGGGGGGGGGGGGCGCCCGGGGGGGGGGGGGGGGGGGGGGGGCACATCAGCGAGAGAGAGAAAAGGTTACGACAACAGCGCACAAAGCTCACAAGTTCACTTGTGTGCTTCTGCTGGAACGGCGCGGCCCCTGCGGACGAGTTCAGTCCTTCAGCTGAAGCTCCTCGGCCTCCAACAATAACACTTACAAAATAAAGTCCGACGGCTCCAAGTGAAAATCACTTCAGCTGTTATTCGCGTCCCGCTTCTCCAGCAGCCCCGTGCACTACGGCTCCCGTAAGGTGAACAAGGTGAAGTTGCGGTTTTATTGTCATTCCGCATGTTAAATGATGAAGTCCAGCAGCCTCAAGAATAAATAACGTTATCAGGAATAAAACATTAAATGTAACCTGGAAGACTTTCTCCAGAGCACACGAACAACCACATCTTTTTGTTGAATCCTTAAAAAAAAGGCCAGAGAGTGAAGCATTCTGGGATTCCGGGGAAGAGTTTCAAATTCATTGAGATAACAATGCTAATTAGAAGGCGAGAATATTTAATTCAGTGATCATAAGGTGGATCATAAGGATGTCAATAGTTCATTAAGTGATTCAAATGAATAGAAATAATATAACAAGAAAATATTGGAGTAAAAAAAAACTGCCGTACCTGGCTCCAGGTGTGTCAGGCAGACGAGGGGGCGGGACCAAGACAGACAGAAGGTATTAGCAGAAGAAAAGCAGCAGCTGTAGCTCTCTCTCTCTCTCTCTCTCTCTCTCTCTCTCTCTCTCTCTCTCTCTCTCTCTCTCTCTCTCTCTCTCTCTCTCTCTCTCTCTCTCTCTCTCTTAGTGAGTTCCTGAAGGTTTCATTTGCTTCCTGGAGAGAAGTCACATGACCAGAGCAGGAATTGTTTGCCATGTGCTGGCCAACTCTCACTGCCACGTGTTTCTCCAGGATCTGGTAAGTCAAATGTGTTGTGCAAACAAATTGTGTCTTGAATGTTTATTTTACCTGGGGGGGAAAAGGAAAAAAAAACAACAACTTTCACATGATCTTGGAGAAATGCAATTTGAACTTTGAGCCCAAATATTCAAATATGTGGCTGTGTGAAATGAACTGATTGTTCCCGATTGACATAATAAGAGTTAAAACGGTTAAAAACATGCCAGCATGCTGATGATGGGGAGTGTGGAAATGGGGTTTACACCAAATAGTCCAAATGGTATTTCAAGGGGCCGTATGAAATGAATCCATCTCAGTGTGACGGTGAAGCCAGGAAAAATAACACATTACAACAACAACGATAATACAACGTAACACGTAGAACTTTGAGTTCAGCCATTGCTCGTTCAGACGAGTGACAAATAACATTCTTGCTAAATGATACAACCTCATTTGGTGTTTTAATGATTGTGTTGAAGTGCGTTGTGTACCTCGTGTTTGATTTGGTTTAGATCTGGTGACTGATGAGGGCACAGCATGTGATTCACATCCTTTTTTTTTACTCAATTAAGCCATAAAGTGAACCCAGTGACCTCTGGGTGGTGTCACCTGTAAAAAGAACGGTTTATTTAGCGTCTAGACGAGAGAATGGTTTTAAATCAAAACTATTCAATCAAAATCATCATATTTCACCCCCAAAAAATGTTGACCTATTCCTTAAAAAAAAGAATGACTCATAATTTGCCACAAAAAGCTGTTTGTATTGGTCTCAGTTTGGGCTTTTCTTTTTTATGATGCGTGTTCTCGACCTTTGGCCTCGCTCATCATAGGATTTAGTTCCATCTCTGATTCAGGGACGTGGACTCACCGGGTCTCTGTCCCATCACCTGCTGGCTTCATTTCTGCATGTGGATTCTGTGAGAAAGAGTTTCGGCCCTCTCACCTCTCGACCTGGTTCTGTGAACTGTGAACTCCTGCTGTGTTTTTCACTTCTTTTTTTTTTTTGGCCATTTTTCTGAATTCATCACACTTCTAAACGGACATAATGAACCCATTCACCGGTTTCACCACCTATTCATGGCATCATAAGCTCATTTCCTGCAAGCGGCCTGTGACCTTTGACCCCTCAGAATGGACCCCTGCAGGAGACGCCCTTCTTTTTTACGTCCAGCATTTAAATCCGTATCTATAAAACAGCCAATAGCCGTCATGTCAGGCATCTGTCGCAGACGCCATGATCTCCATCTACTCCCTTCTCTTCACTCTGGTGCTCTTCTCCGAGCTGAGCGGCCGCTCGGTCACCGTGGCCTCGCTCGCCGCCAAAGTAGACGACGGCGTCCTCGGCCGGGACGGCCTGGGCTCGTTCCAGGGTGACGAGTCCATGACTGAAGGCGACGCGTACAGATCCGGACTCGTCCTGGACCACAGCATCCAGGATGAAGATGGGAACTCCAAAATCATCATCGTCACGGTGAGTGGATTTTTTTAAAGTGAAATGCTGGGTTTAAAGGATTGGTTGATTCAATTCAACTTTTTTATTATTTTTACATATTAATTATTTATGTCGGACCAGAATTAAACCATTTTTAGATGTAAGCTGTAGATCAAGTAATTTGCTTTCCAAAAAAGGGCTTTTATTTTTAAAACATGGCAACCCTCATGTTTTTCCTATTAAGTTTAAATCTGACTCATAATTAAAATGGATAGAGTCTTGAATTATTTGACGTAACTGGAGTCCTAGCTCTTTCAAATTCCACTTTCCCAGTTTCGTAACTTGGATAAATTGGAAACAGAAGAATTGTATTTTTAGAAATCGCACCCCTCTGGCCAAAATATAAATATTCTCCTCTTTGTGAAATGTATGTGTAATATATTTGCGGACCGGGTGAACCGACCCCCTTCATCGTGTCGTTCGACAGCAACAAAATCATTTAATTCAATTTCACCGGCGATTTGGATTCTCCGCAGTGAATTTATCCCAAATAAAGTTCCCTGGCTCTCCTCCACGCGCCGTCATTCAGCCCAACGTTATTCTGCCAGCGACAGTCACGCATCGTAACCGCGCGCTGTGGGAGATCTCTCTTTACGGACGACCTCAGTTAACCAAAGTTCAGCAAACGACAAAGAGCGCATTATCTCCATCCTGTGCCTGAACACCCCCCCCTTTTCAATTTGGTCACCATTGAGCCTGTAATTTCTCTCTCTCACACACACACACACACACACACACACACACACACACACACACACACACACCAATGAAAATCTTTTTTTTACGACGGCTTTGGAAAAAACGGGGGCGTGCCGTTTAGGCGTAAAACATTTAAAAAAAAAAAAGGTCAAATGATCACGAGCCTAGAAGGGGCCCATGAATGTATTAGAATTTATTAGAATCAGAGTGGGAAGAATGACGTGGGGTTTCCTGTGGTTTGGATCCGCCGGTGGTTGTACGGATTCCGACACCCGTGTTTCTGCGAGAGCTCCCATTTTTGATTTATGGGGGGGGGGGGGGGGGAAGGGGGGGGGGGGGGGGGGGGGGTATATGTGGTTTTCTTCCTGGGTCACACGTTCACGTTCACGTCCCCGATCGATAACTGTGTTTCAGGACGCCAGGCCGAGAGGACCCGGGGTGCGCCGGCTGACCTCGGCCTTCGCCCGGAGCCTTCCGCTGCTCACCGAGCAAGTGCTGGGCCGCTCTCCCGCCGAGTTCAGTCCCAGGATGGATCGCAGAGACACCGACCTCGACCGTACGTGTCCACCAAATTTTGCTTTTTCTCCAAATAGATGAGGATTTAACCATTTCTAATTCCCTTCATCTTGATATTGATATGCTTTCCTCCTCCTCCTCCTCCTAGTTCTGCGGTGTATGATCGGAAGAGTGTACCGACCCTGCTGGGAATCCTCCAAACCCCTCCCGGATGTGTTGTGAATAAAATCTCAAAAGTCTCAAAGTGAATTGGGTTTGGTGGTATAAAAAAAAATAATAAATAACTGTGCACAAACATGTAAAACTAAATAAAAGTTTATTAAAACCAAAAAAAAATGATTTTGTTGAATATTACAGATTAAATTGGAAAAATATGCCCTTATTGCTCTCTGGCCAAATCGTTTTTCTTTTCTCGCCCCCCTTTCGGGGCCCTTGGTGCAAAAATGTCATTAAAAAAGAAAAAACGAAATTAAACTCTGAAGAAGCTGGTCAGCTTCCCCTGTCCAGCGATGAGCTTCTTCTTACTCGAGGCCTTGCTGGCCATCTTGACCGAGACCCCGGTGGGCCGCTTCTTCTCCGGAGGCTGGTTCTCCGACCCCACCGAATCCACCTGCTTCCTCTTGTTGCCCTTGCTCTGCGCCTGCGTGCCCCTTTTCTGGGGGTTGCTTCTGGTTTGGGCGTTTCCAGCGCTTGGCCGGAGCGCAGCCCCCCGCCGTCCGCCACTCTGCTCCTTCTTTGGACATTCGGGCCGAGGCTTGGCTGGAAAGTCTGAAAACCAAACAAAAGCCAGTGTGAAAAAGCTGGTTGAAAGAGAGGAAAAAAAAAAAAAAAGGAAAAAAAAAAAAAAAAAAATGGTGTGACGAAAAAGGGGAAAAAAAAAAAAAAAATGGTGTGACGAAATTGCTGACGTTCGCTGCTCGTTGAAGCAGGCTCCTTGTGTTTATTCTGCCAAGCTGAACTTGAACATTTGTCATGTAACCTGATGGAGCGGAGCCTGAATTCCCCTGAAACAAAAGGGGGGGGGCAAAAGGTCTGTGCGTGTGCGTGTGCGAGCTCGTTTTTTTTACTACAGATGTGGGGTTGTGAAGGTTTTTATAGAATGGGGATTCGTTTAATGGTTCTAATGGTGAGCTCTGGTCCCCGAGCCGAGGAAGGGGGTGGGGGGGCAGCCAAGGGTCGGAGGATGGAGGCGGGGCCTGGGCCGGCCTCCAGCCGAGTGACGTCACAGGAAACGATAACTTTTCTCTGCATACAGCTTGAGTTGTGTAGGTTTACCTGGGGCCGTGCCCTCCTCCTCCTCCTCCTCCTCCTCTTCTTCCTCTTCCTCCTGGGCCGGGCTGGTTTTGGGCTTGGGGGCCGGGTGCACGCAGGTGGGAACCTGGCTGCTGCTGGGGAAGTCCAGCACGCGGCTGAGCGGCAGCTCCTCGTCTCCGTACGTACAGGCGAACTGGGATCGGATGACTCCTTCTCTGGCCTGGAAAAGATGGAAAAGAAAGCACCAATTAAATTTGGCCGATATGATGGGACAGGACATGGTAGAGGATGGGTTTGGTGTTTTGATAAAGGAAAAAAAAATAATACCCCAAAAAGGTGATCAGATTCAGACTTCAGCCAAGCCTTACACCACTTCAGTCAGCAGGAAGTTATCCTTAATCTTATCCCAACTACACTTTTCAGACGGAGCACCTCATTAAATAAAACTTTGTGGAAAAGTCCAGGTTAGCGAATGATACCGAAGACAATCCCGGCCCCGGGGCACACGGATCCACGGCTTTTCATCCCCCGTTTCATCTACGCCTGCCTGGGATTATCACAATCCCAGGATTTCACCCTTCGGGCCAGAAGGCCACAGACGGGAGAGAGAAAGCAAAAAAAAAGAAAATAAATGCAACGAGCAAAGCTGGGTGGGCTTTAAAGCACAAAGGGATCAGGGTGTGTTTTCTTTTCCAAGGAACTTCTTAAAGCAGCTCCTAAAAACAACAGTAACCCCACAGCCCAGGCACACTCCCATAATGGGCCGAGAAACGTATGGATGCCAGTTGCAAAAAAAATAAAAAATAAAAATCTGAAAACAATAGCCAGGGGGCGGAAGAGTGAACAGGGCCAAACCATGACCGCCAGAGAACCTCTAATCCAATTAGAATAGGTGGGAGCCCGACGAGACGGCCGTCCTGAAATAACCCCCCCCCCCCCCCCCCCCGAAAAAAAAAAAAACCCCCCCGGACCAGGACATTCCTCACAGGGCATCCAAAGCCAGGTGCAAAAAATAATAAACCACTGCAACCCACTGGGCTCTAACACGCAGGTGGCAGAGCAGGTGAATCACAACCTATTCCTGTATTATTCCCTCTTTGCATGAAATTTCAACATAACGGCAATACATTTGCATAAGGAGATTTACTCCACGTTGTTTTTTTGTTTTTTTTAAATCTTCGGATCATCTGTGGCATGGTGAAGAAAAAAAAATGGGGAAATCGCCCAAATGCTACAAACCAGATCCGTCCGTCCGTGTGTCAGTGCCAGTTGACGTCATGTGCATGATGAAACCGCCCCGGAGAGAAGTGCGTGGGATAAAGTCTTTCAGCAGACAACAGGAAACAATAACCTTTCAAGCCCCCCCCCCCCTTTCATTCCTTTTTTTTTTTTTTTTTTTTTTTGCTTAGTCGAGTTACGCGACTGATATGGCATCTTCAAAGTGAAATTGATGCAGAGAGCTTCCGCCTCGCCGAGTTCAGGAAGCGGTGAGCTGCCCAGGGACCATTACGGCGCACTCACACAGGAAGGCCGGGCCAGATTGTGGCGAGCTGAAATGACATCTGCTAACGCAATCAAATAAAGCGAGCCATTTCAATAATGTGTTCTGCATGCATGTTAAAAAAAAAAAAAAAAAAAGAGTTCACACAGCGGAGCTACTGAATGATAAAGGATGAGTCGGTTAAAAAAAAAAATGAAAAAAATGGGAGTGACTCAGCAGTTGTGAAAAAAAAAAACTATCACAGTTCATTTACATTACATTTCTAAATGTATTATCTGGAAATGTAATTTCTAAAGCCCCAATGGCCCCTTCAAGGGTAATATTATATTAATATAAGGAGTATTCTGATGCGTTCAAGAGTTTCAAAAAGAACCTAAATATATATATTAGCACGTAATATTTTTTTTTATGTGAAAACAGTATGAAAGTCATTCAACCAGCTCTCTGGAGTTGTGAAAGACTTTTCCCCCCCCCCCCCCAACTAAAAAATGTTTTTTTGTTCTACAGTTTAATTTAACCTCGATTGGATTGTGTTGTTTTTGTCTGAATCTTATATCTGGCTGACTAATCTATAATGTGCCATTTGTGGGTTTTTTTTTTTGTGTTTGTCAAAAAAATAATAATAATAATAATTCAAAAAGAACTTTAAAAATCCAGTATTGATTGTGCAACATAATAGGGTAGAAGACTATTAAAAGGTATTTGTATAAAAGTACAGACCTTGAGGAAGGAGAAATGTGCCAGGAAGTGAACGCGAGATACTGCTATCAGATGTGGAACAGTGTGTACTCCAAGCAAAGGGTTCTATTCTCACAACTTATCATGAGAATCGGTTCACGGTCTGAATTCCCCGGGAATAAGTCATTTTATGCCGTGGATTTAAAACGGCAGCCCTCAAAACCGACCCTAAGAGCTAAAACACAGCTGTGCAAACGGCCAAACGGTGGAAGTCAGTTAAGATGTGAGCTTCAGCTAAGCAAATAAATAATAATACCAGGGAGAAATTACAGGATATAAAGACATTATTTTCAATGTTTGCACATCTGATTCAATTTGAAGTTAAGTGATGGTTGGGATTTGGCGCCGCCGGACCGGAGGGGCCCCACGTTGTGAAAACAGTATGAAAGTCATTCAACCAGCTCTCTGGAGTTGTGAAAGACTTTTTCCCCCCCCCCCCCAACTAAAAAATGTTTTTTTGTTCTACAGTTTAATTTAACCTCGATTGGATTGTGTTGTTTTTGTCTGAATCTTATATCTGGCTGACTAATCTATAATGTGCCATTTGTGGTTTGTTTTTTTTGTGTTTGTCAAAAAAATAATAATAATAATAATTCAAAAAAAAGTTTAAAAATCCAGTATTGATTGTGCAACATAATAGGGTAGAAGACTATTAAAAGGTATTTGTATAAAAGTACAGACCTTGAGGAAGGAGAAATGTGCCAGGAAGTGAACGCGAGATACTGCTATCAGATGTGGAACAGTGTGTACTCCAAGCAAAGGGTTCTATTCTCACAACTTATCATGAGAATCGGTTCACGGTCTGAATTCCCCGGGAATAAGTCATTTTATGCCGTGGATTTAAAACGGCAGCCCTCAAAACCGACCCTAAGAGCTAAAACACAGCTGTGCAAACGGCCAAACGGTGGAAGTCAGTTAAGATGTGAGCTTCAGCTAAGCAAATAAATAATAATACCAGGGAGAAATTACAGGATATAAAGACATTATTTTCAATGTTTGCACATCTGATTCAATTTGAAGTTAAGTGATGGTTGGGATTTGGCGCCGCCGGACCGGAGGGGCCCCACGTTACCTTGGGTTTGAGCAGGTCCAGTCGGCTCTGGACCCGGTTCCTCAGGGGCTGCGGAGAGGCTCCGGTGGGCACTTGGGGAGATCTGAAGGGGTGGGAGCCACAAGACACACGAGATTATATAAATTAAAAAACAAGCCCCAAGGTTACATGGTCACGCTAAACCGAGAAATCATAAAACGCTGTTTTTTTTGTTTTTTTTCTCTTTGATGCAGAATCAACAAATCGGAGACGGTTTCACGGACGTCAGACTGAGCCTCTGCTGGGTTTTTACAACGAATTGGAATGGAGCCATTCGATGTCATCCACCTCCAACATAATGTAGGTACCCCTGCTTCCCCTCCAACCTCCCCCTCCCCTCGACCACAGCTGTGGCTGTTTTTTATAATATTTTCATTTCAGATGTTTGACCAGAGAAATTGTTCCAGTGTGGTGTGGGAGGATTTTCCTCCGTATGGTTTCGGTGTTTCAGAGTTGTAGAGTCTCCTGATGGTTTAATTGCCTCTTTCGGGGGCTTTCCCACACTCCCTGAATCCTTGTAGTAGACAAATCTATTTCATAGCTGTCTGCGTGAGTGTGTGTGTGTAGATTTGTGGACAGTAAAAGACCATCATCATTTTTACTAGTGTCATAATCCTTTCATCGAGCATCATTTTCATTATCAATTCAACAGGGGATTTTTTTGATTGATTGATTGATAGATTTAATTTTTTTTTTTATCATCCATTTGTTTAACCAATAAGATGTGAGGAAACAATGAAACACATATATATAGATATATCTATATATAGATAAATGCACTATTAGAAATACAGTTTAACCTACCTGAACAACGTGAGGACACTCGTCCCCTCGGCGCCGGCGAGGACGGGCTGATCCTCGGACAGCAGGTCGGCCTTGTTGGGACACGGAGGAGCCAGAGCTTCTTGGTCCAGCAGCGCCATCAGAACCTTCACCGTGTCCCGACCTCCAAACGCCGTGGCGTGGTTCACCGCGTAAGCCCTCGGCTGCGCGGAGAGAGAGAGAGAGAGAGAGAGAGAGAGAGAGAAGCAGAAGAAGAAGAAGAAGACAACTGAAATCAGTGCACAAGGACAAGAGTGGCTGGAGAGCAGATGTTCTTCTACCTTACCCTGGCTGGGCTTATCCCAGTCCCACTTCCATTCCCAGTAGTTTTCTGGAGCTTCTGGTGAATCTGGCAGATTCTCTCCTTCAGCTCCTTGGCCGCGTCGTCTGCTGCGGCGTACAGCGCGTCTCCACTGCTGCGTCCCTTCACCAGCACTGCCCTGATGGCCGACACCAGCTTGGCTCCACACAAGCTGAAAAAAGAAGAAAAAAAAAAAAAACACACAGTGACACTCAGGTTGACATCTGCAAGGAAAAAAAAAAAAAAAAAAAAAAAGGGCATTTGTTTTGGAAAGGAGTCGCAGTTCTGCAGAACGCACGCACACGTTTTCATCTGGAGGGAAGTAATAGTGTTCAAGAGTTCAGCCAATATTTGCCAACATGAATAACTCTCCCCACCCCCCGAAACTGAAAAAAAGCCGGGGGCCTCAAGTCTGAATGTCTTCAGGAGATATACTGCGGCTTCGCTTCCAATTAATTGGACACTGACTTTTAAGGGCTTAGAGTAATTGTTTCGGCGCTAACATCCAGCGGAGCTTTATTTCACTGTAAGGCGCCTCTGCCAATGTTAACAGCTATGAAGCAGAAAATACGTTGCGTGCCCTTGTTAAAGTCACCCCGAGCCCCGGGCACGGTCACTGTGCACTCCTGGGTTGGGTGGCGTGGGGGTGGGGGCATTTGGGGCTGCGTAACGTAATCGTTTGGGGGAAAGCAGATGTTGGGTTTAACACGCGGCCCTGAACTCTGCAGCAAAGGTGTTTGGATGAGGAAATGGAGTCCTCCTCTGAGAGAAACGGCCCCCCCTTCCACCCCCCCACCCCGAGAACCTCATCGCTGAGTTTCCTTCAACAGCTTCACGTGATCATCTTTTGATAACCTTTTTTTTTTTTTTTGATGTGGTGCCAGAAAAGGGCCTGAAAACGTCCAAAATAATCTGCAACCAGTGTGGAGAAGGAATCTGCGGAGCTGGAAGGCTTGATGATAATTCATCAAAGTGAGCGCACAAGTTTTTTTTTTTTGTTTTTTTACAAAAAGACGGGGCTTTGATGTGGAGCAGATGAACAGGCTTTAGCAATCCAAATGTTATCATGAGAAGCCTTAGATGGGAGTCATTACGGGGAGATTTCAAGGAAATAACAAGCTGCGCGGTGGGACAGGTGGATTTCATGATCCCCAGGTTATTGTTCCAGGGCACAGGTGCCGGCCGGCTGTAAATAACAGCTGGAAATTTGATTAAATCAATGGGTCATAAATCGGCCTCTCAAGAGTGAAGCAAAATTTAACCTCAACACGGTTCAATGTATTTCACTTTGCTTGTTGCCAGATATGGACGCCAGATACGGCTTTTTTTTATGGTGGCGTAAGACCACAGAATTGTGTACGCGTGTTTTGCTTGGAAAGAAAATTTGCATCAGGATCATGTTCCACATTCGCGATTTAGCCCCGAATGTGGAACGTGGCAGAATATGACTTGTAAGGGGGGAAAAAAATTAAACATCCAAAAACCCCCACAAAGGATGATTTTAAAAGGACGAGACTGTTATATTTGTGTCAACAAATAATATGAGGAAGACCAAAAAACCAACAATTATTTACCCTGACCACTAAGTGCTGCTTAGGAAAGCAAGTTTTGGAATTTTCAAAATCAAAATTTCAGGAAATAGGATTTTTTTATTTTTTTATAACTGCATTCCACCGAGATTAAATCATAGGGAGAAAACCATCGAATTCCTTTATAAACAACAAAACTATCAAATTCTCAATGGCTACGGCTGGACGAAGGAGTTTTGATGGTCTCCCGCTTTGGTTCGAGGAATCGGTTCGCCAGAGGAACCGTCCTGATGGGTTCCTAGAAACCCTCAGTGCCCTGTGGTTTATCCAGAGTTGCTATCTAATCTGGTCTGGACAGATTCAGGCGCATAATGACAGAAATGTTCCAAAGCATTATGAAACCAGTGTTGGTGAAGAAATAGTAGGAGAGAAACCTCCAATGTGGAACAGAAAAAAACATTGGCTGGCTTTTAAAGCCCTTGGTGGCAGTTAGAGGCATATTAATGGAACTGGCCTGGCTTTAACCAATTATTATTATAGATGAATGAGCAAAATTTAGACAAAAAGAGAAAGTGAATATGTGCAATTACCCAAAATGTCTATCCATGTCATAAGTTTAATATTTAGATAAGATCAAAATATATATTGTATTTAAACCATTTGGTTCTATTCCAGGTGTCCCTGACTCTTTGACGTCACTTTTACTGAATTTCAAATGTAATTTAAACTCAAAAACCGCAACAGAATTTAGAGTTTGGTTCTGAATGGAGAACATCACAGAAGCTCCTGGTTAAAATAATGGCTGGTTCTGTCTCTCAAGCAACAGTAAGACAGGGAGCGAAAGGAAATCTGGATTTAAAAGAAAATGCTTGTTCTGTGTACCTTGGTTCAGGAGTCTCCCCCAGGATGTCTTCCAGGTTGTCTAGAAACTGGACAAAGTCCGACAGGCCTTTGACATGTTTCCTCAGTGGGTCGGACTCAGCTGGAGCGTAGCCTTTCCCTCCGAGCTGGATGGCCCTCACGAAGGACGTCACGGCCTGCGCAGATTTTTTTATTTATTCAATTTTAATTGTTATGTAATGTAATGCAAATACATCACTGCTAAAGAGTGTGCGTGTGCGTGTGGGTGTGCGTGTGCGCGCTCGCCTTCTTACCAGGAAGAGAGAGGTGTCGCTGTTGTGTGCGGCATGCTTGATGTCGGTAAACGCCTGGCGTCCAAGTGTGCGGCTGGGTACGTCCAGGGTCAACGCCAAGGCCATGTCGTTCTTGTTGTTCACCAGCAGATTCAGGTAGGAGCAGAAAACCCTTCTCACTGCCGCTTTCATCTATTGATAAACCATACAAAAAAAACTTGATACATTGCTAGTGATAGAAAACTCAATATAAGAAGAATAGCAGCAGATATGTGCCTAACAACATCTAAAAGCTGAATTATAAAAAAAAATAAAAAATCTATGATCTATATGTTAAATCAGTTGAATTTACTGAAGTGTAAAAATGTAATTTCTGCATTCTTCACTTTTGTATGGAATTTAAACTGAGATTTAACTTTTTAATAAGTGAGCTTTAGAGGTGCTTTGGACAGCGCCAGGTGGGTTTCCCCATCTTTCTAGTTTTTGCGACTGGCTGCAGCTGTGTGTTTTTCAAATATACAGACAGGAATGTGTGATTCATTTTCTTGTACATCTTTTGCAACAGAAACACAATGAAGGCATTTGTCAAAGTGTCAAAAGTATTCCTCCGATAAAACTTCTGGCCGGTGCTGCTCATGTTTATCATCTACCAAAAGGGGACAGTAGCTTTATTGCATGAGTAAAACCACCACCGAAACAGCAGCCTGCATTAATGCTCCCAAAAAATGACATCACCCTGACTGGTAGTGCAGCAGCAGCAGCAAGCCTCCACTAAAAACTCATAAATTTGCAAGTGACACAGGAATGGAAGGAAAGAGACTGTGTTGCAGGAGCACTTGTCCAGGTCCACATTGTATGTCGTGTTTTAAACATCTGCTTGGTAATTGAATTCACATTGCACTCTTAAATAAATAAATAAATTAAAGAAATCGGAGTGATATGATATAGAGTTCCTGTCAATAAGAGCAGGCTAGATTCCAGAAAAAAAAAAAAAGTATGCTAAGAAAAAGTGAATGAATGCATGGATTGTTGCCAGCAGGAGGGAAAAAGAAAAAAAGAAAAAAGGATTTTAAACTCTGCATGAGGTGGAAATGGTTTTACTTTTCTTTGGGGAGTTTATGACTTAAATTGAAACCTTTTATTAATGCAAAAAAGAAAAGAAAAGGGGCTGGGTCTACCTGTGCACTGTAGGGCCTGAATGTACCAGACGGTGTTGATGGAACCGCAGAGTCTGGCATCTCGGTGACCTCCATGTTGCCCGTTAGAAACTGAAACAGCTGGATCTTGGCAGAAGAATAAAAAGAAAATATTAGAGAGATAAATAAAATCTCTGATTATCTACAACCAAGCCTGATGTCTCCAACCGCCTCCCCTGCTCACCGGGTTCACAATCTCCTCCGGATCGGAGTCGGCCACTCTCAGCTGCTTGCACATGGAGAGGACGTCGGCCAGGTCCACTGTGTTGGAGCGCTTCAGGAAGGACTCGTACGCCTCCAGGATGAGGTCATAGTCCTCCAGGCGTGCAGAGTCGGGGGGTGGCAGGTGAAGTTTGCCCAACACTAAGTGTTTCCAGGCCATCAGGACGTCGCTCAGAGGCACGGTGAACTCTCCGACGTGCTGTCACCAGGAGAGAGAGAGAGAGAGAGAGAGATCAGTGTAATGCAGCAGCTGTAATTACTGATGGGCCTGGAACCAATCACTTCAAACACAGAGAGAGAGCGAGAACCCTCGTGTGTGGAACAGAAAACGGTAAGGTCATCAGTCGGATATGTCAGCCTGACGGTTCAATTAAAACTATTCCATTGTGATGTTGTGAATTGGGCTCATACAACTTTACATTTGGGCCACCGGAACACTCGCGCTATAAAGCCAAATGTTTTCATCACATCATACTTTTCATCATCACCTTCACATACTTTTGTCCAAAGGATCAACGAGTTAACATACTCTTAAAAGTCATAAAAGGTCAGAGAGCAAGAATGGGTAGAGATGTTGTTCACTAGGCGGAGTTTGCCGTTACCTGTTTATTCACCTCCGCCATGGCGAGCTGCAGGATCATCAGCATACCATCAGCTCCGTGGACGGTCGTCCTCTCTGACTGTAAAACCCTGTGACACTCTCTCCTGAAGCTTTTCACCATCAGCTTCAGACGCTTTCCCAAAACCTCCATTGTTGCCTAAAGCACAACACAAACACACACAAGAGTTTAGAAATATTTATAAAAACATGATTTACTACTGGTTTTTACTTTCTATATATATATCTATATATATATAGATATATATAATACGCTTAATGCAAGACTTATGCAGGTCTGAATGAATACGATACAACAATAAAATAACAATAATACATAAATACATTCATGAAATCTGATTTTACGTCATTGAACATGTTAAAGCCACGCACGTGTAAATGTAAAGGGCTAAAAGCATAATTACAACTTTATAACCTCGTTGTAAAGACTTTACTCGTTCCTCTTCAGGTCCTTCGGGCTTATAGATCATTTGCACGTCTCGACTTTGTCAGTTACATCTATATAATCACATTTAGCATAGTTATAAAGGTTTTTGAACAAAACGAACTAAAATAAAATCACCAATAATATGAATTTTGTGATGCAAACCTTTGACTTTGTGTCTCCGACCGTCCACGACAAAAAAAAGAAAGCAGCTGTTTTGAAATTTTAAATCGCCGTTGACGTTTATAGCGTTTTGGCCAATCAGCTTGTAGCATTCGCCAATGGGTGCTGTCGAAATAAAACATACGTATTTTGATTATTTACTTTTTGCATGTTTGAAGTTATTAATGATACATCTTTCGTTGTTAGATATTACACATCTTAATTTAATTGTGTTTCTGTATCGTAAGATGTAATTTAATCTCTTTTTCATTTTTGTGGCTCCGTAACCACTCTCTTCGTTTTCACAGAATGGTATGATCCGTGACGTAGGCGGAAGAAGGCTGGAAACATCCGGAAAGCGCGGAGACTTTGATTGAGAGACATTCTACAAACTAAAGTGGTAAAGTACAGCATTCAGGGATTTCATTCGGACAATTAGTGTATCCTGGCTTTCAGGGAATATTGTTAAGGTTTCAGTCACTGCGTTACATGACAAAAATAATGTTACAGGTGCAAACTACCGTTACGTTATTTGCTAGCTTGTTGCTAGTTCTGTGGGCATGTGTGCAGCCTGTGTTTGGCACGTTTAAGATGCTCTGAGACATATACTGTAACAGTGTTAAATAAATGTCATATTTTATTGTCTACCATTTAATTTACACATTTCACGTGTGGTTTTGCACCAGGTCCCTACATACATGTCATTATGAGGATATTTACTTCGTTTTACAGCTAAATTAGAACGTTATATACAATATAGTTCAATATTTGATCAATAATTCAATGCTTTATGTTTGATGTGTGCAGGATGAAAGAGTGAATTATATACTTGTGGAAAAAACAACAACACTAATGCTAGTGCTGATAGACATTATTTAAAAGAAAAAAGACTCAGCAAATGAATGACAAATACTTTTTTTTTCATTCTGTTAGATTTATTTTTGATATTAATCAAGCATGTTCCTTAATATTCGCCTGTGTCCAAAGAGGCTTAACACGAATATAATAAATGAATATACAACTTAATAGACAATTACTTTGTCTCACTTTATATTATTATTTCATTCAGACATAACCAAAGCCAGTATGTGATGTAAATAATTGTTCTGTCTGTTTTCTATTCTGATGTGGTACAGTTGCCGCTCTGATCTGAAGCCGCACAACAGGCAGCATGCAGGAGGACTCGAGCCGCAGCCCCAGCTACACTGTGGCCTGCGAAGACTACGTCCACCTGGTGGAGTTCAGTCCTTTCAGCTCTGGAACCCCTGGCTCTCTCCTGGCCTACGGTGGAAACCAGTGTGTGGTAGTGGGCACCTGCCTCTTTCCGGTAAGCAGCATACATATATACACATACATATATATATATTTTTTTATTTATATATTTGTTTCACCATTCCCGTGTACATAGTACATTTGGTGAATAAAGCGATTCAAATTCTGATTAATGAAGACACACTTTTTTTCTCCATAGGAGGAGGATATGGAGATTGAGGGACTGGAATTTAATGTCCTCCGAGCTTTCCATCATGAGTTTCTCGTTGACGCTCTCGCCTGGAGTCCCGAATCCCGTCTGGACAGGATACCCACCATCAGGTAACATAATGACGATTGACTTATTGTTATGATATATGAGGTCACGCCAGGGGGGAGTCAAAAATGATTCTTGAAATTGTCAGATCAGAGTTGTAACTGGGTTCAAAGCCAGTTTAAATAGTATCTATTTTCCTTGTGATGTATTTTTTTTTGTTGTACTACAATTAGCCTTTGACTAATGTAACATTTTGCAAATTATAATATGACTTCACCACATTCAGTGTACGTCGACTATTCAGCATGTTATCAATTCAGTGCAGGTGTCAGTGTTTTACTCCAGAGAAGCTCCGACTTGAATATTCCGACCACAAACTTATTTTTCCTGTCATCCACTGTGAAAAGCTGATACTTCTTAGCCCACCCCAAACATTTGGCCTGGTTTCCCCTCCTGAGAAGCGGTTTAGAAAGTGCTACACGTCCTCTGTGACCACCGCAGCCTTATTTAAACCATACTCTTGCCCATTGTCCCGTGTTCCTTATTCTGCAAATTCTGTTTCTATCATTAAGTTGCTTTTCGATCCCTCAGTGATTGATCATCTTTTCATGTGGTCACTCTGTGTTCTGCAAATCGTGTTAGAGTTCCCCGAACTCCCCCCTGAGAAACCCTTAGTCTGGCCATGCTGTCGAGAAAGAAACTCTTTGCTTGGAAAAACAAGTTGACTTCTGACACTTTCACATAATACGGAGGACATTTTTTTCCCCCGGTGATCACAATGTAATGCGGTGATCTGCTGGAAATTTGCGGCATATATACAAAACAGGTGAATATCACCTGCGGTTTCAATCATGTGTCATTTTGATACAATTCTAGAAAATAGGCTAAGTTCTGTTTCCGCCCCAGATGTGTTGAAATTTAAGAACTGATTTAAGATATTGTGATTTCCCACACCTCCAACTTTTTGACAGTTTTATTGATGATATGACATTGGATCATTTGAATTGTGTTCTGGTACTTTTGGTCCTCATTGTGTATTATGTGCATGTGCTTGCGAACTTTTTTCATCAATGGGCCCCACTGGCCAGCTGCTCCAGTGCCTCCCGTTAGGCAACAGGTCATTCGAAGCAGTGTTAAAGCACTAGAAAAAATCTGAAGCCATATTTTAGATTTTTTTTTTTGCTCCCACGTCAGAAACTCTGTCATTCAACGTCTCTCAACACAAGCATTCCTCCCGTGACCAAGAACAAGAGGCAGTTGTAGTCGGGGGGTGTGCGGGGGAAAGCACGGCAGCCACGCTGAGTGAAAGTAGTCATCGTTGTCACACTGCAGCTGCCAGGATGTGAGCCCAGTTGTTTCAGGTGGTCTCGGACAGGAGGGGGATGTGGTTTTAACTTGTAGATTGTTAGAAAGCAGAGAGTTTTCCTCCTAATTGGAAGCCGCGGATGGGAAGGTTTCCGCTGTCCCTCTGGAGGTGTTTAGGCTTTCTGTAATTGAATAAGAAAGGCAGGGATTAATTCCCTGGCCCTTTTTTTGTGGTTTATACTCCACAGGGCCCTCCAGCCAGCCCCTGTGACGTGCGCACATATTATTGCAATGATGGCCGACCCGCTCAGGTTCCATCCCTCCCTTCGATCTGCACGTAGTCGTGCCTTCCAGGAAAAGTACAACGTTCTCACAGGCTCGGAGCCTCGGAGCAGGGGGCCCTGAGAGAGGGACGAGGGGAGAGGAGGGGAGGGGGGCTGCCACCATCCACCACAGTAGCTTGTAACGGGAATAAAAACAAGAGGGATATGAAAAGAGAGAGAGTTGGGAACGGCATGCATTATTATTGCATATTCCCTCATGAACCCCAAGCAGGATGTGTGTAGACTATAATTTCAAGTGGCATCGCCATTGGAAACGGTAAATGTGTCTTGTATGTGATTTTACTAAAATTGAAACAAACGGATGTTTTACCCCTTTAATATATGCTTCAGTTGGCACAGAACAGGTTTGACACAATCACAGATATTCCCAGAAAACAAAAAAAACATTTCGAAATGGGAAAACTCAATCTAACAGTGTGATGATTTGAACATGTTTGTATTATGGCTTGAGATGTGGAACTGAATAGTTGAAACTGAATTCATGGATGTTTTGCAGGACTCGGGGTTCAACTTTCAACTCGTTCAACTCGTAGGTCTTTTTCTCACATTGGGTAAAGACACATTTTTTTGTCTCTCGTTTCTATCACGTGCAGAAAGAGTGACCGCAGTGATTTAAAACAACAGACCCAAAATTCACTGGTGAAATTCAGTAGTTTCCCTCCTTATAGTAACTTTTTTTTTAATGCAGGATTACTGAAGATCAGACAAGAAAATGGCTTGACATATATAAAAAAAAAAAGGGCCAGAATGTGTTCCATGCTTGACTCCAACTTTTTCGGGGTGAGAAGGCCTGGCCTAATATAATCTAATCTACTTGTAGCAGTGAAACCCTGCAGCACGTTAAGGGTGTTTGTAGTGACATCCTGCCAAAATCCATCTGTGCCTGCGACTGAAAATGTGTGAACCGTTGTGTGTTTATTCTGCTGATATGTGTGTGTTTTTCTTGTCATAAGTGAGTTAGTGTAATTGTGTGAATAATTGCAGGCACTGGTGTATACCAGGGCTGATTAGAGGGGAAAGTCCTCCTTTTTTTTTTTTTTTTTTGCGTAAATGGCGTGAGGAATCTTGTTTTTTTTCTCTCCGTGTATATCTTAGCGTGCAATTATAATCTCCACTGATCACTGTCCAACTTCCTACCACACACACACACACACGCACACCCACGCACCCAGAGGTGTCAGTCTGGGCAGGGGTGGCAGGCATGCATGTGTGTAGGAGTTGTCGTCTGTCATGGGGTCTGTTGTACAGTCCCTTGTGTGTGGATGTTCTTTCCTTTTTGTTTATTTTCACATCCTCTCGTTTTTTTTTTTGTTTTTTTTTCCTCTTCCTGCAGATTCTGCACCGCCACGGCCGACAGAAAGCTGCGCCTGCTGACATCTGATCTCCAGGATAGGCACGAAGTCAAGGTAGCGCTACATCTGGAGCACATTGGCCAGAATTCGGCTTGTCAGTTGGCTCCGGAGCTTTTCACTACTTAGCGCTGACATTTGGTACTTAGTGATACAGGAAATGTAGCTCCAACGCACCAAAAACGGAGCCGCAGCCAGTGCACAGAAAAAGAAAAAAAAAAAAAAACACCTTTTCTGTCAAAGGTTTGACAGAAAATGCTGACTTTGATGGATCGTGTTTGTTGATCGCGTAACGCTCACACGTTGTTTGTCTTTTTGCTGTTGCCTAGGTGATGGAGGGCCACACCAGCTACATCAACCAATTGGTGTTCGAGCCCACGGAGGGGAAACAAATTGCCTCCGTCAGTGACGACCATACCTGCAGGTCCAAACTGTTTTTGTTTCCTTTTGTGTGTGTGTGTGTGTGTGTGTGATTTTCACTTCTGTTCTTCGTTAATGGCGCAGAAAGTCCTGACTGTATTTGAACGGTGAAACTTGATGCTTAACACAACACACTCCTGTGTGACTGTGCGTAATTGGTTAAATATGGAAATCCAATTAGCTGTAGAAAGATTTTCCCTCTCTTAAGGGGATCTATAATAAGGTCCCCACATTTTCCTTTTCAATTAATACCAGAGGAGGGGGAAAAAGTGTGTCAGTAGCCGGGGTCAGTGCCGGGACAACCCCCCCCCCCCCCCCCCCCCCCCCCTATCAGGAGGCTGGTTCTCCTTCACCCCTCCCCTTCATTTCATATCAGGAGGCTGGTTCTCCTTCAGCAGGCAGGACTGGACCCTGCTTTTATATTATTAATTTTTTTAAATGAATTTGGATCATTTGAGCAAAAGTCACAGCGATGTGAAAACGTCTTTCTATTTGGATTCTTCACGTTATTTTCCCATTCAAATATTTGATCAGAAAATGTGAGATAATAGATATAATAATAGATAATAGAAGTGTCGTCGCCCTTGTCCGCTCCCGTCGAACCCCTCCTTCCCTCCCTCCCTCCCCTCCCTCTAAGAAAACAGGAGTGTGCTCCATCTGCCGAAAGATTTATATCCATGTTGAGGAAGAAAAAAATATGGGACGTGAAGAGAGGAAGACGCAGGCAGAACAAGGAGGGGGGATAGATTGAGGCAAGGGGGAGACGACCTTCCCAGTCGGCCCACACACAAACTGACCCAGCTCGGTCCTGCAGAGAGGGCAGTGTATCCATCAAACGCGCGACAATTACAGAGCGCGGTGGCCGGCAATGAAATTCATAAATCTCAGACTCCTCTAATCATGCTTAAAAAAAACCCAACACAACATAATAGAAATAAGCGTAAGCATCAATACATGTGTAGTATATACAGTTAAAAGTGGCCAGATGTGTATGTGTGTACAGTATATACGTCCCGCGTGCACCGACTCATGACCTCTCCGTCACTCTGTTGGCTTTGGCGGTGTGTGTGCGGCCTCCGCTGCTATGAGTTTGCTTAGCTTTGTCATCACTGTCCCCCTGCAGTTGTGGGAAGTCTTTTTTTTTTTTTTTTTTTTCTTCCCCCCGCCAGCGCTGCAACCTGACACCGCGGCATCCAGGTGGGGAGCCAGACTCCACTTCCTCTGGGAAGTTTACGTTTGGCTCGGGTAGTCCAAACAGCTCAGTGGATGGAGCTCGTGTGCGTGTGTGTGTGTGTGGGCGGGGGGGGGGGGGGGGGGGGGGGGGGGGGGGGGGGAGACAGGGTAATGTGTGTGTGGGGGTAATGTGTGCCACCTAGAGATCACCGGGGCACACTGCCAAGCACCCCTCGGGGGATTTGAGGGTTGACGGAGTTCACAGATGAACTCGTGGATAAGTCACACCTGCTGCGCCGCCGCCGCGTTGGGTATAGTTTAAAGCGTTTCGTTCTGTTCTCGGTGATAATCCGCAGTTTCTTGATCTTTTATGTTGGGTAAAGGGGGGGTGGGGGGCGAGACAAATTACAACAGCTTATATCTCCTCCGTGATTCCCAAACCCGTCTTCTCCTTTTATCCCAGCACCGAGATAACACTGAGGCGGATGGGGACGTTAAGAAGGGGAAGGAATTTGTGCCATTTTGATAACAATCTCCAACTGAACGTTAATATAATAATATTTCAGCAGTTTCCATTACTATTCATTATTTTATAACCTTCTAAATGAACTATTTTGCCCCCTTGACTTTTTATCTGTTTCCACAATTTAAGAGATTTAATTAGTGCAGCCTCCCGGCCCTCTGTCTACACACCCACCGGCAGAATCCTCGCCGTGGTACCACCGGTGCCCCCTTTGTTTTTTCATTTTTTCTTATTCTAATCTCTGTTAGGCGTTATAAGGGGGGATCCCTGAACTCAGCGGGGGCACGTCGGGGGAAATCAGTTCATCCAAAAAACATATGAAATGGTTTTCAATAACCATCTCAACAGTAAAAAGTGCAAAACATAATGTTAGTCTTTCAAATCTAAATTAAATCTCCGGCAGGTCCTGTTAGAATACGTGCTGATGCAGATATCGTGCACCTCAACCTGGTTGACCTTGCCAAGCGCCGGGATGGGATTTTTTTTTTATTGTTGTGGACTCGTCCAGTTTCTCCAAACCTCCAGAGAGTCACCTTCCGATTATTTACTTTGCTCTCTACAATAAATCACAGCAGGCAGCGCCAACGGCATTTCCCGTTTTCTCCACTTATGGGAACCACTGACGAAACCATAACGATCTGGCCTTGATCTCTTCTCACTTTTGATAACACAACACAGGGCTCGCACCAATGTCCTTTTCACCCCTGTTGTACATGGAAGCCGAGTGTTATTGCTCGAACGTAGTGTTACGCAATTACACGGTGTGTTTGTCGGAAAGGCGGTCTCCCGTGTGTTTTTTCGTGTCTCATGTCTTTCACCTCCCTCTGCAGAGGTTATGTTTTGCTGGGGAGCCGGCGCTCTCCATTTGAAGGGCAGAGTGGTTGACCACAGTTTGGCCGTTGGTGGTGTAGCGTGCAATCGAGCCCTGCTTGGCCAGTGGACTGAAAGAATAGGGTTTAGTCGTTGTTTTCCTGGTGTGGTCTGGGGTTTTTTATCCTCCTCCACCTCTCCCCCCTCTCTCTCAGCCTCACTCATGCTCCATGATGGAGGCTCTGGCTGAGTGTGCACATGGGCAATGGAGAAAAAAAAAGAAGTAGAGTTGGGACATGGCTGCAGGGGAGACGATGCAGGGTCATATCCCCTCCCTTACGTCGACGACATCATTGTCTTTGGAGGTAACTTTTTTTTTTTCTGTGCTTTATTAAATGATGTCTTCTACATGAACTCATCAGTCAGCACCTTCCCATGCTTCACAAGCGTTTGTTTTAAATTCCCAGAAACACTTGCAGCTTCCCCCCGTCCCCCACTCTCTCTCTCTCTCTCTCTCTCTCTCTCTCTCTCTCTTGTTCAGACATCACTCAGATGTGGTTAACCGTGGATCCAGGTCTCTGTAACCGCGGGTCCTCTTCGTCCAAGTGATTCATTGCATCCGTGATGTTTCTCAGTTGATTTTTTAATTTTTTATTTATTTTTTGCTCATCATAAGTCTTATTTAACGTCTTGAATTGGCTTATTATTTTTTAATGAAGATTGGTCTTAATCCTCACACAAGCTTTGATTCATGGTTGGCATCCCTCTTGCGTAGAGACCAAGCTTCAACTTCTTCTTCTTCTTCTCTGCCGCCGCTCTTTCTTTTTTCGGCTGACGTGCGTTCTCTGCGCTCACACAGAGGATGAATGGCAGCGGGCCGCCCACAGCGAAACATTTTCTGTAATGTGAGTGGAGCGTAACGCCGACTCAGGCGAGGGTGATGTCCCCCCCCCACACACGCACACACTTTCTGCCCCTGCTATCATAGCTCAATGTAATGTGAGGCTGGCGTTTTCCCCTGTAAGGTTGAGTCCAGCATAAGTCTGTCTGTCTGTCTTCACAGCTCAGGGCTCGGATCCGAGAAATCGGCCTATTTTTCTCTGGAAAACCACGATGGACTCTGTACATCACTTGTGCAACGCAAGCGGCAGCAGTCAGATAAATTAGGAGCAAACATGAAGTTGGATGAAAACATGTCGTCTGTCAATGCCCACAGTGTGCGCCATAAAAGCCTGTTAGTCGTGTGTCTTGTGTTTGAACCACAAATGCGAGGAAAAGTTGAGCTTGAACTCTCTGAAAGTAACACAACTAAACAAGATTTTTTTCTTTAATAATCTGTTGGCACACGACGGTAACGATGAAACCTGTGAGGTTTAATTTATCACGCTACAGATGTTCGCAAGACATTTTGTTTTCCCAGAACTATCATGTTTTAGATTGAAAGAAATCATGGGAAGGGCGTTTTCTTTTTTCTTTTCAACTGTTATGTAAGTCTCTAATGGTTTGCTCCAAATCCCATGCTATTTTTAGAAGTGGGCCCTAAAACCCCCCTGTCTGTGTTGTTAATTAAGAGGTTGTAGGTTTTGTTTTGGATTTCTGTCCAAGAGCGGTTCACATATCAAGTAGAATTAGTGGGAAACATTACTAATTAGACGCGATTCAAACTCCTGGGTTGGTTTCCCCCTTTCACAGTAATGAGACAATTATCCAGGTGGGTGAAGGTGAATTCTCACAGCACCTTGTATTTTTATTTTTTGGGATTTCTCCGAAAATGGTCCAAAGTCCAAAAAAAATATAACATTAATTCCAATAAAGCTCTCACTCAAAGTCAGAGCAGCTTTGTTTTATCGCCGTATGTGTTTTTTAATACTCAATCTATCTGCACAGGGTGTGGGACCTGGATGGGAATGAAAGCGCTACTCTCAGACTGCGCTCTCCTGGCATCAGTGTGTGCTGGCACCCAGAAGAAGTCTTTAAGGTAGGAGGAGTTTTATTTATTTTTTGATACACAGTCATACTCTGGCTCTGGGTTGGTTTTGGTTGTGCACATGCAACAAATGTACATGTATGACCATATGACAGGTAGCGTACGTCATGTGTCTGTAAAATATGCATTTTTTTCCCCCCGCAATCTGCTTATCTCAGTTGTCAGCAGAGTTAGTGGACATATTTGAAAGGCCACATTTACAGATAGGGTAAAATAAAGGCCTGGCACTCTATGGAGAGTGTCCAAAAAAAATAAAACAATGAAATCGTTTTTTGTTTTTTTTATGCAGACGCACTTCCACTCTCTGACATGCATGTGAAAAAAAAAAAGAAAGAAAATACTGATGCCCTGAGTGCTGCCTTTGATTTGTGTTGCAATCTGTTAGTGATTTTTTTTTTCCTTTTTCCATCACACGCTGGGACAGACTCCATTCCCTCTGGAAAATAATTGGCTATTAAAAAAATAATAATAATAATAAATGGGTGATTAGTGAGATATGTGCAATATCTGGCCTAGAGTGACCCTCGGTGTGTTTTTTACATGTGCTGTCCAGTTAATGGTGGCAGAGAAGAAGGGGACCATACGCTTCTACGACCTGGTGGCCCAGCAGGCCATTCTGTCTCTGGACTGCGGCCAGACGCCGCTCACCTCGGCCGACTGGTGTCTCACCAACACCATCAAAGTGGGAGCTGTGGCCGGCAACGACTGGCTCATCTGGGACATAACTCGCTCCAGGTGAGGGCTAAACATTTTTTATTTTATCGATGCCTCTGAGTGGTGCTGACACTGGATAACGTCTGAAACCTTGTACTCGTTGTTTGCAGCTACCCGCAAGAAAAAAGGCCGGCCCACGTTGATAAAGCCCGGTTATTCAAGTGAGGAAATACTTTTAATATATATATATATTTTTTATGTTTTGGGCGTTGTCGTGTTTATTATTATTATTTTTTTATTATTTTATTATTATTATTATTATTTTTATTATTATTATTATTATTAATATTATTATTATTATTATTATTATTGTTAACAATATTTTTTATATATAATATCAGTTTTATGAATTACAATGTTTGGAGTTTTGAAGGTAAAGATTTGAACCCATGTCATTGTGGAAAATGTTATCTACATGAAAGGGGAGAACATGTTTTTAGGGAACCACTGATTTACACAATACTGGTAACATTTTCGAGAGGTTTTAAAATTTACAGTTGCGTGATGACGCTTCTAATGGACGCCGCTCTCCTCCACAGGTGGTCTCGAGCCAACGAAAACCTCTTTGCCACCACTGGATGTCCAGGAAAAATCAGTAGTCAGTTACTCATCCACCATCTTGGCCACCCACAGGTCAGTCCACAAGTTTTCTCACAGTTCCACATGCGTTCTGTGTTTTTTTTTTTTTTTTTTTTATAAATGGTCCTCCACAGCTCCCCTGGCCTCAAGTCACAGTACTGATCTCTTTACAGCCCGTGATGATCGGATCAGCCACGGTGGGATCGGGCCTCAGCTGGCACCGGACGCTGCCGCTCTGCGTGATCGGCGGCGACAGGAAACTCTGCTTCTGGATGACAGAGATGTAGACATCTGTTTTACACACGGTGGATTCACCAGTCTTTTCTAATCTATTATAATGATGAATAAAGTATTTTTGGTTTTCAGAGTATCAGGAGAGTTTGTACGGCATTTAATGGAAAAGAAAAAGCTCCATTTTATGCACTATGGTTGTTTTTCTTCTCTAAATTTCTGACTACCCCTTCAGGTCAGAGGCAGATGGACAGCAGTGTCTGCGGAGGGCATCAGTTCTTTTTTTTCACTCTCTGAAGAGTGAGTTACATCAGTTGTCTGTTATGTTCTGCCAGGAGAGAGCTGTAGTTCAGAGGAATGAGTCAAGAGGCATCGGTCGGGCCAAAATCTCCACTTCACCAATCAACATGATCATCATGCTACAGGTGCTCTCTCTCTCTCTCTCTCTGTCTTGCTCTCTCGCTCTCTCGCTCTCTCTCTCTTTCTCTCTCTCTCTCTCTGTCTCTCCCTCGCTCTCTCTCTCGCTTTCTCTGTCTCTTTCTCTCTCTCGCTCTCTCTCTCTCTCTCTCTCTCTCTCTCTTTGTCTGTTATGTTCTGCCAGGAGAGAGCTGTAGTTCAGAGGAATGAGTCAAGAGGCATCGGTCGGGCCAAAATCTCCACTTCACCAATCAACATGATCATCGTGCTACAGGTGCTCTCTCTCTCTCTCTGTCTCGCTCTCTCTCTCTCTCTCTCTCTCTCTCTCTCTCTCTCTCTCTCTCTCTCTCTCTCTCTCTCTCTCTCTCTCTCTCTCTCTCTCTCTCTCTCTCGTTTATGTTATGGGCCTGTTCCACCTGCTGTGCAATGCAGTAAATCCATAGCACCATTAGGATAAGGGGAAAAAGCCCGGTGGTCTGCGCTGCGCTCCAGCTGTGGCTGGGTGGGATTGTCGGACGTGAATTCTTGGGGGGGGGCATTTCAGGTCACCACACAGCTCCGTGTCATGTGAAGTGATAAATACTTTTTTTTTTTTTTTTTTTTGGCTTGTATTACACTCCTGGTAAAAAAACAAAACGAAAAAGGGACTCATTGTGCCATTGCAGGAAAAAGCCATGTGTGTCCATTTTGCAAGTCATTTTCACGTCACCAAAGAATAACATGCTACCGCTCCTCCTGGTCCACTGTGGTCCCCACTTTCATTTTTTTTCATCTGTGCACACTCTGCATATACTCCACAGATTAACCTCTCTTCCTGAAACATGCATCTTGAAATCTCAGCCCCCCCCACCACCACCACCACCACCTCCCCCACCCCCTCCGGCGTCTCAAGGATGCCACCTGGTGTCAAATCTGAGAACTTCATGAAGATTTTTTTTTTATCCATTTTGCCTTTCTAAAAAAAAAAGAAAAAAACACGATCCATCTTGAAGACCTTAGTGGTCACCTCACCTTTGATGTAACCTCAATGAAGCTGAAAACAACAGTTTGATCTCTTGTGTTGTGTCGTGTGTGTGTGTGTGTGTGTGTGTGTGTGCACGCACTAATAACAAACTGAACTGGATGAAAGGGAGATCAGAGCGCCTTAAAGATCCTCACCAACTTCTTCCTAATCTTCCCCCCTGGGATAATTCTTCTGCGGCTTTGCCAACTTTAAGCCCGGGCTCAACGAGAGAAAGAAAAAATAAAATAAAAATAATGAAGGGGCTCCTAAAAAACAAAGACGGAGATTAGAGCTCTTTGAGGAGCCCTGGTGTTTGATTTAATCTCATGGCTGGTTTGTTTTTGCGATGGCTTTCCCAGAATGAAGCGATTATGGCGATCTTAATGAGTGGAAGTGGGTTGGAAAAGTAACTTTTGGGTTTGTCGACAATCTGGACGGCGAAAGGTGTCGTCATTGTTGAAGGATAAACTGCAACCAGCAGCTGTGGTCGTAGTAATCCTTCTATTATTTATCGGTTGTAAAAATATGAACATCTATAATTATTAATTCAATGTAGAATAAATAAAAAATCGGACACATGAGAGGATCTTTTTTTTTCCTCCTGTGGGAGATGGAGCAGAAATAATCTTTGCCTGTCCTTTGCACTCGCTCTTTGAGTTCATCCTGGCGTCCTCCTCGGCACCCTCTCCGGTGCCAGGTCATTTTGGTCTTCCAGGTTTTATTTTGCCTGGAGGATTCAGCGGTGAGATGTGCGTGGTTTGCCCAGCGCAAGTCCACTCTGCCTAACTTCAGCGCCGATTCCCTTGTTTGTTTGTTTTTCCCTTTCTGTGGTGTTCCAGGTTTGTGATCTTGCTGATCAGACAACCTTTCTCAGATCACTGTGGTGTCCAAAACGAGATGGACCTGAAGATGACCTTTTCATGATCTTGAAATCCACCATTCTGGCCTTTCTCGCAGTACGTTTTTCCTTCTTTTTCTTTTTTTTTTTTTTTGTCATTCGTTTATTTCACATTTATTAAGCATGATCATGAACAAACCTGTTACTTCTTCTTAAGCTCATAACTGATTGCTAATTTCTCCCTTGAGAATTTTTTTGAACCCCACCACCCTGTTCCCGAAGTTCAGCGTGGCCCAGACATCCCTAAAAGAACCACTCGGAGTCGGGAGGATACAGCGTTTTGGGATTCGTTGGGCGAAGGCAAAGGAATCTTTGCTGGAAGCCATCGGCCGCTCGTCCCGTTGCCACGGGCGACGCACTTTTGTTTAGCCCCTCAGCAGATCTGGATTCTGGCGGCGGGTTTCATGGGGGATTTAGCGGATTTGAGGGCGCTGGAGAGATACAAGAAATGATTAAGTGTTTGACTTTTGGTTGGTGTGTGTGTACGCGTGTGTGCGCGTGTCCCAACACACTTATCAAGCAGCAGATCACTCTTTCCCTCCACTTGCTGTATCCCTCTCTTTCTACACACACACACACACACACACTGTTTTTTGTTCTACTCTGCAAACAAGGCTTTCCCAGTGTGGCTGGAGCAGTGTTTGATTTACTGTGGAGTGGAATTATGCAGAAGGGAAACTTCCCAACACAAGGTGGCTGATGGGAAGGTTTTGCCAGCCTCCGGCTCTGCTGGTGTTGAAGGTTAACGCGTCCTGCAGACGGCAGATGATTTGTGTCTCTGAGCTTTGACGTGCGCAGCCTGGACATGCATTGTCGCCCGTGTGGAGATGAAAACAGTGTGTCAGCGGTGCGAGGTCCCGCTGACCTGGCCCCACCGGCTTGTGTGCCGGGCCTGGCCGCCGGCTCTGGCCTTGACCAGCAGAGGGAACGCGATACTTTAATCATTCATAATGAGCTCCTTCCCCTTTTTGCTTAATAACACATGAGGACTAATGGCTTCCAAGAATTTCTTCCAAATGGAAAACTGGTTGGCTTTTTGGGATTGAAAGTGAAGAGAGTGGCTTTCAGACCACGGTGTTGTAGTAGTTCGCTCTCTGCTCTTCTTCAAGCACGCACGCACACACATATTTATATATATTTCTCTCTTTCTGTGGAACATATAATGCTGACAATTTAAGACTTATGAATGAAAATAAACATTCATTCATTATTTTTTAATTTATTTTTTTTCACACATCATCTTCTCATGACATTTATACACACAAACTGCTCTGTGGAAACTCACAAACCTGACTACCAGGTGATTTTCTTTCTGTATTTATAATACTTTGTTTTGTGCTTTTCATCTTTTTCTGTCCCCTCTTCTCTTATCTCTCCAGAAAAGTCTGTCCTTCGGCCTCACGACGAGCCCAGCTGGTCCAGGGCGCCGTGCAGGGTCTTCAGGTCCTCCCTCATCTGGCTCAGAGCATTCTGGATCTTGCTGGGGTGATCCAGGACCTCCATGCTGCAGGTATAGGGGTCGTAGAGAACTGCAAAGGGACGTTTGATGGTTGTAGAGTACCTCCTGTTGAAGTAATGCATATATGTGTGTGCAGTATTTATAAGATGCAAGTGTTTTCTGGCAGCATTCAACATAAAAAAGTAATGAGGAAATACCTCAACTTAATCTTTGCATCCTCAAAGTTCTCAGACACAAAGTAGACGGGCTGGTAGGTCTGGTCCTGGTAGGGCTGCACCGCCGTCTCCTCGGGGTTGAAGGGCTTGTACTCTGGCTCGTTAGACAGGGCGTACTGCAAGAGCAGGTTCAAAGACTGAGAGATAAAAATAAAATGGGCAGAACACGCTGCAGTAAAAGAAAGAAAAGAAAAGAGATTAGAACTGACCACCAGCTCTCCGTAGGACGACAGGAGTCCAGCGCCGTAAGCTTTCACCGTTCCATTTTGCTTGCAGAGGCCAAATTCCACAGTAAACCAGTACAACTACAAAGGAATAAAATATATTAATATCTTAAAACGGTAGATAAAATCATTTATAATTTACGGTGTTCCTGGAAGAGGCCGTGGTTTGTCTAGTTTTATTTATTCACTCTCTGAGAAAAGTAAAAAAAGATGATGTGAAGATTCCAAAACTCAGTGATTTACTGACATGCAAAGACTTTAAATGAAAGAGCTGTTCTTTAATGATATTATGGGGTAGTTGTCATTATATATGTGTCATTGTAAAGCAGCCATAATTAATCTGTCCAGGTTTAAACATAATGTGCAGTTACTCAGTTTCGCCACTAGATAGCAGTGTACGTCCATAACGCGAACAAACTGAGTAGTTTTCTTTAGGCAATATAAAAATGTTCGTCTATTTACTATTTACGATTAATAAATAATCATCTTCTTTGTTTATTAGAATTTTAAAAAATCTTCATATTTTAAATTCCATTTGATTTATTTTTCAAATTGACTTATTTGAAAATAAAATAAAATCCAATTTACCGTTGATAGTTTCTCAATATCTTCATCTGAAGCGCCAAGTGAGGCCAGGCCAATTTCCTTTAAGGGTTGAAAATGAATTAGTGACAAAAAAAATGTATCACTCTGATAATTGAAGAAGGTGCAGTGCAGTGACCTACCTGTGAAAATTGGGCAAATTCTTTATTTGACAGCATGGGAATATGGCCGAGTAGTTCATGGCAGCAGTCACTGTCGGAGCGGATGAGGAACGGAAGCTGAATATGTGCATAAATAAATAATAAACACAAACGTGTTGCATCTCACACAGACGGCGGTGACTCACGGCTCGGGGGAGTGCATGGGAGCGGAGGAGTGTCGGATGTACTGCGTGCACTGGAACACCCGGAAGGCCAAACTGGCCAGGAAGTCTCTGGCTGACAGCAGGCCGGCCACCGGACGCAGCTGGAAACCTGTCCTCTCTGAAAGTAGAAAGTATTGGTTTTTTTTTAAATCGTTTTATGGACAAATAAGATAATAATAATCTTTTGTGTTGGTTGATATAGACCATTTTCTCATAAATCTCAATGTTGTCTGCTCTCTCAGACTGTTTGCATCTTTATTAATGTTTAAAATGTTTTTTTTTTATGTGGCTGTCACCTTTAAGGAAGGCAGAGACCTCTCGGAGCTGAGGGATGCGCTCCTCTCCGTAGCCGCACTCCTTCTCCAGCTGCTGCAGGCTGTCCAGGAACTGACCACAGGCCAGACTCGGGTAAATGCTCCTCAGCTGCCTGTAAACCTCCCTCCTTTAAAACACATATGCAGTAGTCTATGCGTCAGACCGCGGCTTTCCCACAATGCATCTGCACGTGTCAGGGTGTGCCGTTTGTCGTTTTTTCCTCACCATGTCGCGACTTCTTCTGCTGTGTACTCCACAGTGGGCAGCGGGTCCCCTCTGCAACATAGATTATTCATTTAGGAGAGATTATTCACAGGGCACGCAGAGAACGGCTGTTTTTTTTTTGATTTTTTTTTTTTTTTTTAGATTTCACTCACTGTCTGTAGCTGAAGGCGAGCTCTGAGATAAAGGCTCGTCTTCTTCTGTATTCTGGATCACTGAATCCCTGCAAAAAAAAAAAAAGAAAAAGGATAAAATAGATAAAGTGTGTGATTTGAGAGACTCGGCTAAATAATAGAAATAATAATAAAAAAGAAATAAAATTGACATTTAAATGTGACACTTTGAAGTAGATTTGGGGAGGGGGGGACTCACTGGATGGTCCTGATCCATGTCTGGGTCAAATTTGGTTATTAACATGTTGCATCTGTCCAGGTCTTTTATCTGCCGGGGAAACCAGGGAACTGTGATGTTGACCGGGGACCAAAAAAAAAAAAGAAGTAATTAGTGGTTTTGTAATTCACCTTGTTTGCATGTTATTATCACATGGAGACACACAAAAAAGGAGCTTTCCCTGAAATGGTTAAATGCCAGTGTCACTGAATATGATATCTTCATACATATGCAGCTTGTCATGACATATCAGTAAATATAATAATAAAATTGTGTATTTGCCTTTTTCCTCAGGTATGTGGCGCACGTCGTCGGCCACTCTCTTCAGTGAGTTGATGAACGCGTCCAGGTCCGAGCGGTGCACCTCGCATTTCATGAAAAACTCCAGGTCCGTGCTGCTGTTCTTTGACTTCCTGCCTGGTCGACTTTCCACGTGGAGAAGTTTAGCTCCAAACGTCTGTGTGAGTGGTGAAAGGAAACGATGCACACCAGACCAAATCCTACATTATTCTCTTTTGCAAAAAAACAACAGGACTAACACAAAAGAAAAATAATTCTCTGACAAAATAACCACATCCAAGTCACAGGATCATATTCATGGAATACAATCTGTTTCCTATTAACATCCGTTTTTATTCATTAAAATGTTTATTAATTCATACATTTTGTTCATTTATATGCATACAGTATAATGATTTGTGTATACAGTATGTACTTGCACTATACAGTATACAGATTAGATTATAGCTCCACTACAGACAAGAAAATGCATCTTACTTGCACCAGTAATTATGACCCTTACTTTTTATATTTGAAATATTTAAATAATGCCATTTTTATTTATTTTTTTACCTTGTGCCACAGTTACTTTGACTTGAGTAAATGATCAAGCGTCTCACCTCGAATATTTTCCCCGTTTTGAAGAATCCGGCGTTCTTCTCGTGGCTCAGGGAGAACAGGACGCTCACGGTGACCCGGCCCTCCTTCTCCTCAAACACGCCGCCGTCCCCGTACCTGGGGGGTCCGGGGGGCTCCCTGCGAGCATCCTCGATCAGGCTCTGCTTCCTGCCGCCAAACGGTGCCGCCTGCACCGCCGCGCTCTCCGTCTTCATCTGCACGGTGTCCGCGGTCACTGAGCCTCCACTGGGGTAAGGGACCCACCTTTAAATACCCTGTCATCCTCTGAGGGCTGAATGGAGATGAGATGCGCAGGTTCACTGCGTGTGTTTGCGTCACGATATTGTAACATCTATTAATGGGACCAAAATAGTTCCATAATAAAAGAAACAGCCCATTTTTATTAACAATTGCAAAAACATGTGTAAAGCATTGAGATTATGTGAATCACAGATTTATTGAATCAAAAAAGGTGAAGATGAGTTACATCATTTGATTTATATATAAAGAGATAGCAGAGTAAATATATATATATATATATATATAATATTCAAGTACCTTGAAAAAAAAAAAAATTTTTCAAAATGATCTGAATATGTACATAAAGTGTTTTTTTTTTGTTTTTTTTTAAGAGGAATATTATTTATGTTATATTTATTTCATGCATATTACAAATAGCCACAAAGTATCGTCCGTAAGGCCTTTCAGATTTTCGAAAAAAAGATTTTTAAAATTAAATGTTCAAATATTTTGTTTTAAATTCCTAATCATACAGATTTGATTGACAAAACACTTATTTGAAACCGTATATGTATACATTAATGTTGTTGACAACATTTCAGCTATAACATCATTCTAATAGTAGACACATTACTCATCGGATTACATATTTTCCGTTATCTGATTGCATATTTGTTTTAATTCACAGGCAAGCTCATTTGCATAAACCTAGGCGGTCGAGATGACATGCAGTTATGCCAGTTTCCGCAGGGCTTCACAAAGTTTCCCCATTTCACCTGAAATACAAAAAAAGAGCAAAGTCAGAACCGAAAATATTTTTTTAATAAATTATTGTTTAAAAAAAAAAAAAAAAAATGCAGAATCAACCAGCTGATGAGTCAGCGCGCCACTCACTGCCGATGCTGTCGGCCAGGTTCCTCAGCTGCTGGGTGTTATCCAGCACTTCGATGCTCTGGGTGTAGGCGTTGTATCTTACTGTGAAAGGCCTGGGGATGGTGGCTGCAAATTTCCTGCGGACACAAAGACATCCATGTTCAACAACTGCACTGGTGGAAAAAAGAACTGATGATGCTATAAAAAAAAAAGAGAAAAGATTCTTACCTGACTTTCTCTTTGGCATCCTCAAAGCTGTCAGCCACAAAGTAGATGGGCTGGTACTCCGTGATGGGGTATTTCTGCATGCTGGTCTTCTCGGGGTCGAAGGCCTGGATTTCCGGCTTGTCTGATAAGCAGTACTGAGTGAAAACAGAAAAATATTAAATGTAACACTGTAACAACAACACTGTAAATTGTTTTTTAAACAACAGTCCAAAATTCAATTTGATTTCTCCTCTCACCTGCAGCTCTCCAAACGATGAAAGCAGTCCGGCTCCGAAAGCTTTAATCTCCTGACCCTGCTTACACAGGCCGAACTCCACCGTGAACCAGTACACCTGAGGAAATAAGCAAAAAACATAGAACATCTCATAAAGTAAGATCTATATACAAGAGTTGTTTATTTAACATGCACTTCTTAGAATTTTAAATTCCAGAGATAGATTTAAAACATCAAATATCTTTTATTATTATTATTATTATTATTATTATTATTATTATTATTATTATTATTATTATTATTATTATTATTATTATTATTATATATATATTTTTTTTTTTCTTGTGCTTTTACTCACAGTTGCAAGTTTCTCAATGTACTCATCAGGGGCACCCAGGGAGGCAAGTCCAATCTCCTACACAGAACAGAATCAAAGCAAATAGATATTAAACTTGCGGACTAGTTGGGATAACAATAAATCAGTGTCTACCATTTAAGGACATGTGCTCTGATTGGATGGTTTACTACCTGTGAGAACTGGGCAAAACTGGGGTCAGCAAACAGAGGAACGTGTCCCAGCAGCTCATGGCAGATGTCCCTGTGTTTAAAAAAAAACCCCAAAAAACTCAGTCTTTCACTCAATAACACCAACGTGTGTTCTTCCTGCTTCCACAGGTGGACTTTTGGACACATGGATCGAACTCACGGCTCAGGTGTGTACGTGGGCTTGGAGCCGTGACGGATGTACTGCGTGGAATGGAAGACGCGGAAGGCGAGTCCGGCCAGGAAGTCCCGGGACGAGAGGAGGCCGGCCACGGGGCGGAGCCGGAAGCCCGTGCACGCTACGGGAGACACGGGAGAGGAGAGAGGGTGAGTGTTTGGTTACCACGGTTACCGAGAGGGTCACTCTCATGTTTCCACATCGTTAGGAATAACAAAGGAGGTTTTAAAAATGCCCGAATATGGATGAATCACCTCATGGAAACACAATAACGATAAGTTCACATCATAGCCATATAATATTGATTTGATGAGAGGAGGGGCCTACACTGCATGAAGCGGGACACGTCCTCCAGCTGTGGGATGTTGTCAGGCCTGTAGCCGCAGTATTTCTCCAGCAGGGGAAAGACTCGGTTGTGCTCGCGGCAGGCATGGCTCGGGTACAGAGTCTTCAGCTCCTTGAACACAGTGCCCCACGTGGCCCTCTCCTCCTCCGTGTACTCCACTTTGGGAATGGTTTGGCCACTGGGATGGAGACGTGAGATTATTGCATCACATATGTGGTTTATTTGGATTTATTTTGTTTATTATTAAGGTCCATTTTAATACTATTCTTAGTTACAGCTCCACAAATTAAAAATATATTGGTCATTATAAAGTTTTATTTATTTTTTTTAGATATATTTGCCGATTGTATATCTCATTCTATCTTAGTTAATAATTAAATATTTTTCATTAAAATTACAAAGCTCTGTAGATGTGAGGTGCACCAATATTTAATAATTCAATTACTAGAAAAAAAAAATAAAGAAAAAGAGTAGTTACTGTCTGTAGTTGTAGGCAATGTCGGCAAACTCCTTCCTGCGAGCTCTGTACACTGGATCCACGAAGCCCTGAACACACACACACACACACACACACACAAAGGAAAGCCATGTTAGATCTCATGATCGCACGCTGCCCACTCTCAGCTAAATCAAAGAGTGGAAATCCTCTGCTGAGGCTAAACCTCCGTGGCCTTTGACAGCATTACGCACTCCGTCTCGCATAAAAGAATGCAAATACATATTCAAATGAGGCCTTTGTAGAGTGTTTTTCAGCTTATGCCGAATACAATTTAGGCTTTAATGATGGTGGCCAAGGAGAGCAATTATCTATAATTATAGGGGCTCAATTAAAGCAATGACATCAATTTGTGTGTCGACATATTTTCCATTAGAATAGACAGCAGAGTGTGGCCTGTCATCTCTGCAGGCCCCGTCTTTAATAAGACACGAGAGTGGCCACACACACACACACACACACACACACGCGCAGGATGAGTCAGTCCTCACCGGGTGATCCGAATCCAGCTCAGAGCCGTAACTGAGGATCTGGTTGGCAAAGCGGTCCAGGTCCTGGATGTCATTAGGGAACCATGGCACTGGAGGATAATAACGGTTATTAAACATCAATAATCAATGTTTCTTAATCCAGCATGTATTTATTCAGGTTAAATCAATGGCAGACGTTTAAGAAATCCTGGAAATGTCCTAATGTTAGAACAATTAATGTTATTCTTTAGGAAAAAATGTGTCCTCCTCTCCTGCCATTCGGTTTGGAGCCAGCTTTTGGATTTCCAGCACCAGTTATAATAATTATAATGATAAATTAAATATATTCAAAATAATTATGATTATTCAAATATGTTTTTGCTATACTAGTTGTACTTCTTTCATTTAACATGCTACAAACCTATTTATTAATTGACAATGAAAGTAACAGATATCCACTGTCAGAACATTTTGTAAAAGCAGAATAAAATAATGAAAATAGATCATAACAAGTAGAGTACAAATTGATATTGATGTGGATGAAATTTTGCCTGTAGGGTTTTTTTTTTTTTTTTTCATTCAGTGCCATGGCATTTTGACACTCAACAGAATACTACACGCGGGGGCATCTGCTAGTTTATTTGGATTTATGACCCTCAAAAAAAACACTGGGGCCCTGTCATTAATCTACATTTATGCAGTGTGGTCCAGCCTGGGGCCCCACCCGGGAGACAATAGGGCCCCGCCAGGCTCCTCCATAAACAGACTGTCGCCATAACTGGACATAAATACCCCTCCTCCCTCCTCGTCCCATCCACTTGACCCTGACCAGAGGACCCCAGTGTCCATTTGGTGTCAAAAAAAGGATCATGGTGGGCCTGTCTGTCTCAGCCTGCCGTGACCTTGGCGTGTTCTTCTTCTCCCCCATGTTGGTCTGGGCCCTGGGACACAGAGCTCCTCTGTTCACGTCCAGGCCCCTGCGGGTCCCTCAGAAGCTAAACTAATGTCATTCTGGAAACCACTAATAAAGGGGATTCTGGATTGTGGGCCGTGGGCCATCAGTCTGATTGGCGACAGTGGATGTCCGTTCCAGAGACTGGGCTGGTGATTCATAAGTCCATCCAAGACTGAAATATATTAACAATCATGATTTTTTTTTTTTTCGGATTTTGGAGGATTGGTGCTGGACTCACCCGTGTCCCTCGCTTTGCTGCGCGACAGCTCGTGCACGGTGCCGCTGATCTGCGTGCGCAGGCCGTCGATGACCTGGTCCAGGGCCTGGGAGCAGGACGAGTCCACGCTGATGAAGAACTCGCACTGCTCGCTGTCGGTGCGTGACGGACGCGACTCGATGTGCGTCAGGTTGATGCCCTTCTCCTGCGGAGACGCAAAGAAGGTGAGACCTCAATTTCTCTCTGTGTACATTTAAAGATGGTTTTTCATCACCATCAAACATTTTCACATTTTTTGTCGGTGTACTTTCCTTGCTCCGCCACTAGAGGGTGCTATAAGGTCACTAGACTGATGTTTTTTATTTATCAGACTCAGTGGAGTCTACCGCGACCTCGGCTGAGAGCTGCCTTGACCTCTCTGACACTGAGCCAGAAAGACAGGACTCGCATAGTAAAGGCATTCAGGGCATATTGTAGTGGTTTGGGTGTAAAAACCATGACATAAATCACTCAGTCCTACATTTTTGTCTCCTTCTGCAGCCCTGAGCACAGAACCCCTCGCAAAAGTTTCCCCAGACATGTGTTTTTTAAGATATTACAAAACAGAAAGAAAAAAAAAAAAAAAAAGCTGTGTGGTAATTAACACGCAAATGTGTTTTTTGTTGATATGTTGAGCGAGGGGAGAGAGGGCGGATGTTGTCCTCTGTCTGCCATAGGCTCAATGAAGAGGAGGGCGTAAGTTCTCGTCCCATCTGGATCCCATTCCGCTGAGACCCTTTTGAAGGCCCATGTGGTCCTGCGTGTTCAGGCGAGATACGGGCCGAAGGCACAAAGTCCAGCTTGGCATTATTTTTACGATGCGATATATATTATTTTTCGATACAAAAAAAACAAAAATAAGATCAACTTTTCAGAGATTAAAGAGGCTGATGGTGCATAACGGTGCATTTATTGCATTTTGCAAAATAATGGAGAGAATAGAAATTCTCTTGGTTTATGTTTGACTTTCTGCTGAGTTTTGTAAAGTTATTTTTGGAACCAAAGTGTGTCCCCAAGTTCAAAAAGCTTATCGTTTTTTGCCCTTTTCCTGCACATAAAGAGAAATAGTTGAAACACACACGAGTGCCATCGGCGGCCTGGCCCAGCTTAGCGTAGCCAGGGTTAATTCCTAAATCAATCGTGTACCCGTCTGAGCCGTCGCTCCGCCGTAATGCAGATGACAGGTGGGAGGTCAAGGTCGGCCCGGAGGGGCTCTGACTCGTCACATGACAGCCACGCTGCCGTGTCACATGCATGCTTCATTCTCAGCCGGATAAACGGCCAGGCGGTGTTCTGTTGTGTGTGTGTGTGTGTGTCGGTGTGTGTGTGTGTCCGTGTGTGTGTTACTTAAAAAAAAAAAAAAGCAGAGAGAAATATCCCAAGTTGCAAGAGAACGAAGAACAAGTGAGATAAATGTGAACACATGGACTTGCAACGCGGAGGGTTTGAGGGTCATGTGACGTTTTTTTGTGAGAAATCTGGAAGTGAGGGGAGATGGGAGGAGGGGGGGGGCGGGGCAAAGGGGGGCGTAGCAGGGGGAGGATTGGGAAAGTGGGAGCTCATAGGTTCAAATAGGATGGGGATGTTTAGTGGTGTGTTTGGCACACTCTTTTTATTGATTACATTCTGACCAGCTACGCCCCCCCCCCCCCCCCCCCCCCCCCCTACGCCCCCCCCCCCCCCCCCCCCCCCACTCACATATTCGAGGGGGAGAAAATAATCTCTGTTTTAACCGAAACCATTCTTTCACTTGGAATGTTTTGTGACATTTTTTTGGGGGGTGTTCAAAAAAGTTTGGTAGGCCGACATTGTTTGTTTTTTTTGTTTTTTTTTGCTGCTGCTGCAAGTGAGGCAAACATTTAGCTTGATAGGACAACGAGTCTGCATATCACGTGTAACACGTACGCAGGTAGTTTAGATCAATAAAATAGAAGAGAGGAAAAAAACCAAAAAACAGCTGACCTTGCGGTTACAAGGGCTCAAATCCCCAAATCAAGCCCTGGATTCATAATTTCAAGGACGTGAATAAACTATTCAGGATCATCATGGTATTTAAAAAAAAAAGAAAAATAGCATTATTAGAATAATATTATTATATTAATGTATTGCCATAGAAACCGCATTTTAAGGGGTTCGATTTCAAGGGAAAAGACAATACAGAGATGCATTAGGGGAAATCTAGCGCATACTTATAAACTAACAGTCTCTCGACCTCTACTCATACAATACAAGTGCATATTAGCCGTAAAATTCGTAGTAAATTGGTGTAGTAATCCTTTCAAATGGATTTTTGATTATTTTCGGTAGCGGCGGTTTCACCCCTGTGGGACGGAGGAGGCGAGTTGCTGGATCGGAGAAGCAGAACACGCAACTGATACACAAACAGAAGAGATAAGCTCTGGTTTTGTTTACTTTGACTTCATGTTCAGGGTCAAACCCCCATAACAAAAACACCATTTCTCAATTCACCTACTCACCTCTGCCCAAACACAGATTGACTCCAGCTGAACCTCACAGCCACTTGCTTAATGCTGATCAATGTTATTGCTCTAATTGGCTGTGTCAAAATGGAGCATTCAGAGCATGAAAATGTGTGTTTGTGTGTGTGTGTTTTTTTTTTACCTCGAAGAGCCGGAGGGCCCTGGCTAATGCTCCCACCTCCTCTTTCAGGGAGAAGAAGCAGGAGATCACCTCGGACTTGTTGGTGTCCTCCTCCAGGTACATGGAGCCTCTTCTCTTCTGCGGAGGAAGACACGTTCAACTCAAATGACGTCACACCTCGGCAAAAACTGATGGAGGTACAAAAAATGCACCACAAATACACATTTCTGAAAAGGCACCCTCGCCATCATCTGCTTAACTCCTAACAAACCATTATTATTAAATAGAACAATCTGCATTTTTCTATTTACTAAATACATTTTCAACAGCATCTTGGATGGCACATTATATCATCATTTTATCACTCTTTGATTTGAGTTTGGACATTTCACCTTTTGACGCTGAGCCCCGGCTGTAGTTGGACTACATGACGTCATAAAATATCTCAATATCATAGGTAAAATGGGGACATTTAGGACTACGTCAGCAAAAGTGGAGGAAACAGTCGCGTCCTCGTCATTTAAATTTGGATTCAATTGATCAGATTGTGGCTTCAATGATAAACGAAAACTCGAGCAAACCATCACGTTTGCTACCAAGCCACATATGGTCCATTACGTAATTGACACCAGCATTTTTTTTTTGTTGTTCTCTCTGGGCACCTCTGCTTTGTCTGATGTCGTGCCTGGAATGTTCCGGCTTTGAATTCCTACATTTGCTTCGCTCAAAACAACGATGGACAAGGCTTTTAAAAGACAATGGCTTCATTTTTTTTCTCTCTCTTTCTCTTTTTTTTTTTTTTTTTTTTTTTTACAGGTTAAAGGAAAATTCAATGAATGAAATGAAGCCCCCTGCACACGTCAGGAATCGTGAGTGAGGAGTCAGATTTACCCTGTTGCCCGCATTATCGGCGTCCTCCTGGTGGTCTCCGTTGACTTTCTTGTATGCGGCGTCCATCCTCAGGTAAAGTCTGTATGTGTGTGTGTGTGTGTGCGCGCGCGTTGATGCAGGACTCTGAACTTTGCTGAAGTCTCCGTGCTGCAGCTGGGGTCTATTAAACCCCTCTGGTTGTGGGTCACGTGACCACGTCAGATCCCCCCCACCCCTGCACCCGTCTGTCATGGGATATTTCTGACTTGGCAATGGCACATCTGGGTTCTGCCGCGCACAGGTTAGTTGAATTCCACTTTGAGGTGGGACGTGGATTAACCCCCCTAACCCGTATCTGGTCGCAGATAATGGCAGCAATGTTTCGTCTAGATTAGTGGCGGGTGTTTGTTCTTTAAAATTGCCAACTTCAGCAGGTCCAGGAATGTGGTCGGAGTCATTGTTTTATATCTTCTGTCTGTACCCAACATATACATTTTAGGAACTGGAACTGTTTGGAACACTAATATGGATCATATTCAAGAGATGAATTTCCAGGGGGGTTAATGAGAAAATATGCAATTTGTCTACAGAGCAACAGTGAATACAAAGGGTATTTCAAATCTCGAGATAAGCAGAATATTGAACAGATTCTGCTGGAGTTCATCAAAAATATGACTATTATGAAGCACTTTTGGGAGAAAATGTACATCAAACTGGCATAAACAAAAAATAAAAATGATCCAACTAACTAAATATTGTTATTTAGTAATAACCAACCATATGTGGATATACGAAGCAATTCCCAGAATTTTCCCCAGGTTTTAAAAGAGCGTGACCTCTGCTTGAAGGAACTTAAGCCGCAACTCCCTAAACTCATGATGTGATATGCTGTAGGTGCCATGTGAAATTGTCAAAAATACTATAATAATAATAATAATAATAAATCTGATGACATGGTTTTCCAAATTGAAAGCAGGAAAAACCGCGGAGGAGCTGCCACACGAGGGCAGTGTAGGTTTGATAATATGGAGATCCAGTTGTTTTGCCCCTCATACTCCTATATCCAAATAAACTGTGCACTTTTAAATGATTATTATTTAATTTTTTATTGTTCTCCTATGTAGGACCTCCGGGCTCTTTCTCCCTTTTTTAACCCTCTACAATCAAAAGGCCAAACTCCCAAAAATCAAAAAAGGAAAATCCAAATGATAAACAAAAAAAAAGGGGGGGGGGGGTTTCTTTATTCTGCTTTTAAACAAAACAGCCTTTTTTTCTGCTGCCCATCTCATTGAAATGCACATCCATACACTGTGCGGCAGCTCCTCCAAGTGTTATTCTCTTTCAGATAAACCCCGTCTGGGACGTCCCGGGCTCCTCAGTGTCCTCCTCACAGTGTACAGTGGACGGAGAGTGTCCCCCCCCAACTGCGTCATTTACTGTCACCAATGGTGATGGAGACAATCGCTCATTGATCCCAAGAAGTGGTGCAGTGTGCGTTCCACAATGGCGTTTCTTCTCCATAGGGCTTCAGTCTTATTCACACACTGAAGCTCCATTCTCACACTAATGATCGGCCAGATGCGAGTCACTTTTCTTTTCTTTTTTTTTTATATATATATAAACTGTCTGATGGGTTCAGACCTCGAGGAATGAACTATTTAACATGCCGCAGCTGTCCTGATTTTTTTTTTTTTTCGCTTTCTGCCAGGATTTTGAAACTTTTTTTTTTTTTTTTTTTTTTTCCATATTTATTTCGTGAAAAGAAAAAAAGGGCAGTTTGAATAAGACAGGAAACGGAGCGGTGCTGCGGTGGAGGCGGAGCGGAGGGGTGAGGAGATAGAGATGTGTGAGGGCTTCCTAATTGTGCTTTCATGAGCCGTTGTTGATTAATGGACTTTGTTTGACGGACATCCTGTGAACGCTGTCCACATGTTGCACGGTCCCCAGGGGTGCTGAAGAATCCACTCCAGCCCTCCAGCGGCATTGTGGGGGATTCTTTTCTGAGAGAGAGAGGGAGGGGAGGGGAGGGGATGGGGTTGGAGGAAAGTAAATGAAACTTGGAGGCTTTCAGCCTGTGAGTGAATGAGTGCAGCCAGCCACATGGGCCGTTCTCACTGGGGATAATGGAGGCCTTTCTGTGCCTCTTAACCCCCTTGTCGCACGCTGGGAAACGGGCAGCCGTGCGCCCGGTGCTGACAACAGACACGCTCAGACACGCTCACCCTGCTGGATAATTGAATTTTACACCCAAGGAAAAAAAAGTCAGCTCCTTCTCCTCTGGCCCCGGGTACCCCGTCCCCCCCCGTCCCCCCCTTTTACACGTGGCCCTGACAGGAACTCTCCCAGGATCAACATCTCATCCGGAGCCGTGTGTGGCAATATGACACTTGTCGGCCATTGTTGTGCTCCAGTCTGAAATATCGCTTTCGGATAAGACATGGCACTATTTTATCTCCCCCCTCGATTATACACAGATTTCCAATTTTGATTTCATCTCGATTTACTAAATTAACTTTAAAGCCCTAAATGCTCTGATGGGGTCTTGACAGCTGTTGCAGACTATGCAACAGGTCTGGAGGAGGAGGTGTAGTGTTTCCTGCAGGTGGAACGCTGTGTAGATGGTGTTTGGGTTTTTTCCTCATTACTTGCAGCACAACAACATGTGGTGGAAGATGAAGATTAGATTGGTGTATTGTTTTTTTTCAAGGGGGGGGGGGCGAGCTCCCTCACTGAGGGGGGGGGGTTTACATGTTCACTGAGGGGGGGGGGGTTTACATGTTAATGTTGTGATAGGTGTGTGTGTGCGTGTGTGTGTGTGTGTGATAAAAAGAGAGTGATAGAGACCCTGCCGGTGTCTTCCTCCCCTCAGGCTGATGATCTCGTCGGCAGGGGGTCAGAGGTCACCGCCCTCCTCGCCTCTCTGACCGAACACAAGAGGAGTTTCCTCCCCGCAGCCGTGGTCACTTTCACCTGTCACTCAGACCCGCTGCCTGTCACCCTGCGGCTCTAGGTGAGCGTGAGTGCATGTGTGATGGTGTGTGATCAAATGAAAAAAGTGAAAAGTTCAAATTTCATGAATTTATTTCATTCAATTAAACTTAATCTATAGCACTAAATTAAAGTCTATTGTTAAGATAAATGAGAATGTGAAATGGGAAAATTCAAGACTCTAAACTGAACAATTGATCACATTTGAGCCTATTGCACAGTCTCTTATAATACTGAATGCTGTTGTTTGAAGATGTGTGTCACCGTCCTCTGACGCAGGCATCAGGTGTGTGTGTGTGTGTGTGTTTTTTTAACTCTTGTGTGTTTTCTCTTTGTGTTTCCTCAGGTGTGTGTTTACCCAGCCGTGACAGGCACATTGTACGACGCACTGTAGGAAGACGAACGCGCACACCTAATGAGAACAATGTGATGGATTGATGTCTGTGCCCCACAATACCTGATGGCCTTGTATGACACACACAAACACACAGAGAAGACCTGTCACTCAGCAACTTCTAATCATACTCAGGTTTGACAAGGTATTACCTCTTTGTCGTCAAATATTGAAATGATGTATGAATTTCTCAGTAGTTAATTCCCTTATACAGTATTATGATTATTATTATCGTTTAAAGTTAGGGGTCGACACCCTCTTTAACTCCAACACAAACAGTGCCGTTGTTGTTTGTGTAGATGTGTATCTACAGTAAGTGTGTATATACACTAAGCATACCAAATTTCGTTGTGTGTGTAACATACAAAGACAATAAAGTTTATTTCTTATTTCTTCTAAGAGAGTGGAAACCCCTGGTTTTACTGTCTTCACCAGCAGAGGGCGACATTCACCTCCCTCCCATCCTCCAGGTCAGCCTCTCTGCGCCCCCCCCCCCAGTGGTGGCCCCTCCCATCTGAGCCATAACCTCTCTTAATCCCGCCCCCCCCTCCCCTCCCTCCCTCCACCACTGGTTGCCCTGGAGACGGCTCAGCCGAGCAGGTGATGCATTGACAGGGAGCAGATGGTTCCCTGTGGAGGTAAGCATGGCTGAACAATGCTTCCATATTCATCATAAAGTCTCCGCTAACTCTCCTTCAACACATAACTCCAAAGCCGGGTGAATCATGCACGTATTTGTTTGCTCTACCTTTTTTTTTTGCTCTCTCTCTGCTTCTCTCTCTCTCTCGCTCTCTCTCTCTCTCTCTCTCTCTCTCTCTCTCTCTCCATCCCTCCACTGTTGATCTGAGGTGATATTTCAAATAGAAGAAGCTCCTCTATTCAGAAGGAGCTGGTTTACAGTAAGAAAAGTAAAAAAAAAAAAAAAAAACATGCCTGGGCCTCCTGCAGGTGTTTCTTTTTTTTTTTAGACTCTTGGCCACCGCAGTAACTCACTCCTTCTTTAGCCCCACTGTCTCCCCTGGAGATAAAGTACAGACACCCCACTCTGGCTGTCTTTCTCTCTGCTAACTCCTGAATAATCCAGCAACAATACAGGGCTCTGAGGCCGTGTGCAGCGATTCGCCGCAGGCCTGACTTGTTTTTTGGGGTGCGGGGTTGGAGGGAGGGAGGGAGGGAGGGAGGTGGCGGGCATTATGGAGATCAGCTAATGCATGTAAAAACACTGCATCTATTCTTTTTTTTTTTATCGGAAGCAAGTGGGAAAAGAAGAAACAAAAAAAATAAAAAAGAAGTGTGCTGCACAATAGAGGCTGCAGAGTGCTATGCTTCAACCCGCCACACCTGGAGCACACAACGGTGGGGGGGGCACCGCAGCACCTATCCATACGGGCTGTAAGGAGCTTGGTTGGGCTGCAGGAGGAGGGGGGGGGGGGGGGGAAGCTTGGGGGGGGGGGGGGGGGGGGGGGGCGCCTGTATTCACGGCCTGACTATGATAAAGACGCACAGTGAGGAGCCATTCAAGAGCCCTGTGCCCATAATGGAGTCACTAATAGGTGCCTATTCAGCAAGGAAAGTGTTTTCTGGGGGAGGAAAAAAAAAAAGTTTCGGGGGGGGGGGCAACAATCACTTTGTCCCCTGCCTTGTGTATGTAAAATTTATGCAGCCCTCCACCCCTTCTCCACTTTTTTTTTTTTTTTTGCCGTCTATCGTTAAAGAGCGTCACCGGTGAATAGACTACATGCATAGTTTGGAGTCTTCCTTTCATCCCTACTTTGAAAATAAATTGAATGGCGTGTTCTTGAGCGAGTCCTGTCCAGAGGCAGGGATCTCAAAACAGGAATGTACACACATACACACACACTCTCTCTCTCTCTCTCCTTCTTTTTCACCTCCCTCTCTCCGTCGTGGTCACGGGTAAACAACTTTTAAATAATCAATGATTTGCCAAAGGATTTTTCAGGATTTCATTTACACAAAATAAGTCCTTGCGTATTCATGCTCGTACTTTCTCTGTGTGTGTGTGTGTGTGTGTGTGTGTCAGTGTTTATTTTTCAGATACGGACGAGTGTGCAGAGCAGATAAGAGGAAATGCCGCAGAGAAAGTCTGGAGAGCGTGTGACACACTGAGGTACAGGCGCCATTCGCAATCACATGTTTGCAGTAGCGTCATAAAATCCTTCAACATGCTGTAACGCAAATATCCCAGAATTAAATCTCATACAGGATAAGATCAAATTATTAAATATGGGATTTGATACATTATTACCGTTATTACAGTCATCTGTTTTGGAAAACAATCTTTTTACAATTATTTCCAATATTTCAACAATCACAACTTTTGGTTAGATATGTTTTTCCAGCGTTACAATAGTGTCATCGTTTATTACGTGCATCTCGTGTGTTGCACCTGTTGCTCAGAATCCCACAAGTTGCCACACACATCTGCTCATCGTGTGTTCCAACGATAAAATCATTTTCATGCGCAAAGGGGGAAATAAAAGCATCCTGTCGCCGACGGCAACCATATCTGCTGCTGGGGCACCAGGGGGGGGGGGGTGGGGGGCAGGGGGGGGGGGGGGGGGGGGGGGGGCAGACCTCTTGGATGAGCTGACTAATCTTGAAATGCTGGAACCATATTGAAAGAGAGGGCATGAACTGAGAATCACTGTGGCCGTATTGTGCTGCGTGTCAAAGGGCTTAGCTGACAGATTGATGAGATGAGGAAATAACGGAGCAGACCCGGGGGGGTGGGGTGGGGGGGGGGGGGCATCCCAGCATGGGGGGGGGGGGGGGGGGGGGGGGGGGGCATCCCAGCATGGCATGGTATCCAGGATTTGGGGAGAGAGAGAGAGAGAGCTGCGGGCCTACCGGGCAGAGTTGGGGCAGGTCAGCGCTGTGACAAAGGGCAGCACGCTGTGGGCAGGGCGGCTTTCCTTAGAACAGCATGAAAGCCCCTTGTAATGGTATTTTCATGTGTGTCTGCGAGAGGCTTTGTCAGATTGTGTGTGCTGATGTATGTGTTTATTTGTGTGCGTTTTTTTCTTTTTTTTAAAGCCTTTCTTTTAGACGACATGATGGAAAACTAACTTTCATGTTGTTCTTAGAGGGTCATTCTGTGTGTTCATGAGTGAGATGGTTCTCCAGTTGTTCCTTGTGTCACTTGTTGCATCATCAAAAGAGAGGTGAACAATATTTGATTTACTGTGCTGATTGACTGGTGTCACTTTGTATGCAGCAAGCGTCGGAGACGCTCTAAAAAATAAATGTTATGCACTATACAGCAGAAAGAGAGATAAAGTGGATATTGGTTCTTTTTTTATAATTGGTTCTAATGTTATGGATCATCCAATGCCGTAAATAGATTTAAAATATCTTGGAGAAAATAACAAAATCGAAAAGTGAAACACAAGTGAAAGTAAAAACATTCTCAAGCCCCAGGGATTTCTGCATTTTCTGGCATTGTCATAGCAACTGTGGTATCTGGCTTACCCATGGTGCACTGCAAAAACCCCTGTAGGGGTCCACCAGAGGAAGACATCAGGCAGGAAGTAAAGGGTAGATCTTGATCTCGGATGGATCCAAGAGGCTTGAGTACATGTCAGACTACAGTCGGTGGATATTTCTGTTATTTTTTGCACAACATTGGTTGCGTTGCCGCGTTTGTCTTATCATGGTGCGAGTGTGTGGGTCTGGTCGCCATGGCAAAACATTGACCACTTGTCCACAGGCCTCGTTAATGTTACACCGAGAGCATATTTACCAGGGCTCTTTCCTGCACTACAAATCTGAAGAACCTCAAGACCGAGACACACTTTAGATAATAAGCCACGCACGCACACACACACGCATACACAGAGACAGACACATACACACACGCACAGTGCTGAGCTCTGATTTGTGGAATTGATAGGCTCCATTGTTTCCAGAGCACTTGCCACTTGGTGCCCTGTAATGTAATTAAGGGCCAGGGGATTTATGCTGCTGTGTGGAGGCCCAGAACCTGATCCGTGTTGTGTCTGGTTGTGCGTCTGGTTGTGGGTCTGAAAAGGACTTCTTCTTCTTCTTCTTCTTCTTCTTCTTCTTCTTTTTCTTCTCTCTCTCTCTCTGCCCAGCTGCTGCTGATGTCTGCTCTGCTCTCTGTCACTGCGTGGGCTCACTTATTTGCCGGGGCCTCCATGATGCGGTGCCGCATTTGGAGGGAGCGTCCATGTTCCTTTATGTGCCCGAAACATGGTGCAAGAAAAAAACAAAAAAACAACCTTGGAGCAGTAGTGTGTTTGCCAAAAGGAAAACGATGTGCATGAGAGACTCAGGATGGTAATTATTAACACACTGCACGTTTATTTTAAAGCCTCCCACAGAGAGGCGTTTGCTCATTTCCTATACTCACTCCACAGAGAGGTGCGCCATAGAGAACTCTCAATAGTGAATTGTTCACAAGAAGAAGTCCGAGATTGAAAAAAAACGAAATGAGCATGTCTGCGTTGGACAGCTCCGGAGCTGCGGAGCCTCACTGGGGAAGGAGGTCGCGCAGAAATCCGGATTTGAAGCGTCCTTGGCGGTTTCTGACCCAGGCCGGGGACCCAGGCGGCACCTGGCGGCTCCACCGCCCCCGCTCTGCACAGCACACGCTCAGGGTGAGTCCATCCGCGCCCACCCACAATCCTACACCCAATCCTACACCACCCCCCCCCCCCCCCCCCCCCCCCCCCCAAAAGAAATGAAAGACACGTCAGACGCCGCTCGATGGGCCTCACGTGGCGAGCATGAGAGAGAAGACCCCGGAGCATCTGTCCACCTCTGACACTAATGAATGTTAAGCAGGTTAGCTGCTGGTGCGCCACTGTCCCACAGGTCATTGTGCGACGGCGGCGGTGCGCCATCCCCTGTTGAGACGTCTTTAAAAAACACAAAAAAAAAAGGTTACTCCTGCCAATAGTTGCCATATTGATCCTTCTTGCTTTTCAGATTGAAGCTGAAAAGGAGCTCTGTCCGATCAGCATGGGACCCCCGGCCCGACTCCACCGGGCTCATTTCAGGGTCACAGAGTCCTTGCAGCGCCCCCCTCCTCCTGACCCAGGCCCCCCGACATGAACGCACACAAACAGCCTTTGCAAGGGATGAACCCCATTAAACGGGATTCGCATTCATGGCTCATTATAGCTGACCCCGGGCTTTCTCTTTCTCAATCTGGGCGCTGCGCTCCTCTGTGTCCGGCGCTAACCTGGCTGCAGACACGCTGAGGTGGTCGCCCCCTCTCGCCCCCTTTGTTGGCCATTGATAGCTCCCGGGCCCGTTGTGTTGATTGTTTTTTTTTTGTTTGTTTTTTTTCTGACCTGCGTCTCCTCATCCCTTTTTTGTGTTGTGCTGCATTGTTGAGTTCCTGCGGTGTGCCTTTTTAAGTTTTTGTCTCTCCGCAGCTTGAGGGACTGTGCGGCCCCTTTTGTCTCATGGATTGTTGGTTCATAGGAGAATCCGGATTTGTGTGTTTTGCAGTCCCTCAGTGATGAGTTGAACTGGACTCATTTACGGTTGTGTGGTGGAATCAGAAATGTTTGGGTTGTCATTGTTAGCGTTTTATTTTTAAATGATTAAATTCATTAGATAAAGTTAATGCATTCAAATTAAATGATCACAGCTTACCCCCAAGTTTCCCCCCAAAAAATATATATTTTTGCAAAACGAAAAAAGTAAATTTCCCCATTAAAAAAAAAAAAAAAAAAATGTGTTGTTGGAGCAGCACAAATTTAGTAAAGATGTTTACTTTATACATTACGATCTTATTGTGTTATTGACGTTTGCTTGTGTCCTCGGTGCTGACTCCACCGGGATGCGTCTCTGATCTCCGCCCCCCCCCCCCACTAAACGTAGATTAAATGCCTTTTATTGTGGCTTGACTCGCAGACGGGGCGTAATCAGGTGAAACGGAATAAATAAATTGTAAATAAATTAAAAATAAAAGGCCGGGGCTCCCCTGAGAAACAGACAGACAGACAGATGGCGGCAGGACTCACCGGAGAGAGAGGATAAAGCCCAGAGACCAGCCACCACTTTGGTGATTAGCTGCAAATTGGTAATTTGATCTACCCCCTCCCACCTACTCATTATTTATAAGAAAGACCTCATATTTCCCCCTGCTGGCTATTGGACCAGCAGCACGTCACTTCCTGTCCTCTCCATCCTGACAGGAAGTAGCTAGAGGTGGGGTTTTCGCAATGAGAGGAGAGTGGGAGGGAAGGGGCGGAGGCATGTACTGTATGCACATGCACAGAGAAAAAAAAAAAAAAAAACTAATCTCATCATCTCAATTGAACAGAGGAAAAGAGAAGCAGCAATCACTTTAGGCAAAACCTTGGGTGGGATTATGGGTTTGTGTTGACGGGGGAAAAAAAACCAGCCAGGCCTTTGACTGATGCAATTTTGTTGGTTTGGTAATGGTAAATTAGCTTTAGTTGCCTAACCTAAACATCACACGAATTTAATGACTATTAAGACTTAAAGTTAACCTTTGACCTTATCCTGTAAATGAATGCCCCCCCCCCTACACACTCCACCTTCTGAATATGTACTTGATTTCACATTCAGCATATAATTAGTCACAACAAGGTCATCAGGGCCACGAGGGGGCGGGGTGGATCTCCAATTAAGTCTTCAATTAAAAACGGAGGGGCTCATTTATGGCATAATGTGCGTAATCATACAGGTAGCAGGCTAAATGAAGCCGGCAGACAAAGGTTGAGGACTTGATGCGGCTCCCGTGTTGGCACTGAATGGGCGGGAAGCTGCACACCAGTGTCGTCTAAAAGGAAAAACACACGGAGCTCCATTGTGCTCCCGCCCTGCCAGCCCCGGGTTACAGACCCTGAATCGATTGGGGCCCGTCCTGGGGAGGATCCCCCTGGAGTGGACCCGGGGACTCTGGAGCTGACTCGCTGCTTCTGTGAGCTGCCACGAGATGCAAAGAGAGACGGATGAGCCGGAGTGTGATTGATGAGTTAACACGGCGGCCTCTGATCCGAAGGGGGGCTCAAACCCTGTGGCACCCAGACCATAAGACCACCATACTGTCCACAGGACTGCAACAAGTGGGGGGAAAAAAGGGTGTAAACTGAGCAGCTGTTGGGCAAAGTGTCTGCGTGGGAGAGCGGACTCCATCAGTGAGTCCTCCAAACACCGGCGGAGGTGTTGAGCAGCTCCGCCATCAAGACAGAGGGGTTAATAATGCACTGGTGGGGGGTTAAATGTCTCCTGAGGGCCCCCTTATTTGTTTTAACCAGTCTTCACACATATTGTCCTCAGCCTGTGAACTGCTTTCACTGATCAATCTCAATCTGGCTGTGACAGATGTGTTTTTAAAAATGTGTACCAGTGCTTATTATTTAATCAATAACATGTTTTTGTTTTTTTTATCAAATTGCCTTTTTTTTTCTGCTTCTTGCAGGGACCCGTTTATGTGTCTTTTGTCAGCAAGGCCATCCTGTGGGATAGAGGACTCTGTCGCTACACGGTGAGTCTCTGAAGAGATTATTCTTGTGTCCTTAAGTTGCTCTAAAATTCTCCTTTGGGGTTTTGCGGGGATTTTTTTCATGTCTCACCGTTTTAACCAAGATGTGTTAGAATAGTGGATGATATGGGAAAAAAAAATCAACTTCTATTGTGGAAATGATAAAAAAAAAATCAAAACATAGAAACCCCCCAAAAAATAGATGTCCTTCAAAGTTGTTAAAATGTCCCCACGGCTGTAGGAAGACAAACACACACACACTTTCTTTCTCTCCTCCAACACTCTCAAGTCTCCACCTCTCTCCTTTTTGGCTCAAAAGAGGAGTCGGGGAGTGGATGTGCCACAATTAACAGAGGGGGCGTTGCCACGGCGACAGCCCTGCAGCGTGGGCCGGCTTCCTGTCTCGGCCTCTGGTTAAACAAACAAGTAAAGTCGAGGGGGGACAAAAGACGCTCGCCGGTCCTGGCGGCCTCATTTACATCCTCAACGGCCTCCGGCAGGTTTTCCTCGGGGGCCTGGCATCGCCCGGCGTCCACCTCCACCGCCCCTCCGCTATATCTAATAAATCAAGAGGCCATTGTGATGGTAAACTCTGACACCGCTTAAAAAAAAAAAAAAACAAGGCCGACAAGAGGCTGTTGACCCAGCGGTGTGTGTTTTTTTTTTAATATATATATATATATATATATACACACACACCAGTGGAATTACTCCTGTACCGTCACCTGGGACACGAGCTTGCTATGGGACGGGGAGCGGGGGCAGAATGCACAGGGGCCCAGACAAGCTCCGCTTTAAAAAGGCTTGTAATATATGTGCTGGTTTGGGTTCAACTCCAGGTTCTTCATGGTTTTCAGCGACCGAGTCATCCTGGAGCCTCCGGTTGTCTTTATTTTTAATTATTTAATTTTTTTAATTAGCGGAGGAAAGCAGCAGCAAGTCCTTTCACTCGAGAATAAATGAGCATCATTGAATTATTATATTGATATTATAATGAAGGACTTTTTTGAGTTCCATTTAATTCTGTCCGCAACATATACGTTTTTAAAAAGTTTATAGTTTAAACCAACAACAGAATGTTAAGTACTGGTGAAATTAACCTAACCAGCTTCAACATTAACACCCTCATTAGTCATTATAATTCTATTTTTTTTTTTACTGTACTTCTGTGTGTGGTGTTGTTTCATGATCTAGGTGATGGGGGGGGGGATCCGGGGGGGCGGAGCCTGCGGGCGCTCTGGGGGCAACGCGGGCCTGTGAAGCGGGGTCATTGTCTAACCATCCACAGTAGAAAGTTTCTGTGAATGCTAAGCTGCATCTGAGCCTGGCTTCTGACACGAGCTGATAATCAGATTTACTCCCCTGAATCCGCCGGACTCCACAATGTGGCCCACTGTGGCCCGCCCCCATCGCCAGCACCACCCGCCCTCCTCCTCCTCTCCCCCCACAGCAAAAGCTAATTACACCCCGCAGAAACACAAATCTCCATGATTTAAAAAGTCACTTTTTTTTTTTTTTTTTTCTTTCTTCCAGGGGTTTAACCTTGTTAGGGCCTAAGTCTCCCCCCACAGCAAAAGCTAATTACACCCCGCAGAAACACAAATCTCCATGATTTAAAAAGTCACTTTTTTTTTTTTTTTTCTTTCTTCCAGGGGTTTAACCTTGTTAGGGCCTAAGCCTGGCTCTCTGTGAGGAATTCTCTGTTCCTGCGTAACACTGGGACATAGACACACTTCTGTCTCTGCTCAGAGTCGTCTGTCTCTCACAGAGTTCACTGTAATTAAGCATATGTGTGTGTGTGCGTGCCTGTGTGTGTTTAGACGTGGTGGGTGGGGGTGGGAGGGGTGAAGCAGGTCCTCTGTAGGCCATCTGGGACTCGGACTAACTAATAGACTTCCTACATTCATTGAGCAGTGCTACTTGCACATCTCAATCAGGGAGCTGTTGACCACAAACAGGCCCATAATGACATTATCCAGTTCTGGCTGTGTGAGGACAGCGTGTGGGCCGCCTGACGCCAGGAGGTCAGCCCCGCTTCCTGGGGGCCTGCGGGGGCCCGATGGAGCCCACGCCTCAGAAAACTGCAGGAAAAAAATTAATAAAAAATGTTTTTGAATGGAATGGTGGAAAAAAAACACACACACACACACAAATCATTGGATTTATTGATAGTACAGCATGGTATTTTTCCTCCTATATAAGTATAGAAAATAAATTCCTCTAATTGAAAGAAAATGTCTCAAGGTAGCTGCGGGACCTTGTTTTCAAGGTCAATAATAAACCTTCTAATTCTATAATAAGCAATGACAAGAATACAAAAACTTCATATACAACCATATTGCCACAATTTCGTTTTTATAGCGATATTATCAAATTGTCAGTGAAATAGACGATATAAATAAACGTATTGATTTAGGATGTTGAAGGCATGAAGGCATACAAGCTGAAAGGAGATAATTGGAGTAGTAGCGTTTAAACACAGATCATTCAAAGTGTTTTTTATGAAATCTGAATGGAAGTGACAGATTTTTTGTGTTTTTAAGGTCACGCAGCTTTGTGAGGTACTGTAGGTACCGGGGCCTTCGTGCCCGGGCCTGTTTCGGCAGAAGGTCGCGGGTTTGATGACACCGGCTTACCCTTGGCCCTTCACAAAGCCGTCCTCAGCCTGAGTGGCAGGTAATGGGGAGGGCCGGAGGGCCCCGGGGAGGAGGAGGAGAAGAGGAGCGTGGAGGAGCAGGGGCCTCCGCTTTCTACCTCACTTCTCCTTCTCTGTACATCACAAGAATGCAAATCTTCTAAAGCCTCCAGATCTGAGGAGAGGGAATCAGTGGAGATGGTGCAGGGATTTAAAAGTTGATCCTCCCTGTGTGAGTCACAGACACCCCCCCTCCTCCTCTCTGTACTGGCTGTCTGAAGGTCTCCTGGTTCATCAGTGTACTCACAGACAGATGTTGTGTTTGTGCGTTTTTTTTTTGTTTGATTTTATTGTGTGTCAAAGGGGTGAGGAGCCCAACTTCAGATGCCGCTTTAAATCCAAGTCAAATAAAAGCCCTGCGTCTGCGGCCCATTTATTACAAGTGTTTGCTTTCCAAAGGCCAGAGAGGGAGAGACGGCCTGTGTTTTTTTTTTGTTTTTTTTTTACTGGCTGGCCTTCAGCAGCCTGTCGTCCGTCTCTCTGCATTCAATATTGACCGTCCTGCCACGTCCTTGCAGTAAAGACTTTTATCACCTTTAAGACGCTTTCTTTTAAAGAGGAAGGCAGAGTGTAGTTCCAGTTTATCAACACAAGGGGGCAGTGGTGGCTCCGGGCATCATTTGAATTCTCTCACCCAGGGCTTTTATTTTGTGTATTGATTAAACACATCGGTCGCTGTAGAATTGTTTTTCACTGTTATGTTTTTTTAAGATTTATTTTGAGTGAGGAGAATTTTATATTTCCCTTGATTTATTTATCCATTATTCAGTATATATTTTTGTCATTGTCACACACTTTTTATTTTGATCTGTTTACTTATTTATTTATTGTGCTTTATTTTTTTCGGAATCATTTTCATGAATTGCAAATTTAAATTCATATTTTCCTCCATGCCGAGCTTTTATTTATCCTCCTCTCCTCCAGGCCCATGCTCGTCCGCCTCCTCGTCCTCTTCTGTGTCCACGCTTCCTGTCCCACATGAGAGCTGGTCCTTCAGAGCTCAGGCCTCCTCGTGTCCTCAGCACCGAGTCCAGACCTCCGCCGCCATCTCAGGGGTATACACACATCCTCGCTGGCCCGAGGAGCCCAGAGCTGCAGGGTGAGTCTTAATCAACAAAACACCTGGTGCTTTCACACCCACAGGAGGAGGCCGCTGACTCCTTTGACTCCACAGCTCCGCTCATTAACAACTTTTTCCTCTCCTTTTCTTCTTCTGCTGGAGCGGTGGAGCTCACCCTCCGCTCTTAATCTCTCTCTCTCTCTCTCTCTCTCTCTCTCTGCGCCTGTGTTGGGTTGAGTGCAAATCTCAGTCGGACCACTGTGTTGCGGAAGTGCCCACAGCGCCGCCCTCCTGGTGGTCCTGTGGAGGTCCTCTGCCGGGAGTGAAAGACCCCGGGGCCCACGAGGACCTGCCGCTCCTTTCAAAGCCCGGCCTCTGATGTGAAGGCATTTACCCCCCCCCCCCCCCCCCCCCCCACACCCCCCCGAGACACACACCTCAGCTCTGTGTGTGTACACAACAGAGTAGGAGGAGGAGGGGTGGGGGTGGGAGGGGGGTCTAATACTAATTATATTCTACCATATGGTGGTCAGCTCCCTCACAATCGTCCTTAACCCTGGAGAAATGTGCGGCACCCAACTCTGACACATGTCATTCATATGCACATCAGCACACGCATGCACGGGTTCATGTACGTGTGGGTGTGGGTGTGGGTGTGGGTGTGGGTGTGGGTGTGGGTGTGTGCGCGCGTGTAAAACAGATGGGCCTGGCAGAGCATTGTCAGAGGAGGCAGTGCAGAAATGTGCCCTCCACTGCTTTCTCTTTATCCCCCCTGTGCTGACTCCTCTCGGCGGCAGACCCCCAGGAAACAGGAGCAGATTGTCTGACACCCTCCTCCCCTCCTCCCTCCCTCCCTCCCTCCCTCACACACTCACAGTGGTCAACACAAAAAAAAAGGGGCGAAGAATGGAGAAGGGCGAGAGGGAAGGTGGGCGTCGCTGGATGTTTGAGTTGATGTTTGTGGAAGAGAATCTGGGAGGGATGAAAGGAAATGTTCATAGTTAGTAAGAGGAGCCGGAGCGGGGGGTGAGAGGGGGGAGGGGGGGGAGAGATCATCTGTGGTGGGAGGAAATGAGGATAAAACAGGTGCTTTATAATTGTGGTATTATTATTATTATTATTATTATTATTATTATTATTATTATTATTATTATTATTATTATTATTATTATTATTATTATTATCTGGACTATAATAATAATGTTTCTTTGTCTCATCCAAAACATTTGATCAAGTCACAGTTGTGTGTATAAAAAATATATATACTGTATATATATACTTCAAATGGGGGTAAACTAAAAAATTATAATTTATTCATTATGATAATTTGATCATAATAATACAGTAGTCCAAATGATCAAAACCTTAAAAAAGTATTTTACTCATGAATTTCGAGAAACAACCCCAACCTCCCAACCTGGCAACCCCTTCCCATGACACTGGCACTTGTTGAATATTTTATTTTTTATTAAAGACACTTTCCAACATTTCCATCTCATAATAACCAGGGTGGTGATGGTTGTGTACGTGCTGTGATGGCTTTAAACGTGGACTCTGTGTTGGGAATCAGCCAGCTGCCGCAGCGGGACCCTTTTTCTCGCGGCCTTTGTTGGCTCCGAGCCCCCCAGCAGGAAGCGAGTGTATGTGAGGAAAGTGGGAACGAAAATGTCACAAACACACTTTGGCGTTTTTTTTTTTAAGATGATCTGCTCTGTGTGGACCCTTCACAAACAAGAACATGTGGCTTTCATTCATTTTTTTTAGATGTTCTCGGACCCCTTTAGCCACATTTGAAAGTTGCTTTTTTTATGAAATATTTTGTATGTTTAATAAAAAAATATATATATATATTTCTTGAAGGCCATTTCCATCTCAGTCCACCAAGAAGAAGTGGAACGTGTGCGCAGATGGAGGGTTTGATGCCGGGAAGGAGCTCTGCTGTGGTCGTCCCCTGTCCTCGGCCCCCCTCCACCCCCGCACCTCCGTCACCCTCCTCCTCCTCCTCTAATCCGACACCTCTCCACCCAAACCCCCGTCAGCGCGACTCTGGAGGAGCGAAGCCCCAACGGAACTCCGCTGAGCCACCAGCCTCTCCCTCCTCCTCCCTCCTCTTTATTAATCCTAATCCAGAGGAGGAAGCTGAATCTCAGGAAAAGGGGGAGGAGCTTCACCTCTGGCCCGCCGGGTCCGAACCCTGGGCCGCGCCGACCCGCCTCTCCCGGGGATCTCTGTCAGATCTGAGTCGCCCGCATTCCAGCTTATTCAGCCGGAGCACCGACCTCACCGGCGGCAGGAGCAGCGTCCTGTCTGGTAAAATCCTCTCTCTGTCTCTACGCGACAGTAACACCAGACATCATTTGTTGGAACCTAAAATATAAAAAGTAAAAAAAAAACAAAAAAAAAAACAGTGGAAATCTTGTTTTTTTTTTTTCTCTAAAAAAAAATCATATTTGGTCAGCCATACATATTTCTCAAGAACAGATCATTATAAGTGTTGCTTTATAATTCACTTTAATCTATTCATTCATTAAAAAAGGTCCGAGGTCCTTTTGATAATTATTATAGTATTAATGAAATGACACTGTGACCTTTCTTCTTTTTTTGCAGAGCTTATCCTGGGCCCTGTCGGCAGTGGTAGCTTCTCTCAGCCTCGGCCTTCTCCACCGGTGGATTCTCCTCTGACCGTCTACTCTCCTGCAGGAGGACGTCACCCTCAGGAATCCGCCCCCAACGGCCTCCCCACCGCCCCTCCTGCCGTCTACCAGACGCTCTTTGGCCCAACCAAAGAGACCCCACCCGCCCCCCTTCGCTCAGACGACCCTCCCAGCAGCACCGTCGCAGCGGATGATCTCCACCGTGATGCGTTAACAGATCCAGGTCTGGAGGACTCGGATCCTGCTCCCGTTCCTCTGGCCTTCCCTTCCGCCACCTGGTCCTCCTGTCCAAGTCCTCAGAGGAGCACTCCCCCCTCGGGTTGGGGAGCCGAGCTGACCCCGTCTCCTCCGGGGAGCCGGCTGGAGTCTCGGCGCTGGCCCGTCTTACCTCCCATCTCCTTCGTCAGAGGTGAGGACCCGCCCACCCTCTCACCCGCTGATTGTCCCCAACATGGCTGCACATCCTCAACAAAGACCCAGGCCCGGAGAAATCAAAGCCCGACTCTGCTGTGAAAGCATCTCACCTCCTCCCTCCACATTATACACATTTTTTTTTCTTCCTCTAAATCATCCACAGAGAAGAGAGGAGGACTTTTAATGAAAAGCTGGTAGCGTTTGATTCCCCGCTCAAAGGCCTGAGGCCCCCAAACAATAGAAGTCAGGGGGAGGAGGGGCGGGGGGCGCCTCGCGTGCCCCACGCCTCCGCTATTCTCCTGACTCCGGGAGGGAGACGTGTAGCCGATGGTCGTAAATCCAGGCTGACCACCGCTGGCCGATGGCGGAGGGTACCGCCACAATACCTCCGCCGACCCACAATGCCTCTGCGGCTTTCTCCTCGGCCGGCCACTAATTTACCGTTCCCAATGGGGTTAAAGAACGGGGGGCGCTGACATCTGACTCCTGCGGGGAACTTTTATGAAAGAAAGCAAACAATGTGAGAAATTGTGCAGGGATTTCTTCTTTCTTTTTTTTTTTTCTTTTTTTTTCCTCTCAGAGCCGTGGACTGTTCTCTGTGTGTTGCTGTACCGCGGCATGCTGTTCTCTTCATGGCCCAGTGTCACTGGTTCATTTATCTGACCCCCAGATGGAGCCGGTTCAGGCTCAGTGTGGCAGCGTGTAGGGCCTTGAAGGATAAGTCCGCTTTATGATGACTAGTTTTAGGACCATCATTTCTTTAGCTTCTATGAAGATTTAGCAGAAAAGCCACTAGACAGGTTTAAAAAAAAATAAAATAAAAAAAATCCAGATTTGAGCAATGTCCAGTGTAATTTACACCGGAACAAAGTCCAAAGTCCTTGTTTCATGCAAATATGAATGTGTGAAGTTAATCCAAAGTTAACGTGGGGGAATTCTGCCGGGGGTTTTCTCGCGTCAGTAGTTTTTTAAGTATCAGTTACTCAGCAACAAAAAAAAAACGACGCCCATGGAAGCACAGAGGGGAAACTATATATACAGTATGTAGGAGGAAGTTGATTTGGGAAGATTTGTCTTCTTTTGGCACTTCAAATCAAAATGGAGAACAGGGGCTGCAGGGTTTTTTTTTCTGCACTGAAACTGATTTAGCAGAGGGTTATTATTATTTTGCCGCCACCCTTTTTAAAAAGTACCTGTGGGTGTGTAATTATTGTTTTCCATTCTGTCACCATGTCAAATTTCCACAACTATTGTCATATTTTCAGAATGACGTTTTTCATTCAAAAATTGGTTTTATAGATTAGGTGGCTTTCCTCTCTGCAGTGCTAATCTGGGATTATTTTAACCCTGGTCGTGGAAGACGCACTGTACGCCGTGTCGGAGGCCGATGGGAGTTTTCCGCGTCCCACTCGGCCCCTCGTGACCTCCTGCCTCGTTTTTTTTTTCTCAGATCCCTACAATCCACCGCGTTGACCCCGAGCTGACCCGTTTCTCAGAAACAGCTCCAGAGTGGAACCCCAGCTCTGGGACAGAGGAGGCCTTGTCCCAGTCCCTGACTCTGTCCTATCACCCTCCCTGAACCCACCCCCCCCCCCCCCCCCACCCCCCCCCCCCCCACCCCCCGGCCCCCCTAAGGGCCCCACTTTTTTATTATTAATTTCAGGTAAAAAAAAAAAAAAAAAAAAACTTCTTCAGCCCTGAGGTTGAGGACGCGACGCTGCCACCAGACGTTTATGTATCTGACCTGAGGAAGGGCTTCCTCCTCCTGGAGGTCCAGTTGGTTTGTTGTGTCCACTTGACAAGAGTGTTAAAACCTGGAAGGGGCGGAGCTTCAACTAAGCCCACCACAATATCCAGCCGAGATCTACGGTCTGATATCGCCGTTTCCCCTCCAGCTCTCGGCCTCCCTGGTTTGTTTACACGAGATTCTTTACCAATGGGGGGGGTATCCCCCGTCATCCCTGAGATGAACAAAAATCACAGCGAGAGGTTGAAAATCCAATTAGATTCATTATTTTTTCCCCAAAATTGTGGCGAGAAAAGTCAGATAGGCTTTAAATGACATTTATTCTTCCCGGTGTATTTTTTTGTGTTATATATGTTAAAAAATACAATTTTCTGATTTGTCCCTTTTAAGTGGTGTTTTTTTGTTGAACCAGGGGTTTTATCTGGTTATTTCTCGAATGCAGAAACCCACTGTGCCCACTGTGGAGCATCATCATTAAGCGCAGCATCCTAACACCACCCGCGCCCACTCTGTGCCATTTCAGGACGCTGTGGCACCGCGGCGTCGCGCTCCTCGGAGCTCAGCAGCACGCGCTCTGGCGCGTTTGACGAGCTGGACGCCATCGCCCCGCGCTCAGACTCCTGTCCCTCCCTGGACCGGGCCTCGGACTCCTCCGGCTGCCCTTCACCTCACGCAGGTACAGACAGGCACACACTCGGCAAGCCAAAAGGCCTGACACTGGAAAAACCTATCCGATTCCCATCAGCCTCTGTTGTATTTGGATTGTCAACGTTCATTTTCTGGATATTTATTTTACAACGATTTGATTAATAAACCATATTCATTAATATTTTAAACAAAACGTGTGAATACGTGCTCAATATAGGTCTTAAAAATGACAAGAAAAGAAAGATGTGTTTTTAGTTTTTTTTCCCCCCTCTATTAATCATTTTCAAGTTTCTGGCCATTTGAGCATTGATGCCAATAAATCCACAAATCCGTCCAACTCCAAATCAGAATTTTAGACTGGTTTAACACTCTTTTAATGCGAATTTGCATATCATAAATGTTCAGCCAAGTTCAATTACTCAACCCCTTTCAGTATATCGTGATCAAAGGCTCCAGGTGCCACCAAAACCAGGTTGTGAGGGTAACATGAGGCGCCAACATTGTGTTCACGGATAATGTGTGCGTTTGTTTGTTGTTGTGCGGCTGCCGGTAATATCTCAATTAGACGCGCTCTCCTTCCACGGTGACTTTCTGCCTTTGCTGCAGACAGGGATGGGCTTATCTGGGCGCTCACTGTGTCGGGGGGCCTTTGTCTCGGCCCATGTTGGCCAACAAAGGCCCGAGTAAATGCATTGTGTGTGCGTGCCTGCGTGAGATAGCCTGTGTGTGCCTGTGTAAGTGTGTGTGTGTTTGTCGTGTCCCGGGGTGGGTCAGTGAGCTGCGGAGGCCAGACCTTAGCCAATGAAGACTTTCCTCCACCTCCCCTCACGGCCCGCTAATCCCCCCCCGACAAGGTGTTTAACCTGCTCGCTTGACCCGAACCTCCGTCTGAACCTGGTGACCTTTGACCCCTCCCCGAGGTTGAGGGGCAGCCGCAGCGTGATAACGTCCACCTCCAGCCAAATGTGAGCTAATGCTCCAGACTGATGTTTATCAGACGGGGACCAGGCCCAATTTACATGTGCGTGGACGATTGAAAGCCACAATGAGCAGGAAACCACCTCAGTGAAGATTTACTCCAAAGGACTTTAGACGAGATTCGACATTTTTTTTATAAAAAAAAAAAAATAGCAGCTCTGGATTCTAATCAGTCATTTTTTAGCCTCCGTCCGGTGAGACGCACGTCCCCCAGATGCTGAGTGGGTGGCACCCAGTGTGTCCAACACCTTAATCAGGAGATTAGTCATTTGTTATCTGCCACTGTGTTTGCTAAGTGTCTTTCAATCTGGTGGCTAATGATGGACTAATACCCGGCCTAACTGAAAGTGTGTGTCCCACCACCACCACCACCGCGGTTATCCCAGGGATTTCCTCTCAACGACTCCTTCATTCATCAGCCTGGGCAACAGTTCCTTTTTCTCACCTGTGGGACACCAGACAACAACCAAAAAAGCCTGCACAGGACAATGTTGTGTGTGTGTGTGTGTGTGTGTGTGTGTGTGTGTGTTAGTTTTTTTTTGGGGGGGGGGGGGCGGGGGCCGGGGGATGTGTGTGGAGCAGGGGGGT
>JAFBJU010001124.1:252633-300091 GCA_016785305.1 Colistium nudipinnis
CAACCCTTCACCAAAACCCTAACCCTAATTCCACTCTTATAACCCCCATAAGCCTGGAATTAGGGTTAGGGTTACCAAACCCTAATTCCATTCTTATAACCCCTATAAGTCTGGAATTAGGGTTAGGGTTTCGGTGAAGGGTCGCTGCTAGAAAGATGAAAGTTGGTCCTAGGGGGTTTTCAGGCACCCCGAACGCAATGGACTTGGTCCCGTGTCGCACGGACATTGGGAAATGGGTCAAAGGTCAAGAAGGCCAAAAGTATCTTGACCTTTGACCTATTTGCCAATGTCCGAGCGACACGGGACCAAGACCAATGAGTTCGGGGTCCCTGAAAACCCTCACAGACCAAGTCCCATCTCTCTAGCAGCAACCCTTCACCAAAACCCTAACCCTAATTCCATTATAACCCCCATAAGCCTGGAATTAGGGTTAGGGTTAGGGTTACCAAAACCCTAATTCCAGGCTTATAACCCTTATGACTGTGGAATTAGGGTTAGGGTTTTGGGGAAAGTTTCCTGCTAGAAAGATGAAAGTTGTTCCTAGGGGGTTTTCAGGCACCCCGAACGCAATGGACTTGGTCCCATGTCGCTCGGACATTGGGAAATGGGTCAAAGGTCAAGAAGGCCAAAAGTGTCTTGACCTTTGACCTATTTGCCAATGTCCGAGAGACACGGGACCAAGACCAATGAGTTCGGGGTCCCTGAAAACCCCCACATACCAAGTCCCATCTCTCTAGCACCAACCCTTGCCCAATACCCTAACCCTAATTCCACTCTTATAACCCCCATAAGCCTGGAATTAGGGTTAGGGTTAGGGTTACCAAAACCCTAATTCCAGCCTTATAACCCTTATGACTGTGGAATTAGGGTTAGGGTTTTGGGGAAAGTTTGCTGCTAGAAAGATGAAAGTTGGTACCAGGGGGTTTTTAGGGACCCCGAACGCGATGGACTTGGTCCCGTGTCGCTCGGACATTGGGAAAAAGGTCAAAGGTCAAGGAGTCCAAAAGTGTCTTGGCCTTGGACCTATTTGCCAATGTCCGAGAGACACGGGCCCATGACCATTGCGTTTGGGGTCCCTGGGGTCTAGGGCTTTTCACGGACCCTGAACAAGCTGGTCTTGGTCCTGTGTCACTCGGACATAGGGAAATGGGTGAAACTGGAATCAGAGTAGGGATGAGAACCGTGATACAACTGATGAATTTAACTTTCGAAAAAACTTTGTGAATCTAGAGTGTCTGAAATCACATTCAACTCCTGCACAGATGAACTTTGGATTCTGACTTAGATTTTTTTGCCTTCTTTTCCTTCCCAGGATCAATCTGATGGAGGCTCTGGATCCCCGTCCTCCTGGATCATAGACCCGAGTCCATTATACAACATGTTCCACTCCTCACACTCTCCCTGCTCGTCCGTACACGGTACGTCATGCATTACAACTCAACCCCCCATCCCACCCCCCCCAAAAAAATCTTTCCCCATGTGTGTGTGCATGTGTGTGTGTGCGGGGTGGTATGACATACCACCTCTGCGTGTGGAAAGCTGGTGCTCAGCCTCCAGATCCTTTAACAACAATACTTAATCAATACGAGAGCCTGTCTTCTGATCCGGTAAAAGCCCGTGCAGTCCCTGTCCGCTCTGGTTTATTAGCAGCCATTGTCTCCTCACTGTCAGCGCTGTGTTTGGCGTTCCCTCGCCTCCGGTACACTTAAGCCCACTAATCCTCGCAAGGGGCCAGCTGGCTGTGGGGTATCACCTTCACCTGTGTGGCCAGAACTTGTGTACGTTCGGGAGTGAAGTGCACGGAGGGCGGGACTTACTGTACGGACCAGAAACACGGATAAAAAGGTCAGGCGTGCAGAACCTGTATTTTAAATCAAGAAACGTGTTTTGTTTGATTTTCCTTCCTCTGACCACGTCGGTCAGGCCGCGACCACGTTCTGCTTCTTTTTTTTCCGCCTGTGACTCCCTCGTCCAGTATCCGTCATTGTGCTATAGCACTAATGGTCCGTGTTATGCCGTATTCCCAGATGATATTGCATATGCATCCATCATTGCAGAGATTGATATGAGGGGCAAAGTCGCACGCAGCTTCCCATTTAGACCAAAGTCCAGTGATATGTCTTTGTAATTCTTTTGCACAAAACATCCATCTTTGAAATATTTTGACTTTGGGAAAACTTGCAGGGGTAATGAGGTGAGTAAGCTCCACACAGATTTGAATGATTTAATAAATGAAGAAGGACGGGAGAGAAAGTGAAGTGGGCGCGTAAGGGAAAAAAATCTCATTAAAAGACCATTATGAATATATACAAAAGTCAATATATTTATGGCCTGTTCTGTAGAAAATGATTGATTTATGAGCTTGTTAACTGTAGTCAACCTACGTGGATCTATTGTCACCTCATACAAAGAGCGAAATTCCCTTTTGACTTTAAAATACACCTCCATTTCAAAAATGGAATGAAATAAAAATAAATAATAGCCATGTAACAATTAGACAAACGTGAACAAACATTTTAAAAAGATCTGTCCTTCACAGGATGTGAGGATTTGACCTTTTGGAGGCCAAAGGCACGGTCACCCTGTCGGCGGGGGGGTTGGGTGGTCATCAGCCGGGTGTGAAGAGGTCACACCGGAGGTCAGGCAGGGTTTAAAAAGAAGATGCCCAGTGTGTGGCATGTCTTTGTGTGGCTAGGTGAGATTTGGTTTCCCCTGGAGGTGCGAGTGGTTCGACCTTTCAATGGCTGCCGCTAAGTAATGGAGGGAATGACCTCGCTCTGACTGGCGAGGAGACGGAGGAGAAAAGGAGCTGGTGTCACGCTATTTGCGAGGGTTGTGTTGCATGTTCAACAAACGTGGGAGGTCATGTGTACTACATTCCCCAGAATACTGTTGTTTTCCAACTTTCAGAAAAATAGGTCCTTTCAAAGCCACAGAAGACACAATATTGTTCGTCGGGAGTAAATTGATTTCTCGTTTTGCGAAATGAGTGAAATATTCATTGGCTTTCGGCTCCATTGAGTGAGTTTGGGATTAAACTGGAGCCACGAAGACCTTTTGTCCACTTGTCCTCATCAGGAATTCATAGATGATGAACTAATCCTCCTTGGGGCTCATAGTTTCCCCGCTTGCCCCCGGTCACTCGCCGTGTTTTAGCATTCAGCTGCTACTGAAGATGTTAGTGTCCGAAATGAATGTGGAGATGAGCAAAAAGAGTGGGGGGGGGGGGGGGCACAAAGAAGAGCACACTAATCTGAACTGACCCCTGGTTGGATTGTTCTGCAGGAGGAAACTACGGCACAGATTAGAGCTTCCAGAAAGAGAGAGAGAGAGAGAGGTGGAGCGAGCAGAGATTAGTCGTGTCGCGAGCGAGGATCGTTTCCCTCCCCGGAGGACCACACACTGATAGTGTAGCCATGTCACCATTGTCTCTAAGCTGGACTCGCTGGCTATTGTCTCCAAAATACCCCCCTCCTCCCCCCCCACCCCTGGACTCAAGCCCTTTGATTGGCACTTGTCAGAGCTGATAGAGAGGCTGACGTGTTGGGTAAAGGCCTTTTTGATAAAAAGGAAGAAGCCCCTGAAAGGATAAATCCTCTCCCCCATGAATAATAATTTGGCCAGGATTTTTTTTTGAGGAGGAGGAGGAGGAGGAGGATCTGGGTGGGCACGAGTGAAAGGCCTCGGCTTTGGTAATTGTCTCCCTGATGCTCATCCCTTTCTCAAACATGCAAAAGAAAAGAGATACAAGTCCGACCTTCTTGCCTCTGCCTGGTGCGCTGGATGTTGGACCAGTTCTGCGAGGGGTGTGTGTGTGTGTGTGTGTGTGTGTGTGTTGTGTTCCATGGCCTTTTTCGAGATCAGCCTGGGGGCTTTGACTCGGGGGGGCAAATCCAGCTATCGGCTGTGCTCAGATGCTGTGGTTGCTATGGTAACCTTTTTCTTTTTAAGATGGGCTCTTGTTTCCAGCTTGGACCTGACCAATAATCACAGTGTATTCACGGATTACTGGCCGTGTTGGAGGTTAGGATAGGATTATTATTATTTTTTATTTATTTTTTTTCCAAAAAGGAGGAAAACAAAACCAAATCCTGAATAATTTCAGTCAGAGGTTAAACCTGATTTGAAAGATTGTACATTGTACCAACAGTCTGGTCTAACAGATTCTACCCAGTGTTCAAATAAACGGTCCAAAGAGTGATGAGCGGAGTAAAAGTTTAATGCCATCCTTAAATTTGAGGAGTTTTACATGATTGCAAATTAAGACGCTTGGTTTTGGACCGATATGAAGACATCACGTGGACTCCCTGCAACAACAAAAAAAAAATATTTAAAATAATTCAATGTTTTTTTTTCTTCCACTCCCCTTTCCTGCACAATTCTGTAAATCCTGGAAAAAATGTCATCCAAATGTGGTGATTTATTTAGGTTTTTTTTTATAACTATCCTGATATTTTATGTGCGTAAACTATGAATCGGCGAACTTACCGTAAAATGAACTCACAGTTTCATCTTCAATTGCTCTAACTTATAACACTGTATAGATGAAAATATAGAGAAAAAGTTTCGCCAAACACGTTCCACGTTGAATTTATGGCATTTGTGTTGCATGATGAATTTCTCCGAAGATGAAAACATTTCTCATCCTGTGATCCGTTGTGTGTTGACATTGAGACGATTGTGTGCAGTGTGGTGGAAGACGGCCCGTCACGTCAGACATGGCTCCATCAATCTGAGCCGCTGACCTCTGACGGAATAAATGAATCCACGCCGGCCCGATGAAGCCGCCATTTTTCCTCCTCCTCCTCTCATGAATGCAGCCACCTCCCAAAATGCATCGCATTCGAAATGATCAATTATCGCTCACGCGCTTAACACAAGTAACACTCAAAAAGAGTCTTTTAGGAAACTGTTGCAGAAGACAATCACAGCGGGGTGGGGGGGGGGGGGCTCTACCTTTCAGCCGGAGTCCTCACATTGATGGTGCTCTTTGTCTCTGCCGCTACACCCACGAGTGTATTTCTCCGGAACTCTGTGTTCACACATAATGGCACTCCTAATTGGGCCGGTCGGTGGCTAAAAAAAAAAAAAATGGACAGACACAGAGGTTGGAGGGAGCCTCTCCAAGGGTCTGCGGGGAGATGTGACTGCAGCGTTTAGCAGGACAATGTGACGAGAGCCGCTGTTTGTTAAAGCAAAAAGAAAATGGGCTTTTACAGCTTTGTACTAAGTGGCTACTTCCACGGGGACGACAATGAATACAGATGTGTGTGTTTTTGTCTCTCTCACTCTTTTTAGAACAGGGTTGAGGACAGTGGAAAAAGTTAGTGACAAAAAAAAGTCTACCCAATACATTTTTAAATGGATTCAATGTTATTACGTGCCTGCTCCAGCTTGCAGTGAAAACCAAAGAAAAGACCCCACCGAGTCCAATTGTCCGGGATGGAGGGATGGAGTGGAGTCCTGGGCCGATGGGGGAAGTCCGGAGAGTCTGCATCACGGAGGCGAAGAGACGGAGAGAAAGACGGAGGAGGAGAGGAGAGCCAAGGCCCTGGACCTGCTGTCCAAACTTCAGGACGACGCACCTCGCCAGAGCAGCAACGGCAAGGGCTGCGCCAATTTCCACGACTGTGAGTTCATGATGAAATGGAAAATGAGATTATTATTATTATTTTTTTTAATCAGGGCAGCTCATTAATAGTTTCAAACTAAATCCCTCAGCAGCTACGGCCAAATAAGTGATTATATTGTTAATCAAATATAGTTCAAATATTTTTTAGATCATCAATAACTTGTCATAATGGCAAGGAACAATTAGGTCAAAAAATATACATAAATAATGGAGCAATACAGTTCTAAAAAACGTTCAGCTCCCCAAAGTCAGATTGCCCCCAAAAACTAAAAATGATATTTAAATCATTTCAGTGCATTAGTGAGTCATACATAATAAAAAAAAAAAAAAACCTACCAGAGCGTCCAATATATTTCCTCACTTGTCTTATAATAATATATGGCATTATTAATTGCAAATTAGTAAAGCTGCTATACAAGATTATATGTATTCCAATTAGGATTAATTAACAATTACAAAATGACGCCCTGGTGGAAAATGTAAAGTGTTTCTGTCCTCTTCCTTTTGCACATCCCACTCACACACACACACACACACACAATAGCCCCTGTGGGAAAAAAAACACAAACACTCAAACACATTTAAACAAACACTCCTCTCCACCCTTAAAAAAAGCCTTCATTAGAGCACTTGATTTTTTTTTTTAGAATTGCCTTTTTTTTTGGGGTGGAACAGGAGTTTAGCCAGGAGTTCTCCAGTTTCCCTCGAGTGCCTAATTTCTGGCACACAAGCCTTTGTGTGCGACGTGTTGCACAATGAGCGTCCCACACCTAAGGTCAAGGCTGAGGGGGGGGCGGAGCCTCCGCAGGGGTCAGTCAGGTCAGAGTTCTCTCGTGAGTGAATGGCACTGATTGGACAGGTTTGTTCAGACGGTAATCAACGGGATGGAAGAACCGGGCAGCTGGGCCGGGTCACTTTTGTGTTGTTAGTGGAGTGTGGACTGGAGTTGTGTGTGTGTGTTTTTTTTTAATACGTTTGTCAGACGAGACGTCTCGTAGCTTTGCATCTTTAAGGAGCTTCATTCCATATTTTGCAGAATTTGTAGAAATCATTCTGGAAATAATCGCACAATATCTGCAGCTCTGGTGGTTTTACACAGCTTCATTGTGAGGTCGTTGCGTAGTTGTGCAGCTGCAAAATGCCGCATAGTCGTCATATCAGTTTTTTTAACAGTGATAATATGTCAACCGTCATAACTTTAACTTTTTAACTTTTTCTTGTTTTGAAGGCAGATTTTTGTTTAGATTATAAGATTATTTTAAAAGTGCAACTAGTCCTAATATTCCTCGATAACTTTGGAACAATCCCGTGTTGTGTGTGTGTGTGTGTGTGTGTGTGTCTAGCTCTGCGGGACCAGTTATAAGGACAATGTCAGCTTCCGGACAGTGACAGTTAAACTACTCTGGAGTGTCGCTCGTGTCGCACGCAGCCGTTGTTCAGCAAACATGATATAATCGTGTAATCCAGATAAGAAATAGAGTTAGGGTGGATGATAAGGATAAGACTCATTGTTTGTAGTTTTTCATTTTCTCCAGAGTTTACAGACATAATATGATACAAAATGTCATTAACGTAAAAGTTAGTGAGTAATATATAATATATTTTTATTTATATATATTTATGCATTGCACCATTTAAGCCAGGAGATTTTCGATTAAAGTTCGGTTTTAAACAGTGTAAAAAAAATGTACAAGGGGGGGGGGGGGGGGGGGGGGGGGGGGGGGGGGGGGGGGGGGGGGGGGGGGGGGGGGGGCGTATTCCTTGGCCACTGACTTGCGTTTGTGTTTATGGGTGTGGCGTGTGTGCATGTGTGTGTCTTGGTACAATCTGTAATATTTTGCTCTCTGGGTGTTTGCCAGTTGTTTTGTTTGGTGGGAGTGTGTGTGTGTGTGTGTGCGTGTGCGTTTTTGTGAGTGTTGGCTACCTCTCATCCAGACACTTGTAACTGTGGCTCCTCATTAGTCCCTGAAAAGGACTAACTGGTCATAATTGTTTCTTTTCTGGGCAACACTGACCTTTTGCCAAAGGATTCCCGATATAGAGCCCACCCCCGTCATAGAACACACACACCCACTAACAAACACACGCACACGCACACACACATTCATCTTCCACCAACCGATAAAGATAATACAGTAATCACAATCTTTTACGTGGCCTCAGTGTGTCCTGACTTCCCGTTTGTGGTGGACAGGTCAGACTGAGCAGATTGTGGGTTTTGTCGTCGAGTAGCGGAAGTGTGTCCTTTGTGTTGCCGGGGACGGTGTCGGGGACTCTGTGGTCGGAGGTCGGGTGGCGGTGTTGGCGTGGAACACCTGCAGGTCTCTGTTGGACTCCGCCCCCACGTCACTGTCTCCGACCAGACACGGAGCAAAAGAAGAAGAAAACAAACACTTCAAAGAAGGTCAGAGCCCGAGTGTGCGCTGTTTGTGTTTGTGTGCGTGTGTGCGTGCGTGCGTGCGCGCGTTCGGGTACAGTGCCTTTATGTGAGCCATGTTTGCTCAGCCTTTTGCTGTGGAATACCTCTATGTATTTACCACCGGTCCAGCATGAGCGGGGCAAACAAACAGCTCGCCCCATTGATGAGCAGCGGGGTGGAATATGGCCCGTTGTGTTCACAGGAGAGCGAGCGGGCGAGCGAGAGAGAGAGAGAGAGAGAGCAAAGTAAATCTGTCAAAGAGTCTATTATACGGTGTCCAAACACAGAGCGTGCTCCACAATGGCCTTATTAATGGCACAATGTCAAGGAGCGGCGGGGCAATAATGGCCCATGATTTTGCTTTGTGAGGTTATCTCTCCAGAGATCCGCTCCGGCCATACAGCAGATGATTGCGAGTGCGTGGGCGTATCGGTGTGTGGATCTGATTGGGCCTCTGTGTGTGTGTGTGTGTGTGTGTGTGCGTGCGCACGCGAAGAAAGCGTAAATTGTGGTTTTGCGGCGAGGCCAATGGCGTGCAGCCAGGGACGGGAGTGTGGCTACTACGTGTGTCTTTGTTTGTTTTCCCTACCAAAGCATTCAGACACACACCCACCCGCACACACACACACGCACACACACTTCTCAGTCTTTTTTTTTGAGGGGAAAGTGAGGAGGAGGAGTTGTGCAGGAGGAACGCCGCCAAATCCTGTGGCCCTCCGGTGCCAAAACTGAACCCAAAGCTGACAATGAATTTTTTATTTTTTTTTTACTGGACCACTACAACAACGACAACAACGAGGCCGAGTCCTATAAACGCACAAAGAATGAGTTTGACGCGACTACAACCACTTCATCCAGGAGAGGATCATCTATCACATGAGTGTTTAGCAATTCTTTTTTTTTTTTTTAACCCTGCATTAAATTAAAAAGGAGAGATCTTAAAGTTGCACAGCTGGACGTAAAGTTAAAAGTCCTCAAATGGACTCCACAGAAACGAGCACATGTGGCCAAATGTGCCTTTTTTATATATATATATATATATTTTATGACTTTTTATATATTTATACTGATTTGATCTGATTTCTATCTCCACCTTTGATATGGAGCCTTTTCACGAAGCCTCATTCTGGGAATCTTGTGATTATGGCGAGTATGGTATACGTCCTTATCTCCCAGCAGCCACGCTTCGCATCTCAGCGGCGTTGAACCGGTAGATTATCCGGATCGCCACGTATTCAGCAGCTTAGACCCAAAACATCCCATAAACCTACTTCTCAGCATTCCTGTTCAGTTAGAGATCGGTTTAGACTTTGTTTATCTGTGTGTGTGTGTGTGTCTGCTCCACCTTTGATATGGAGCCTTTTCACGAAGCCTCATTCTGGGAATCTTGTGATTATGGCGAGTATGGTGCGTCCTTATCTCCCAGCAGCCACGCTTCGCATCTCAGCGGCGTTGAACCGGTAGATTATCCGGATCGCCACGTATTCAGCAGCTTAGACCCAAAACATCCCATAAACCTACTTCTCAGCATTCCTGTTCAGTTAGAGATCGGTTTAGACTTTGTTTATCTGTGTGTGTGTGTGTCTGTGTGTGTGTGTGTGTGCGTGTTCTTAATCACGTTTCAGGGCCGTATATGTGGGGCATGTTGCACCCCGACATTCTCCTGCTCCTAAAAAAAAAAAAAGGGGGTCACCTACTCTGCGCCGCTGAATGTGACCTTTGTTAAAAAGGAATTATGGGACATTTTTATACAGTGCTGATGATGAGCTGAAACAAAAGTCTGGGATTAAGCGGGAGCAGCAAACACGTTGGGCACAAAAAAACAACAACAATGGACCCCTGTGTGTGTGTGTGTGTGTGTGTGTTTCAGACAGGCTGATCAGTTGTAGAGGTGTTTTTGTGTTGTCACTGGAGCTGGAAATGATTCAATAATAACAGCATTAAGACACAGCCATAGAATATAGACTATGAATTCAATTTAAAGTTAAAGTGAATATATGACATGAAATATGCACATTTTACAGCTGTTGTGCACAAATACACAAATGAAAAATATTTTAAAGATTGTGTTAGGAGTTGATACAGTTTTGACTCTGTGCACACTTTACATAACCATCCTAATTTAAATATTGTATGAAACCACTGCAGATATATTCGTTTCCATAGGATGACCCTTTTTTTATTATTATTATATATATTTTTTAACAATATCTTTAACGACCTGATATTTGGCTCAATACCATTTTTTTTTTTTTTTTCGTTTTGGATTCGGGTAAAATAAATCATCCAGTTGTCATAGGAGCCGTCCGTGGTGTTTTTCATCTGTCAGCTGCAGACGTCCAAGTGTGTGTTAAATGAGTTGTGACCCCGTGGCTGTGTGCGTTGTGCACGAGCAGTGACTCTGCAAGAGAAAAGAGACAATAACCCCCCCCCAAAACACAAACCCGACCTCCCCGCTCATCATCATCATCATCGCGGCCCCCATTCTTCTTCTTCTTCTTCTTCTCTCCATTGCAACTGAATCGCCCCTCGCTCTCATTACAGATTAGGGCCTCGGCGGAGTGACTCTCCCCTTTTCTCTCCACACAGTCCCTCTGTTGATTAACATTTTCTGCTAGGCTTCACACCAAAAGCACAACCTGTGTGCGCTTTAAAGGCAAGCGTGGAAAAAAAAAGAAAAAAAAAGCCATCAAGCGCTGGAGTGGAATCAGATAAGGCTATCAGGCAGGAGGCTTTACTGGCCCGGCTTTGTGCCGCTCCTCGCTTCCTCCCTCAATCTCTCACTCCACTGCACCTTTTGTCCCCGCGGGTCCCCGACGGAGCCGGGGACCCCCTGACCTCCTCCACCTCTGTCTTACTCGGCATGCCAATGTTTACCATATAAAACAACATAAATGATTTCTTATTCTATTTCTTATTTTATATTAATGCTCAAAACACTCCTCTCCTCGTCTGTTTTCTGATTTTCTGTTTCTATTATTGTTTACCCCTCACGCCCCCTACAACAGGGTTTGTCCCTCAAAATGCAAATTATTATTATTATTATTATTATTATTATTATTATTATTATTATTATTATTATTATTATTATTATTATTATTATCATTATTATTATCATCGTTAATATTATTGTTATCGTCATTTAAATTGTATTTATTATTATTTATTATTATTATCATTGTTATTTGAATTAAAGTATTTATTATTATTTATTATTTATTATTAATGTCTTTACGTCGGGATTTGAGCTCACACTGTATCCTACAAAGTTAAGTGTCAGAGTTAAGACTTAACTTCACTTAAGCCTGCACAGACTTAAGTGTCGATATTACAGATGTTATGACCACAACAGTAAGATGAAGAAAGCAACATTAATAGCTATTTTCTAAAAAAAAAAATGATTTATATGTGTGTTGCTGTGTGTGGGGAAGTCAGCCCAGCTCAGGTGCTAATGCTCCTCCAGATGGCCAATGAACCTTTTCACTCACTAACAGATTGACCGCTGCACTGATCCAGCCACTGTGTGAAAGTGTGTGTGTGTGTGTGTTTTCTGACTTTAAATCCCCAGCCCGGTCCCATGTGTGACTCCAGATCCTCTTCTCCTCTCAGATATTTGCAAACAGATGCCTGGAGGCAGTCTGCAGGTTTTTTTTTTTTTGCTTCTTTTTTTTTTTTTGATCAATCAAGCTTTAACAAGTCAAGTTGACTAGATACGAATGTAAGATTTAGCATGTGAAAGGAGGAGGCTGCGGAAGGCCTGGTTTTGATTAGGCCTAAGCTGATAAATGGCAGATTCAAACAGCCCCCCTGCGTCTGCGGAGAAACCCCAGAGGTCCAGGGGTTTAAATCCAGACCGATATCAACTCTGTTGCTTCTCTTTCTTCTCCAAACCCATGAATAGATCCATTCTTCCGTAGACTCATTCTCATCTACTAAATTGAAGTGGCAGCAGCTTAAAAGCCCCCATTTTATAGCCCCCTCTCTCTCCCTCTCTCTCTCTTTTTTTTTTTCAACTCCAAATTTACCTACTGAAATATTCATGTGTGTATATCGGTTATATATTGAGCTTTTGTGTTATAATTACAGTGTTTTTTTTATTGTAAAGAAATAAAATAAGACTCACAAAGTTATATTTATATTTTTTCCACAATTAATGTCTTTGGTTTTAACGTAATTATTATAATAATAAATACAATGTTCTCTTTTCAGTCGACTTTTTGGCCAAATATTGCATTTTCAGTCCAGAGAAGCTGGAGGAGTACAGACGAGCCTTTGAAGCCGTGAGTGAAAAACATTTTTCTCTCTTCATAGGTTGCTATAACGTGAAAGTTTGCCTAATCATGTGAGTGATGAAGATGTGATGAGGATGATGATGATTCCTTCTGTGCAGGAGGACAGCGATGGTGACGGTTACATCTCCTGCCTCCAGGTTCTTCTTGCTCTTAAAAGGGTGGTGCCTCCTGAGATGCTGTCCGATGAAGAGGAGATCTACGTCTACAGGGTCAGCGTCTCCACACACACACACACACACTCAAACGGACACACGCATGCACAAATACACAAACGGCGCACAGTGACACGGTGTTGTGTGTTTTTTAAGATCCTGGAGATGGTGGACTTCCGGGTGACAGATGGACTGGTGGACCTGAGGCTCTTCTCTGTGATGGCTTGTCTGGCTCAGAAAATCTCCTCCATGGAGTAAGTAGACACCAGCAGACACGCTCCTCAGTGAGGCAGGGGGCGGTGCCACTGACCCCCCCCCTCCATATAAATAGGAATAAGAGTGTGTGTGTGTGTACGCAAGTGTGTTCCAGTGATTTTGTCGTCGTGTGTGGGTCTCCGTTTGATCCTCTCCTCCCTGGTGGCTTCAAAGAGTTAAATGTGACTTTAAAGTTCCAAGTTATGAGTTTGGATTGTGACACAGAAAAAAAAAAGTTTGACACGTTGATTTATCATTTCACATTTTCTCGTGAGATGTTCTCATCATTATTTTACACGCTTAAATTGGCTTTTACCAGCAGACCTTTAAATTCTTCAATTTGGACTCTTACGAAAAATGACTTCCATTTCAATATTTCTTTCGACCGTTATATTTTGATGCTATTTCGCCCCTATTTTATCGACCAACAAATAAATCAGCAGGTTAATCGATGATTGGCCGCAGCCTTCCATTGAACCCCGTAACCAACAGAAAAAACCTTGAACTCACCCTCAGCCTCCTCATGTCTCCACATTATTCCCCATATGCTGCAGATTCCCACACACAGAGCTTTTTTTTTTTTTTTCTCTCCTGCCCTGGGGTTTATAACTTCCTGCAGACAGGAGTGTGTGGAGCCAAGCCTTCTCCGGAGGTCCCACAGGGTCAAGGCCTGCTCCCAGAGCCCCCTCGGCCCGCAGTGAGAGCTCCCTCTCAGCCCGGACGGGGCCAGGGTCACGGGTCCTGTGATTTACGGCCCGGGGCCCTTTGTGTGCTGCGTTTCCATCGCTGGCACGGGACGAGTCGGGGCGTCTGCACTTGTATAGAGGCAATTATAGTAATGATAATGAATGTCCATATTAAACCTCTTCTCACAAATCCCCCTCCTTTTTTAGGGGGGCAATTTAAATAAAAAGAAGAGCGTAAAGCCGGGCCTGCTGAACAAGGAGAAAAACAAAAGCATCCTCTTGTCATCTCATCCTCTTACCTGTTTCACTTAATCCTGGTGTCTCTAATCCTATTGACAAGGAGCTGCAACAGTAGTTACACAATCAGCCCCTCGCACCATGCAAGGCTTTGAAATCTGACGAGGCGGATCCCACATTTAAATATATACGTGTATACTCTATGTACTGTGTATATATCTACATACTGTATATATATGGACGTTTTCATTCTGGGCACCCCCTGCCCCCAACCTTTTTTTCTTTTTTAACTTTTACTGTCCCTCTCGTGTCCCGCCTTGGCCCATCTGTCCCAGCGCGGCATTGTGCTCCCCCGACAAGCCCACCTCACACAGCGCCACATTCCCTCAGGGCGAGTCACGTGACCTGCCCAGGAAGCGCAGGGCCAATACAGGCGTCCTCGTCCCTTGTGTTGGAATTGTGTGCACATGCATGCGTGTGTGTGTGTTTTCGGAGGGGTGACCCCCCGAGTGTCCCCGGACAACGCTGAAGCCTGACTGTGCAGGTCTGAGTTTCTCCAGTGTCACCGGAAAAAAATATATAGCCCCCCCCCCCCCATAAAAAAACCCCAACTCAAACTAGGTCAGAGTGTGTTTGTGCCCCCTGCCTCCCCAAAGAGGAGACCGCCAAAAAAAAGGGTTTGGCATTACGTAAGTGAGAAGTCTGCTGTGTTGGCCTCAGCAGGGGTGCCAGCGGAGGCCCGACCAAAAAAAAAAGAAGGGGTTATGCTGCTATTATCCTCCCCGGGGTCCATCGCTGCTCCCCTGGTTTTTACGCTTCGGCATTATCACGCCAGCGCCACAGCGTTTGGACTCTTTTACTGCAAACCAAGTGCAATTAATGATCATTAGCTGCCCCTGTCTGGCTTCATCCCCGTCAAGCCCCCAGCCTGCACTGTGGTTGGAGGACAGGGGACTGGGTATGGGGGGGGGGGGGGGCACTCAGGCGGGGGGGGGGGGGGGGGGGGGGGGGGGGGGGGGGGCACTCAGGCGTGCGGTGCACTCGATGGCCCGGCGCTTGGCCATTCTTTGCCCCCCCAACAGGCCATTGAGGAAGGGGCTCATTAACACCGGGCGCTCGTTAGCGAGGGGACGACTGTCGCTGTGACACACGCGGGACAGCAGAGCTCTGTCCCGACACAATCGCCCGAGTCTCCCTCCAATTATCCCAGCGTACCCCCAATTTTTTTGGTCGGCCTGCAATTGAGAGCATGCTCCGGTTTGCTTGTTGCCCTTTTCTTAAACCTCCACACGAACCTCGCTCACCCAATTCCAGCTCCCCCCCCCCCCCCCCCCCCCCCCCCCCCCCCCCCCCCCCCCCCCCCCCCCAACCCCCCCCCGAGCCCCCCCCCCCCACTTCCCGCCCCCCCCCCCCCCCCCCTCCCGCCACCTCACACCCCGTCCCCCAAAACCAGAGCAGTTTTATCCGTTACTGTGGCGGGACGTCCCCGTGTACCCACGCATTGTTTGGCAGCCAGGCCACTGTGAGCAACCACAATGGGCTCAGAACACTTTACCATCACGTCTCTGCAGACACAACCTGGCACGGGACGGACCCGCCAAAAAAAAGACCCCCGCCACATTTCCTCCCGCCGTCTGCAGCTACCAACAAATATGCCAATTTCAATTTTTCATTTTACCGATTATAGAAATGGTCTTTTTATTCTAAATCCCGCTGAGTTGGAAAGGAATCCAACAAAGGCCTATTCCTGAATTAACTTCAATTTAGCAAATCCTGCAATTTCAAATATAAAACAAAGCATCCAACGAGGAACATCTATCAACTGTGAGGCTGCGTTCAAATCTGGAAATTGTCATTTTTCTCTTTTTTGTTTTGCTCCAGTGATTTTATGCGATCCCAAATCAGCAGCATGGACTTTCGCTCTCTTGAAGTGCGGCTCTTCAAAGCAAAGGTAGGTGTCCGGGTTCCTCTCCTATTTCAGCTTGAACTGTATTTCCTCGATGAGACCCTCACTTCGGTCCCGTTCCTGCCACAAACACCACCTCCGCGGGGATCATAATCGTGAAGTAAATACTAGTAAACACTTTGAAGAGCCATTCCAAAGCATGCTTTGTAAAGCTAGCTTCTTTTTTTTTTAAGAGGAGGCACTCGGCCCTCATGCATAGAAATGAGGGAAGCAAGCCAGAGAGAAAAAGAGAGAGAGAGAGAGAGAGAGGGGTGCTTTTTCCCTTTTCATAGATTAGCACGGGGCCTAATCTCATTAAAGTGCCCAGCAGTGAACATGCCGTCCACTCCGCCCAGGCCTGTAATCAGCCCTCAGACACGCGGCTCATCTGAGGTGGACCGGAGCGGACCGGCCCACCAGCTGGCCCGGCCCCTCATTCATACCAGGAAGTGGTGAGCCACTAGGAGAAGAAGAAGAAAAAAAAAGCAGAAGGAACATGAAAGCCCGTGGGCGTGGAAACCGAGCCCCTGGCCAGGTAGGGGAGGCTGGGTAATTATAGTGCTGTTAGGGATAGGGTTGTTAAGTGGAGAGGTTGGTGTGTGTGTGTGTGTGCGTGGGGGGGGGGGGGGGATTGGGCTAATTGCCAGGGGGGGGGGGGGGGTATTGGGCTAATTGCCAGAGGGATTATTTCCACCGCCGCCTCCCCCAACAATTACTACCTGGATTGCATTAACGGTGCAAACAGGTGCACTCTGGAAACAGGCCGCAGTAATCTGAGGCTAAACACGCACACACACACAAATCATACTCACACAGCCAGTTGGCCTTGTTTTTTTTATTTATTTGTGTTTTATGTGTGTTTTACGTGCAGCAACTGTTCCTGTTCCTCCTGGAGGGGCAGCGAGGAGACGACGGGGCTCCCAGGGGCTCCATCAGCGCCGAGCAGCTGCTCCTGGAGCTGAAGGCCGGAGGGATCCGGCTGGAGCAGGAGGCGGCCGTCCGGCTGCGGCTCCGACGCGTCCCGCCCCTGGACCTGCTGGACTTCCTGGCCCACCTGCCCCTCTTCATTCTCGTCCACAGGTCGGTCATCTCCAACCCGCTCGACGACTCCGACAACCTCTGAGCTCCAGGCCCCCGGCTCGGTCCAAAACCGGTGAGCCTCAGGTACCAGAACCAGTTCCGCCACACTTAGCGAGAAGATCCACTGACGTCAAAATGTGGTTCAAAGGCCACTCGTCAGCTTTGGGTGTTTCCAACACAAAAAAAATGACAAATGTTGTTTCTGTGTTATTTGACTTTATAAACTTACCCACACATGTCCATAAAAGTCTATGTGTGTTTATGAATGGAGAATACACGGAGAGTGACAAAATGGATTTCTGTGCTGAAGTGCTGTCTATGGTCCTGAAATGTTCCGCAGCTTCACTGTACACAACATCTCACTGAGGAACCATGAGGGTCTGGCCGAAGCTCTCCACTCATTCCACTTCAGGGGAATTGTCCTTGGGTTTATAAAAAAAAACTAAAAACCAAACATCCAAACTCATCAACAATGATGATTGTTATATTCTGCAAGATACTCAATTTCTTTCAGGTTTAGCCATTGTTTTGCCCTCGCTTTGCCGATTGGACACGCCCACGCATGTCAGCGGGGAAACATAATGGGCTCTGACAGGCAGCAAACCAGGACTCTAAATCCTCTGAGCAGCAGATATATATTCACACAAAATGCAAAACGATATCTCAACCAGCTATTTGTAAATGTTGTACTTATTTTTTCTCAAAGAATTGAATTATAAGTCAATGTAAAAAGTTGCGGCGGTGACCTGTGTAAAAGAAGAAGTGAATATTTTTGACCCGAGAGGTTGTGAGTCAGATGTGTGGGTGTGTGCTTGTTGTTGCAGGTGTGTTTTGACCTGCCTATCTGTTGGCTTGATCTCTTTTTTCAGCTTTGCTTTTTAGATTTGGCACCTCGCTTCATCTCAAATGATTTATGATACTTTTGTTGTGCGTTTTGTGGAGGTTCTACTATCTACTGGATAAATCAAATATGCCGATGTTAATCTTGGATTTGCAGCTTGTCCTGTTAAAGTTTCTGTTTTTATTTACCATAAATACAATTACAAATATACTTTCGGACCAAAGGGACTTTAGTTTTTACTGCTGTTTCCTTCTTTTGTTTTATCTGAATTTTTTATAATATATTTTTTATTTTCATTCATACCCATGGTCTAACTTAAACCTTTGTCAACAACAAACATAACTTTTATCCTTACTTCCCTTTAAATCACATTGGCCGCATGCCCCCCCCCCCTCTGTTGGCCCCCTGGTGGTCCATGAACCGCCCTTTGAGAACAACTCACGCACATCTTTAACGATCCTAAACGCAACTCGAAGTTTACGCAGTTTTTTTTATTTTTGACTTAAAATATTATTTTTTTTATATCGTTTATCATCTGAGAATCTGTCCCTTTATTGGTTAGGATTTCTCAAAGGATTAAAAACCGACTCAGACCGTTTTTTTCTTCCATTCCCAGGTGGTGGTGGCGGTGGTTGTTGTGTGTTCAGCGGCATGCTGCTGCTGTCAGGGACACACACGCCATCAGCCAGTTCAGCTCCGTGTCTCCACTCGACCACCGCACAAACCCCCCCATTCACTCATTTCACCAGACACGCGTCCGGTGGCAGCCTCCGCCTTTACCTGTCAAACTCAGTTTTCCAGCAACAAAAGACCCGCCTCCACATCCTCTGCTCCGCGCTGGAGTTTAATCATGTCTCGGACATTCCCTCCATCTGCTAATTTAAAGGTCAGACCTGATGAATTTTCCAAATCACAATGGAAAAAAAACAGAGAAAAAAGGAGAATATTTTGGACCAATTGAAGCTCAAAGGACAATATTAAGAAATCACTCCACAAATGTAGTTTTCTGATATTCACGCTGTTTGTGCTGATATTTGTTTACGTCAAGTTTTTTTTCCAATTATTGTAATTATTTTGCTAGAATAAAAAAAAAACATGATTTGGTTATATTTTGTCATTTACAGCTGCATGTGTGGCTACGTTTTTTGGAAACATCTGTGTCCCCCTGGTGTAGCCCAATTTATGTGCTTGTACGAATATATGATCATGACAGAGGATTTCATTGAGCAGTTTAATGTATGGCTCGGTGGCTAAAAGTTTTAAGAAGCCAACAGGTGTGGATTTAGGAAAAGGGAGTAAGGACATATTCGCGCGTAAAATGTGCGTAATTGTGCGTAAAAGTTGTTTTTTTCTTCCTTTTTGTCCCGACATGGCAACACATCTCTATTGTTCTTCCTCCTTCATTGACCTGCTTCCCCAAAACACCGTAAGTCTTCCGCTCATTCTTTAAATAAACCCCCAAAGCAAGACATGCAAAGTCATTCAGTAGCAAAGGATTTTATTCTTGGATTAGAGTGTAGAAAATATGGTTATAAGACTTTTTGTTGACGTGAAGACAATATAGAGCTGGCAGTGTGGCGAGACAGTGCGTGCACACTGTGTTCTCCGTTTGGACAATAGCTGCATAAGTTTTGATCATTGTGAACTTCGTGACATGACGTAATAACACGTTTTGTTGATTTCCTCTCTATTAAATAAGACACGTTGGTGCTGTAGAATAAAAACGGCGGAGTGTCAAACTCCTTCTGGAAACCTCCTGAACAGAAGAGCCAGAGAATAATAGACTGGCACGTCTACGTAGGCAGGAGGTATAGAAGCGACTTCGTAATATATAGACAAAAATATATATACAAAAAGGATGTGTACAAAACATCTATAAATCTCTTACATACAAAAATATCTTAATATATTTTCCCCAAATAAAAAAAAACGCGTTTGATATAGAATTTCATAGAATAAATCCGCGACTTGGAAGCATTTTTTGTTTTTGAATGGAGCAGTTGAGTCTTTTAAGGGTTGGTTTTGTGTGATTGGATTAAGCACAGTTTAAATAATGTTTTCGTGGATTCACGTTTTTTTTTTTAACTCTTATAGAGGGCAACAGAAGCTCGGATTCCCACGCTGTCAGGAGAGTCTTCTTCTTTAAATCCTTTGGCGCTGAACTCATGGCCTGATTTTCCTCCAAGTATTTTTCCTCGACGTGTTGGCCGTTATCTGCCTTCTGCCTGTCTGTCTTTCAGTCTGGGAGGACAGGGCGTTTTGGACGCAGGACCGGAGGACGCGCGCGCGCGTGTGTGTGTACAGTGCATCTTGTTCTCGAGGACACCCAGTCTCCTCCGGGACCATCCCAAGCGCACGGCGACAGGAAAGAGAGTCGAATCCGTATTTCTGTGGAGAGAAAGGGTAACAGATACATATTTAAAACGATGACATTGATTTTTCACTTTGTTTTATGGTGAGTGTTCATCCATGGCGGTGTCTGATGTAAGTCTCCATTTCTCACCTCACAGACAGACGCTCAGAACCAGTTGGCGAAGTCCAGCAGTTCTTGCTCCTCCGGACTCAGCGGGTCGTACGAGCCCTCGTCCGAGGAGTAGGAGGACACCGGGGAGCCGGCCATGGAGTTCATGTCGGTGGAGTAGCCCTGGGACATGGTGGGGGACAGCACGCCGGACTGGAAGGCGGCGCTGACGGCGTCGTGCTCGTCCAGCAGCTGCTGCAGCGCGCGGATGTACTCCACGGCGGAGCGCAGCGTCTCCACTTTGCTCATCTTCTTGTTGGCCGCGCCGTTGGGGACGTGCTCCCGCAGGGTCGCGAACCCGTTGTTGACCAGCTTCACGCGGTTGCGCTCGCGCTCGTTCCGGCGCGCCACGGCGTGCGGCTGCTGCGGCGGCAGCGAGTAGCCGAAGCCGGCGAAGTTGAGCCGCCGCTTGCAGCGCAGCAGCTCCGGGGAGGAGGAGCGCTGCCGCTTCATGGAGCCCGGCTTGGACGCGCACTTGCCGTCGGCCTGGCTCGGGCTCAGCTGGAGGCTCTGCGCAGCCGCAGAGAAGAAGCAAGCCGGGGGCAGGAGCTGCTGCTGGGCGACGTTTATTTCCATCTTGGCTGTGAAGTCCATTACAAAAACACAACAACGACAGGAAAGTGGTCGAGAGTCGCCGAGTGTGAGGCGGTGCGTCCCGCTCGTGCCGTTCACGTGGTGATGTCCTCTGGAGGCTGCAGCCTCGCGCTCCTCAAAGCTGCTCTGAGTCCTCGGGGACAGAGTCCGCGGCTTTTCAAGGCGCGTGGACACGGGGAGGTGGGGGGACAGGCCACGCCCTCCGGTCGCGTGTATCCACCTTGGGCTCCTGCGCCGGTGCCGGTGCGCAACGCGCGCCGGACGCGTGCCGCTCCAAGCACTAAACAAACAGGCGGCGGTGAGTTTTTTTCTCGTTCTGTGTGTGAAGGTGTGCAAGACAACACGGGGCGAGTTTCAACACACAGGCGCACAAAGTACACACAAATGTCTGTGCGTAATCATGCAGAGACTTAGGTGCTTTGTGCCAAAATCACACTAGCTGTGAATAAATGTTTTGATAAATGCATGAATGAAAAACTTTTTTTTGCATCGTTTCCTAGATGATGTGATTATTTCTCCACAGGATTTGAAGGAAAAAAAACTTTAGCAGGTGCACTTTAGGGAATAAATGATAACTTTGGCCAAATATCGGACGGAAATATATCTCATAGGAGCTGTTCTAATCTGGGATGAAAAATGGGTTCGGATTTCCACAGGTGACATTTAATCATCATTATCTTTGCTTCACTTTTCACTTAAAGTCTGCGTATAAAAAGAAACACGAACTCTTCTGGAATGTGTGTTTCGAGGAGCAAATCGTGAGATTCTTGTAACTCACATAAACAGAAAATAAACGAAATGGTGATGATTAAAAATAAGACATTTAAACATGTTGTTTTTTAGTTTTTTTTCCAGCTCTGGACCGAGGAGTGGTGCTGAAAGACAGCGCACAGTTCCAGAGTCCTCCTTCTTCTCCACCTCCTCCTCCTGCTGCTGCTGCTGCTGCTGCTGCAGTTTGAGCTCTGCGTGTTTCACACTTTTTATTGTTCACATCAGAGACGCGTCTGAATGACGCTCATTTGAGGGACCATTGTGCACCAGAGGCCGGATTTTCCACCGTGATTGGAGCAGATCATCAGGATCAGGATCTGCGGAGAGGCCCAGAGAAGCTGAGGGGCCCGGCTTTGTTTTGGATTGGACACGCCCGGTGCGGTTACAGTGGCGTGGACGCGCCGTGTCCTGTCGATTACTGTCGCCTTTGAGGGAAGGTGAAGAATGATAAAACAAATCTTTCAAGCGCGGAAAAAAACGGGAACCAAACTCCGCCGAAAAAAAAACCCTCAGTGTGTGTGTGCGCGCGTAACACGCGCACAGGGAAGCTAGAAACTCGGGTTCTGTTGTGTTGTGTGCACATTTGCATCAGTTGTGTCCAATTCACCTATGTGAGTGTGTGTCTGTTTTTGTGTGGGCACTAAAACTAAATCTGGACTGTTTTTATTTATTTATCTGTTTTTACGCATGAGATTCTTCCTTTAATATCCAAGCTTGTGTGTATGTGCGTGTGTGCATCCCCCCACTCACTTCTTCTCTTTTTCTTTATTTCTGTCCTGAGGAGGGGAGTGTAATAAATTGTGCAATTTTTCTGAGTTGGCAGTGGCATTCAGAATCAGGTTTGCAGCCCCCACCTCCACCAATACTTTCTTTTCTTTCCCTCCACCCCTCCTACTTACTCCCCCTCCACTTTTTTTTCTTTTTTTTGGCCCAGCAAGAGAGTTTAGAAAAGAAGCGTGGGTTCTATTCAGCCTCCCCCTGCACCCCTCCGCCGTGGCCAGGCTTTCTGAAACCTATCCATGCTCTGTCAGTGCGCTTCCAGAGTCCAATTAGCGCTTTGTGAGGACTTTGTCTGTGCTGCGGCTGTGTGTGTTTGTGTGTGTGTGTGTGCGCGTGCGCGTGCGCGCGCTGCTCTTTACTCGAGGGGCTTTCCAGTCATAGCTGAGTGTAATAATTAATATGACATCTGGGCGCCCTGGTTCCAGTTTATCCACTTTCTCTGTTTTCTCTCTTCTTTTTGGGAGTGTTTTCTGTGCAGAGAGATAATAATGCATAAACAAAACCCAAAACAAGAAACACCCAGGGGTATTCTTTGTTTGCTGTGTAAGGGATTATCTTTCAATTTGTTTGTCATTAAAAACTGTTTTTCTCACACTCTTGACAGGTGCACCAATAGAAATACATATATGTGTATCTGTCAAAAACTTATATTTGTCATGTAGGAGACCTTTAAAGCATTACTCGATTTTTTTAATTTATTTTTTATTAAAATAATGAAAATAAAAAAGTATAGCAGTTGTAAATGCTGATTTCATGTAAGTGTGGCATGAATGAAGCAGTGGAAGTTTTTACAAAGTTTTAAGTGGGACAAAGTTTACTAAAACTTACAAAATAATTCGTTTTTTAGACAAACACATACTTAAATAGCCCAATATTTAAATTGTGATGTATTAAAATTGTAAGTGTAATAGAATAACAAACAATGCCGCTTGAAAAGGAAATAGAATTGTTACAATAGATGTATGGTATTTTTAAAATGAGGATTTTTAGTTAATGGACTGATATCTCCTTCTTTTGGTTCACTGAAGTTGTGAGAGAGCAGCGCACTCCAGTGGACAACACACAGACACACAACCACCCACTCAGCCACACGAACACCCACACACACACACGCCTTTTTAACATGTTTTAAAATCTAGAAAAGAGATGAATATTTATACAGACATTTTGTATCAGCTCTCTTTCTAACTTTCTTATTCTTCCGTCAAATTGTGTTTGGTTTAACATCGATGGAGAATATTAGAAACTTAAAAACATTTTTTTAGTAATAATGTATTAGAAAAATAATATTTGAGACAAACTGTCAACACACTGATTGTTTTAAATTATTTTATTTTGTTTTATTGTGTGTATGTCATCTATTTTGAGTCCTTTGCGTTTGTTTTACGCGCGTACTTTGTCCTCGCCGAGCTGCCGTAGTTTCCGGTCACATGCTTTTATTTATACGGAAAAGGCGTGCTGCTGCTGTAAGCTGAGCTCACGCGGACGCAAACGCTCTTATCTTCACCGTGTGTGCACTTTAACTTATTATTCAAAGACAACAGTTTCAAAAACGCCGTTTTTATTAAACGTCTACGTTCCAAATACACGCCGACGTTGAATGTGTACCGTGTGTCTCCGCTCTTTCGGAAGCGAACAGAAGCTAAGCTAGCTCTCGCACCTGATGTAGCTTTTGTGATAATTACAGAAGTCTCACAAATGGGAATTTAAAATCACGATGAGGTCTTTAAACTACGTCCAGCGGGTCAGTTTGGATTTCACCGGAACTTTATTTCCTCACGCTATTTGTCTGGGAGATGCTGACAACGACTCGGTAATGCATTTTATTTACATTTCATTATATCTGTGCTATTTCTCGCCCTGTATTTACATTAAACGACGACGCTTTACTGATATTTTACATTGTACACACACATTTAACAGCTTCTCTTTCACACTTTACAATTTATTTTAAACACACTTTTTTGTGTTTGTTTTTTATTGTAGTTGAACGAGCTGGTTGTGGGAGACACCAGTGGAAAGCTGCTTGTGTATAAAAACGATGATTGCAAACCCTGGATCACAAGAACCTGCGTGGGCATGGTGAGTTCGATTGGGATTCAACATTCAAGCATTTATTGTCAATTTTACTATAAGTTTTTGTGTTCCCATGTACAATAAAATGATTGCATTTTCTGTCCACTCTGTATGCAATAAAAAATAAGAATTAATTGTGTTTTAAAAAAAATATCTACAAGAATACAAAAACACAAAAAATGTCATGTGCAAAAAGCTTTTCTCGTCATCATCAATGGGGGTTAAAGGTCACAATGTATTTTAATATTATAACTTATATATGTTGTGTTCTTGTTTTCCAGCTGACGTGCGTCGCCGTTGGAGACGTCTGCAACAAAGGGAAGGTGAGGAAATGAGAAACGAGCAACATATTATTCACATGTATTGTATGTATGACGTTCCTAACATTGTGTGTGTGTGTGTGTTTTTTTTCAGAACATGGTAGTGGCTGTGGGTGCCGAGGGCTGGTTTCACCTCTTTGACCTCACCGCCGTCGCCGCCTCCTCCAACAAATCCGATTCCTCCAGTCAGCACGAGTTCCTCACGTCTGAAGAGCAGAAGCCGTTCTTCACCCAACACATTCCGGCCAACACCAAAGTCATCCTCATCAGCGACATCGGTACGCGCTCGCCTCCGCGCTCACGTTTCCTGTGCGTGTTTGTGTTTCCTAGCCTGTGAAGGTGTGCGTTTTGTGTGTGTGCAGACGGGGACGGACGCTGCGAGCTGGTGGTGGGATACACAGACCGCGTGGTACGGGCCTTTCGTTGGGAGGAACCGACGGAAGGGTCGGACCTGGGGTCGGGTCAGCTGGTCCTGTTGAAGAAATGGCTCCTGGAGGGGCAGGTACCTCAAAATGACCACAGTTTTTGTTTTTTTTGCCAGTAACTGAGCTTTATTATTTGTGAGTATATGACAAATAAATTCTTAAATATACATAATAACAAAATCGGATTTTTCTGTTGCAGGTGGACAGTTTGTCGGTGAACCCGGGTCCAGAGGGTTTACCGGAGCTGATGGTGTCTCAGCCGGGCTGCGGCTACGCCATCCTGCTGTGCTCCTGGACCCAGCAGGAATCCTCCGGCTCTGGAGACGACGCTCCTGCTACACCCGGGAGGTAAATCCTCTCGTATTAATAATAATAATTTAAATAATAATATGATTTATAAGAATAATAATATGAATAATAATAATAACATGATTAATAATAATATGATTGGTGATAATAATAATAATATGATTAATAATAATAATATGATTGGTAATAATAATCATAATATGATGATTAATAATAATAACATGATTAATAATAATATGATTGGTAATAATAATCATAATATGATTAATAATGATAATAATAATAATATGATCACCATTACCTTACAAAGAAAAAAAAAGGAAAAACGTTAAAACCAAAAAAATGTTTAAATTATTATTTAAACATTACCATGTTTGAATGATAAATTAATCGTTTGTATTAACTTCAAGCATTGATTTGTCTGCCCACAGTGAGGGGCCGTCCAGAGACGTAGTTCTTCATCTGACGACCGGACGGATACACAACAAAAACGTTTCCACTCATCTTATTGGCAGCATAAGCAAAGGTGCTGTTTCTATACTATGCATCACGTTTTCTATAAATAGCTTCTATCTTAGCTTAATATCTGTTTTTTCATCAGGTTCAAAAGAGGAATCCTCTAAATGTGGACTCTTCGCTCTCTGTACGTTAGATGGTACGTCATGAATTTAAAATCTCTCATTCTTCTCAGATCTTTATATTCATATATATATTTATTTTGGTTTGTTTGAGGGGACTGAACAAACACAAAAAAGCAGCATCACGATTTGCTCCCAAGTGGTTTCTGATGATGTTTATTTATGGTCTGAAAGCAGATCAGCTGCAGGAGTGTGTGTTTGGGTCGATGTGAGATTTTAGCGAAATTGAATTCCAAGAAATGGATTTTCAGATGTGAAAGCAATGTCTTTTTGTTTTTGCAGCATTTTCTTGCTCAGACTTTTAAAGAGACCACAATTGTTTTCTGTCTGACCCCAAAAAACATTTCCAGTCATTTGCTGATCACATGTATTTTTGTTGTTTTTGTATGTTAAAGGAACCCTGAAGCTGATGGACAGCTCAGAGCAGCTGCTCTGGTCAGTGCAGGTGGATCATCAGCTTTTTGCCCTAAAGAAGCTCGACGTCACCGTGAGTTTATCTCAGAGCTCCAGCACAACAAGTTAAAGTGTGATTTTTTTTCTCCTGTTCAGATGAATATTGAGCCCGTGCGTTTGTTGGTCTCCAGGGTGACGGCAGGGAGGAAGTGGTTGCATGTGCCTGGGACGGTCAGACTTACATCATCGACCACAATCGCTCAGTCGTCCGATTCCAGTTTGATGAGAATGTCAACGCTTTCTGTGCAGGTGAGGACCCTCGTCACTCTGGACCCCCAGACTATTTATTTAATACTTATTATTTATCATAATTGTTTTGCCCAGCTTGCTAGTAGTTTAGAGCAGAGGTTCCCAACAGCTTCAGATTTTGAAGGCATGTTCATTAATTATGCAATTGTAGGTTATGCTTTGATTTTTTTTAATGATCATAAATTCTATATTATATTATTATAAATAGACAATTTTACCTTTTAGGTTTAAATCAATATTATTTTGTTAAATCACTTTGGTTCCTCATGCCACCAGTAGGTGGAGACATCGAGCTGCAGTCTTCTCCTGGCTCTTCCTCCCACAGTCATCCTCTGTCCTCAAAGCTTTGTGCAGTGTCACCGTTTATCAGAGAGAGCTAATGGGACATGTGCACAATCGTAAATGGATTAAATAGACTCTGCCTGTATGAAAACAGTCCACCCCCTCCTGCTCTGGGTGATCACTGAGACATATAAGACTGCTTTCTGTGCTTGTGTGTTTGTTCCTTCTAATGTGTGTGTGTGTGTGTTTCTTCAGGCCAGTACACATGTAAGGAGGGTAAAAACAGCCCCTGTCTGGTGTACGTGAGCTTCAACAACAAGATCCACATCTACTGGAAGGTGCAGCTGGAGCGCATGGAGTCCACCAACCTGCTGCGGGTGCTGGAGGAGAAACCGGAGTTCAGAACGCACCTGAAGACCCTGGGAGTCGGTGAGTACAGCATCAACACACCCCTCCAATCAGAGCTCCCTTCTGTTTAACTCACACCGACATCCCCGTGTGTTAGATTGTTGTAATACGACAAAAGTGTGTTGGGCATCTTTCATTCACTCGGAGACTCGGATCTGAATTATAATGAGGAGGGAAGAGAGAAATTAGTATTATATGCCTGATTTTACTGTGAATAGGATCCTGATGGGTGGTTGTGGCACCCATCAGGATTGTGTGGCAGGTTGTGTACGTAACAGGGTGTGCACATGAGTGTCATCGATATCTGGTTTTGTTTTCATGCTCACTGAAACCAAGCAGTTTTATCATTTTATGTGTACGTCTTTACCCCCGCCCCCCCCTCCCCCGCGTGAATTATTCTAAAATGCTATTTTATATTTATGTATGACTAGAAATACAAAAGGTCAGTCACCCCCCGCGCCCCCCTCTCTGACCCACGGAGGATCTGAGGGTAACACGGGTCGGTTCACAGGCCAAACTATTCACCCTGCATCCAAATGTCTATAAATCCACAGCAGTATTTTCATAAGAGCTGTAGTACATTAGCACTCTGCTTGATATATTATTTCTTTTTATTTCTTCCACATGAATCATACTTCTGTCCTGTTGTGTTTTCAGTCTCCAAGCAAGTCACATTTATATATACATATATATATATAATATTTTCTATAGCAGCGGGGACTGACTGTATTACTAACTAGCCTGTAATTCATTTGGAGAAAATGACGGAAAGAGGACAACACAGAAACTCATGATTAGCAAAAAAAAATTAACTGGAGCGTTATTATATGCTGATTTTTTTTTTTTTTTTTTTTTTAAGCCGTGTGGTGATGTCGGCAAAGATTCCCGCTGCCTGTGTTAATAATTCAACCTCTCCGGGCCTGTTGTGATTTCATAAGCGACGTAATAGGGCAAAGCAAACGACAAATAATTGTGTAAAAATACGCTTCATGTGTGCAGTGCCGTCATCATACCATACCATCCCATAATAAGGTCGAGGTTCATTACGTATCATCATTAAACCAAAGAATGGAAAATGGAGGAAATTGGGGATTTAAATCTCAGCAGCAGCTCTTCACCAGCTGATCAGCCATTAGCCCTCGGCTGATCGTGGAGAGTGAGATTCAGATTTCCGACGCAACGCGGGGAAATTTTCCAAAAACCTGCACATTTCCCTCCCACGTGGCCGTAAATATGCGAGATTGAGGAGTTCAGTCGTCGTCTAGTTTTCCGCTAGAGAAGCTGCAGTCACAGATAGAGTTGAGCAGAGCAAGGTAAGCCATGTTTTCCTCCCACCCGCCACGTGGTTTATGTCTGTGGAAGTTGATATTTTCACCTGTTTATGTTTTCAGAGAGAAAAAAAAAAAACATAAATCACTTATGAATTAAGTTTGCTCCGTTATTCTGCAGCTGTTTCACGGTGAAATGTTTCCATTCCCAGCCTGCATCAAATGATTCGTGGTCCATGGAATTTTTATTATTTCATTTTTTATTATATTTATTAGCGTAAAAAAAAAAAAAGAATGACATCTTTCTATTTACTAAGATCCTAGGCATGAAAGAAGATGATCCTCTTGGGATTTTTTTTTTATTCTACCGTGAAGCAGCTGCAGCGGATGTTGGGCTTTAATTAAAATTAGATTCACAACACCGGTGAGGAAATGACTTCCTGAAAAAGGTTGAAAATGAATTTGACGAAGAGCAGAAATGAGGAAATAATATATTCCAAATGAATAAACTCTGGTCTGTTTGTACAGATTTTTAAAAGTGAAGAATCTGGTTAACACACAGCACGGGTGGTGGTGGGCACAGTTTCTGGGACGCCTCTGACCTTTTAACACAACAATATACACAAATGTAGCAGCTGAGGCTGAAATAAATATATCTTTATTTGGTCAATTTGTGGCCAAATTAAAAACCAAGCACTTAAATCATAAACCATGAATGTATGAAAGGTCAGAAGGGGTCACAGAAATGAAACGATTCCTGTCAGTAGCCGAGATATTTGGATCTTTGAGGCAACTTCTGTTGTTTGAAAAAAATAAAAACGTGTATATATAATATATCTATATATATAATCTTTATGTCCAGGGTCGTCACGTTTGTGTCTTCTCTCCGCAGACGCCGAGGACACGGCGGCGGTGCGAGCGCTGGTGAAAAATCTTCTCTATACGGATTCCCAGACGTAACGCATCCGCACAACCTCCTGTAAATAAACTAAAAAATGAACACTGAGCGTCTTGTCTGGGCCGTGGTTGCTTTTTTATTCCCGCCCCCCCACCCCCTACCCTCCCCACCCTCCCCACCCTCCCCACCCTCCACGGTACACGTTTAAAGGTTCAGGTTTCCCATCTGCATCACCACCGGCTGGGTCACGTTTAACAAGGTAAAAAAAAAAAGGGAAATTCGACCTTTTTCTTTGTATAGTCAGGAAAATATTAAGCATTCGACATTATTACATAATGCATCATGGCAGGAAGACGGCAGCGCTGTGTGTGTGTGTGTGTGTGTGTGCGTGTGCGTGTGCGTGTGACAGTGTCAGTAGAAGGTACACAGGGAGTCTCCCACTGTTCCCAGCGGGAGGATCCGATGACCACCTATGTCGACTGCCTCTCTTCTTTTTATTTTTTTTTCATGCATAATAAATGAGTTGCGTGGGTGTTTGTGTCCGTCTGTGCGAGTGAGTGTGTGTGTTTGTGTAGCTAAAAATAACACTCCTGTCTTTCTGCCCTTTAGAGAAACACACGTATCTGAGTATCACAGGTTCACAGATTGTCCCTCCCCACCCTCCACGGTACACGTTTAAAGATTCAGGTTTCCCATCTGCATCACCACTGGCTGGGTCACGTTTAACAAGGTAAAAAAAAGGGAAATTCGACCTTTTTCTTTGTATAGTCAGGAAAATATTAAGCATTCGACATTATTACATAATGCATCATGGCAGGAAGACGGCAGTGTTGTGTGTGTGTGTGTGTGTGTGTGCGTGTGCGTGTGCCAGTGTCAGTAGAAGGTACACAGGGAGTCTCCCACTGTTCCCAGCGGGAGGATCCGATGACCACCTATGTCGACTGCCTCTCTTCTTTTTCTTTTTTTTTTCATGCATAATAAATGAGTTGCGTGGGTGTTTGTGTCCGTCTGTGCGAGTGAGTGTGTGTGTTTGTGTAGCTAAAAATAACACTCCTGTCTTTCTGCCCTTTAGAGAAACACACGTATCTGAGTATCACAGGTTCACAGATTGTCCGGCTCTGATTGGTTTGCAATTATTATTTTTTTTTTTGTACAGACTTTAAAGAGAAATAGAGATAATAATAATATCTGAAGTGAATTGTAGATTCACCAAATGGCTGAAAAGTACATGACACGGAATTGTATCTTGCAAAATAATAATAATAATCCACTTTGTAATTTCAAGCACTTATTTCACTCTTTGCTGCTGCGATTTTGTCATAGTTCAACACCTTGTGTGAGTTGTCTACTTCGTGTGGACTCAATTCCTGTTTTTTCTCATTCTTTCCAAACGTTGTTGGATGGGGTCAGAGGTCGAGGTTGTTTATGAAAAATCAGTGCGGGCCAATTTTTCTTTTTAAACGATGATCCCCATTTTGTTCAAAATATTAGTTATTATCTACATCTAGGAAAGAAAACGCCTCCTGACTGGTTAATCTGCACCTCATATGTTTAGTTTTTTTTTTTTTATATCATTTTAATGAGGGTGGTAATTGACCATTTAGCCTATTTCACCTCATCATCATGATAATGGCTGTAGGCTTCATTTTCCATCCTCGTATTTTAAGAGCGTTTGTGTCAAGCAGTCGTCGTTAAGAGGATGAGTCATGATCGAGTTAACCTCTGTGGCTATTGTGTTATCGCACAATCAACACAAATGCTGTGCGTGGTTGCTTTGGACCTTGGTCCTGTTTTCATCGGACTTCCAGCTCCTGGTGTTTTTTGGGGGGTATTTTTTTTCCCAGGCATCACGTCACATAAAACATGTCTCAGACGTCCGACAACGCGGTGGGAAATGACCTTGTCGTCTTATGACCTTCAGTGCGCGCACGGAGTGGTCCCTGTCTATTCTGGCTTCATCGTGGCTTGTGTTTAAAATCAGTGCGGCCCAAATTGCCCTTTTTTAGCAGCAGCAGCAGCAGGACTCTGATCTGATTTGCCCACAGAGGATGTTTCCCCTCTGGGGGGAGTTTGTTGCGACACACTTTTTCATGTGGAGGAATGAGTCGATAACCCATTGGTGGGTCATGAGTTCTCATAAGTGCAAATGTCAGAATCTAAAATGACAGAAATAACCAAATGATTGCTTTTTGAAAGGAGACGTGGGAGATAGTGGCTTTAAATCCAGGAGAATATATTTGCATATAGAGACTTTACTCTGTGTCATCATCAAGGCCTTAATGAGGAGTTTCAGATTAAGACATTATGTGGTTAAAAATTTTTTTTCTTGTTTGATTTTGATAGTTGGATGTTTGGATTGGATGTTATGTTTTATTTGATTCTTTTTTTTAGATGTATTGTTTTATTATAGACAATCTAAACTGTATTTTACTATATTCTTTAAATGTAACCTTTTTTTTTTTTATAAGTCTATTTTGGCCATTAGCTTACCGAAGCCACCCATACAGTCTTTTTCCATCTTCGATCCAATATGTACGTCGTTTTATTCAGTAAAAATCCTTCAGCAATATAAACTGAGTCGATCAATGGTCAGGGTCAGGGTTAAAGGATCAATTTCTGACATTTCCCATGAGCTTTAGCTTTGTTAATGGAGGCCAAGGGTCTAAAAAGGTTGACATGTCTATAGCATGTAGTTTTATTGTCCGTAGTAGAGCACAGCCGTGAGTCATGTGAGCGAGTAATAAACCCGTCACGAGGACACCGTCTACACAACATGACGGCAAGCAACCACACACCCTCCAGGCTTAGTGCTCCTCTACTACGAGCCAGAGCCAGAGCCTCACTATCAGATGCACTGCACAGACATGAAGTGGAGGGATTATTAAAAAAAAAACATTAATATGGGGAGAATTATATTAATTTGATCCAATTTTAAAGCAGGGTTTTTTTTTGTTTTTTTTTTCACGTCTTTTCCAAATTCTTCCAAAAGCTTAATTGTAGCTGCTCAAAATGAAGGAAATCTCTTTGGTGAGCGGAACGGGAACTGACAGCACATGCACACACACACGCACAGACACACAGTGTCAGGTCACGGTGTTGTCAGCGCTGTCACTTCTCTGAACATGCACAATCTCAGTGCTCCAGTGAGACGCCGTCTGGTCGATTGGTGATTGTTACCTGCGCGCTCAAATCATCCGTTATCCAGTTTTTTATATTTTGTTTTTATATATATGTATATATTATCACGACTACCTCACTACAGCTGGAATATACGGTTAGAGATGGGGTTTTTATTTTTTATTAATTTTTTTAGATTAATCTTTTTTTTTTTTATCAAACATCAGTCCGACGTGCAGATTGTCTTCTCCTACGAGCTTTTTCTTATAATCAGAAAGAACTGTCCGTAAATTCAAATGGGCACTAAACCCTAATCTCTACTGTCTCTGCCTCATAACGAGCAGAGCTATATATTTTTTTATATGTAATATGCTTCTCTCAGTGGCGGCTGGATTTTCTGTTAACTTTAAGTGCCTTCGAAAAATCTTGAGAATGGAAAAAGGCCTTTTTGTAGTGCCAGGCACCGTGTGTCATGGCTCCTTCTCATCATCACCACATCACTAATACTTTTTTTAATGGCCCCTTTATATGTGAACCTGCTGAATATGATTTCGTAGAAATGTCGGCAGCTGTGATTTCATAAAATGTAATGCGCCAAGTGATTCACTCTCACTCTTGGGTTTACACCTGGAATACAATGCTGATGAATCACCAGTGTTAGGGACGTGTGTGTGTTTGCTCCAGTGGAGCGGGATAATGAGGCGTGGGCTTTACAGAGAGTCCGTGAATCAGGGCTTTTTTTTGGGGGGTGACAAAAAACAAGCAGGACGTGGGAGAGATGACCCGAGCAGCCGAGTGTCTCATGCAACAAATCCTTTGTGAGGCTCAAAATGTTCAGCTCCTGTTAGAAAGTGAAATTGTAGTCTAAATTCGAGGCAGTTGGTTTTTTTTTTACTAGAATATTTTTATTCTACTTTAGACGCCTACTCCATCACATTTCACGGAGTAGGGGTCATGTAGTGTTCATTTCATAACCTTTATACGAGGCTCGTATATCTAATTTTTGAGATTTCTTTTTCTACCACAACTGAAAACATAAAATACGAATATTTTACAAAAAGCGAATTACGGAAATGATCATTACATTGGTATTTTGCATTCAAGTAAAATGACTTGTTCCACTATGCACTAAATACTTCTACTGCCATATTTATCATTTAAATTGAGTGATAGTGCAAGATAAACCCATTCTTCATACCCCGCACTGCCTGCGTAGTCTTGGTGGCCCAGTGGGAGCCTGGTGTGGTAATGTGGATCCAATCCTGACTGACAGACATCTGGACTCCCAGCGCCGAGTCGCTGAGGCGACTGGCACCGGATTAACAGCAGCTAATTTGGCCTGTGACAGGTTTAAATCGGCAGCATTTCATTATTTTTAATTATTCACAGTTTTTTGTCTTTTATGGGACACAATTATTATTATTATTATTATTATTATTATTATTATTATTATTATTATTATTATTATTATTGTTATTATTATTATTATTATTATTATTACTATTACTATTACTATTACTATTACTATTACTATTACTATTATTATTATTATTATTATTATTTGTTTTGCCTTATTCAGATTAATAAAATCAGGATGTTATCCTGTTATTTTCTATGGCCTTGGCTGCTCTCTCTTTTTTACATTTTGGATATTTTTTCCTGTTCTCCACATGCCTAAAACAATCTATCTGTTTGCATCAGTGGATTTTTCAGTTATTAATTGTAGACATAGGACGTCTACAGGAGAGACTCTCAACAGCTGCCTCTCCGCGGAGGGTCCGCCCTGATCAATATCCACCACACCACATTCCTACGTCAGTCACCCGGGGTCATTCCCACTGAGCGGCTACCCAGCAGGGCTGCAGTGTGTGTGTGTGTGTGTGTGGACCAGATGGAGAGACCGATACAGAGAGGAAGGAGATTTTACTGGTCGAGATGAAGAGACAAAAAAAGAGATGGAAAGCTATTTGTGGTCAGCGATTTTTATTTTTTTTTTCTTGTGGCCTGACTCGCAGACAGTGTCGCTGGCGTGGGAGTGAACCGGCTCCTATCAGAGTCCCTCTGCCCACACAGCGCGTCTCTCATCGTGAGAAGTGGAGCAGAAACCCCCGAAAAAAAGGCTCAACATGAATTTGTTTCACATGCATGGATTTGCATTTTAAATGGCAATTTTAGCTTGAATTGGCATTTCATTATAACCATTTTTTTTTCAGTCCGCTGTGCCATTTAGCCCTTTCATGCAACAGTTAAGTACAGGAGAGACCAAATTAATCCTGCAGCTGAAAACAGTAGTGATCAAAATAATATACTTATAACTTATAACATTTAGAGGTTCTGCTGGAACACTTCACGTAAACCAGTGATAATCTGTAAATGTAAATAGGAGGTGTGATATCTATAAAAATTATATTATATTATTATGTATATATTCTCCCTCCGCTGCTGATCTGCCCCTTTGAGCTTCTACGTGAATTTGTTATAAGCAAATAAGACACGTTGCAGCATACTACACCTCCACTAACTTCCCCTCAACGTGGGGTCAAAAAGTCACACAGACACACACGCACACAGTTTTTTTTTTTTTTGTGCAACTGTGTCTTTACGTGATTGGGCTGTGGTTTCAGAGAGCATGTTGTGCGTTTACAAAACGTTTGCATGTGAGAATAGTGGTGTTGTTTCCTGTCAGGGGTGATACCTGCTGCAGCGTTAATAGGATGTGGTGTGCACAGCGCAGGGGCGGGATCAGCTCTGATGAAGATTTGTAGAGCCGTCAGGTGAAGCTCGAACCGATGAAGCACATCGCCTGTCGAGATGTGAATTGTTCGGTTTTTTTCATACAGGAAACAGCCGCGTCGAAACAGAAATGAAATTTCCCTCTGCTGGCAGATATGCCTTTGAGTCCAAACAGAATAGCTCACGTTTTTTGTTTTGTTTTGTTTTGTAATTCGCAACTGGACTTGAGTCTGTCTTGAATTAGATTGACATTAGAATTAATTTGCACTTGTTGGCCAAAACTGAATTATTGATTATTTGAGATATAAGGTGATAAATCACTGCAGTTATAAAAATCTCGTTTGTTCAAAAGGTCAAAAACCTCTAAATTAGTTGTCATTTAATCTAAATTGTAATTGGCTAATGTTTATATCTAATTATAAAGCCTGTGTGCAGAATAAAACCTTGTTCTCATTTTAGAAAAAAAAAAGTAATTTTCTTAATCCTTCTGGTGCTAATGAAATACTTGGACTTTGCTCTATGAGGAGCAGAGGTTTGATTTAAACCATCGTGTATCTGTGGGACCGAGGAGGGCAGAGCGGCGAAGGAGGCACCCCGGGGTCAACTGGTGCTGTGGGAACATCTGCTGACTCTCTTCTGACATCACCACATTTTTTTAATTTTATATATCGTAGGAGGGAGCGAAGGGCACCGACAGGAGGGGGACCATGGGAAGTATCGTGAGATTGTGTTTTTTTTTTTCTTCTGGTGGAAGCTGACATTAAAATGACAAATTCAAAGAGATTTAGCCAGAATACATGTTTTTAATAGGCAGAGAAAATACTGTTCAGAAGGGAAACACCAAAAATATGTTTTTTTGTTTTTTTTTTGTCATACATTGACTTCTCTCGTGTGGCACAGGAAGGGTCACGGGTACATCGAACATGTGGACGGCCTCTGTGACGAGGTCCGATGGATTGTGTAGCGTTAAAGTCACTGAAGCTGATTCTCCACTGCCGGAGGATGAAATGATGGCGAGAGGCCGGTGGCTCTGTGGTCGGGGGGGTCGGGGGGGGGGGGGGGGGGGGGGGGGGGGGGGGGGGGGGGGGGGGGGGGGGGGGGGGGGGGGGGGGCGTTTCCTTTAGTTTGACGTGTGAATATTGAGCGTAAAGAGAGGCCTCAGCTGTGGTTTAAAATCTCCTGAATACAGGCCGGAGAGGGAAGGCAGCTGGGTTCTCATGTTTGGCAGCTTCTCCTGTCTGGAGCCATAATAAGGAAAAAACAACAAAAAACAACAAGCCTGCTTTGACTCCTAACACACACACACACACACACAAACAGAAAACGCACACATCCAGCTTCCGCACAATCAAACTGCTACACAAACATGCAGACTTGTACAAAGGCAGAACTTTAAACAGTCATGCAGATGGAATGTTATTTTTTAATATTCCTGTAACTGAGTCCGACTGCCTGTCTTTATTTTTGTTAGAGGGGATTTATAGGGAACTCCTGCACTTTAGGCTCCGCCCCCTTTTGCAACAAACCGTAAATTTTGCTGCATCTGTCCCTTTGATAGGCGGAAAAAAAAGGGCTGAGGGTTTTTTTCAAAGCTGAATATAGCAAATTCTTTTTATTATTTTTCTCACAGCTCTATTTTTAAATTCTAGATGAGAACCGGTCCCTGGTTGTGCAGGAGGAGGTAGCCTGATTCAAGACTTGAAAAATACTTCCAGACTCTGAACACACTGGAAAGGACATCCTGAGCACCGCCACGTTTTTTTTTTGCGGTTATGACTCTTTTTTGGTGAAATTTGGCTTATTGGCATCGAGTTGATTGACACCTCCTTTATAAATGACTATGGCAGCCTGCAGTTGTGAATGACAAACATTTTATCTTTTTATGAACGAGCAAATATAGTCCCAAAATATTAAAACTATTCCTTTAACGTCATCAAAACTATATTAGAAAATTTTACACTTAACATTTTTGTCATTCACTTGATATAAGTATATATATTTTTTTTATTACTGCCAAATCACAAAATATTCCACTAAAGTCCACTTTGAATAGTCATAATAATAATAGAACAATTTCCCTTTTAGAAAGCATCAGGGCATGATATATATACTAATCGGAGTGATTGATGAGGTCACAGAGGTCAGCGATGGGCTAATAACCGGCCGCCATCCGCTCTGTAAACTAAACTAACTCAATTTAAAAGATAATCATGGCTTATGTCTTAATTCTACAAACGATGTAAACTCGGCGAGCGCTCGTCCGTGCTCTGCATTGTGGGTAACTGTCATCGCGCCACCGCTCAGGTTTTTTTTCTTTTTTTTTTGAAAGGGTTGTGAAGTTGTGGAATCACAGGTTCTCGTTGTTGTCGTGTTGGCGCTGGCTGTGGAGGACGGGGTCGATGAAGGGCAGCTCCTCTGCGCATCCCTGCAGCTTCAGGACCCGACTGCTCAGGTCCAGGCAGCACTGGGACGGGACACACGGGGTTAAACTGGTTCCCAGTGTGAGATGATACCCTTTCCATATATCCAAAATAATCTACAAAGGCTTTTGCACGCTATATATGTATTTGTTTCATGCAAATTGAATCCAAAAAAGTGTGTGTGGAATAATTCGGTCACAGTAAGTGACTTTAATTATTTTGTAGCCCCCCCATCCCCCTAATTATAATTCATTTCCGAGTTGCTTATGAAAATGGGAAATGTTCATCACATTTTAAAGCATCCTCTGGTGCTAATTTACCAAATCAAAACTCAAAAGAGAATCTGTTCTCTCAGGAAGTGTCTTCATGGGATTTGAGAAGCATTTCTCAAATGTGCAAAATGATAACGTGTTCTTCTCTGGCTCTTACCTGCACAGCAGGCGGCAGTTGGAAAATAATAGCCCCTAGCCAGCTTTCCCCCCTTCCATAAAACCCACTCGCTGTACGTTTATTTCCAAGAATTTATTTATTTTTTCTGCCTGTGCAATTTTTTATTTTTTATTTATTTTTGCACAAAGGCATCTTAAGAACCAGAAATAGGAGCAAAGCAAATGGGAAACTCACTTTGAGGTCCAACAGCGTCTGAAGACCCAGGCACAGCTCGTACGTTTCATCCTCTGAGGAAAAAAATAAAAAAAAGATGAGAACATGGGGAAAGAAAAAAAAGAGAGAAAGTGGATTATACAGCTGTTATATGAAAGCAACTCAGACTCCCATTGGTTAACGTCCTCAAACATGGTTCAATTATCCACGCAGCCAGATTAAAAGGAAATAACCTTATTTTTTTCTTCAATGACATAAATAAACGAAATAAGGGACACAGACAAATCAGATTGAGTTTGTCCCAGGATTTTCTGTAGTGCAATGGTCACATTTTGGATTTAGGACCAAAATACCTTCATTTGTGGATTCTCTTCTCTTTTTTTTTTATATTGTCATTTAATAATATTTACCTTTCACATAAGCGGAACATTGGAGCATCTGTGGTCCCAGCTGCAGCTGCAGATCCGTCACTGAGCTGCTGCTCACGCCACACGGTGAACTCTCCTGAATGGGCACCAATCTAACCACACACACACACACAGTCATATCAAACAGTTTTGGTGACTATAGTTTTATTAGATACAGAATTTCCCTGATTTCAATTCTTCTGTTTTTTTTAAAGGTTTAAGTAGAATGTCAAATTCTTTTCCCACTCAGATCTTTTCCTTTTTTTTTCTTGAGCTTATTTTGGCATTTTAATGTCTTTTTTTTTTTTTTTTACAAAAATGCAGGAAATGTCAGAACGTCGAAAAAAAAACTGCTTTAACAACGTTTGATATGTCATCAGCCAGTCCTTGCGTAAATACATTTTTTTTTTTTTTCTCCGGTCACTTTTCTGTGTCGCGCCAGGCGTGTCTTACCCCAGCCTCTGGCAGCAGGAGGTGGAGATGTGGTTGTGTTGGCTGCCGGTGTTGATGGAGGCCTTGACTTCGGTCTCGCAGCACTGTGGGGAGGACACACGCGGAGGCGCTCAGTGACAGCCTGCCGTTTGACATTTTGCTCGTTGCACGTGAGCTAACAGTCAGTCACGGGAAACACAAGTGTGGGTCGTTTTCTTTTTTTCTTTAGAATGCTACTCGGCTTTCACGTGTTGGTGAAAGTGTTAAGTCACTCCAGGCGTACGGTTGAGCAGCCAAACACTTAACCGAGTTAAATATAAACCAGCCAGCGAATCCATCACAGATCACAAGTTGTTGTTTTTTTGCTGATCTGTGAAGTTCATGTTGCTGAATCCCATTTTCCAACAGGATGCCGGTGCTTTGGATATTTGTGTGCACTTAGATTTTTTTTCAAACATGCATCAGCGGAGCGTGAAACATCCACCATGTGAGTCATGGTGTCGAGGGGCGGCGGGGGGGGGGGGTCTAAAAAAGCCAAATCCACACTAAAGAGAAATGCATGGAGTCAGTAGGATCATGTGGTTGGCATTTTAGTCGTCCAAATTGTGCAGCAGATTTCTTGTTGCTTTCACCACACAACTCTTGTCTGCGACACTTTTCTGTTGTGCGTCCTCTCGGTGGGTGTCGTGCGGCTTGTACACACTTTGTTTGTGTGAGGCAAAAGTGTGAGGAAAGTATTCGGAGCATATGGCAGTGTGTGTGTGTGTGTGTGTGTGAGATGATCAGTGTGCAGGCACCAACACACACACACCTTTCACTGTGCAGCAGGTGATACATTGAATTTTTTTCACTGTTAATTTTTGCTAATTTATGCAATTTATGTATTTATTATCACATGGATTTTGTTTATGCAGCTTATTATATATAGTTTCCTTTTTTTTTTTACTAATTTAAGATCACTGTCTGATTTGCTTTAGATTTTGGAATTTTTGTTTAGAAAAAAAAGTCAGGTTATTTGAATGCATCACCATATCTGACCATTTGATATTCTTGGTGGCCAAACTATAAAGGAAAAAAAAACACTCTAATCTTATCCTGGTGATTCTATTTTTAGACGTTTTTTTATAATCAAAAAACGCTGAATCTACAAAACAAGAGAGAGAAAAGGCAGCTAGTCTGATGGTGGCTTTTGATCTGTATATTTAAAGATGGACGACCCAGACCCAGATGTGAGGGCGGCCATCTTGAACTTGGTGACGTCATTTGGTGATCCAGATGTTCATGTCGGCCATCTTTAGATACGGCCTGTGGATCTGAGGTGTTAAATGGTTGTTTGCCTTGGTGTGTTTTTCCCGTTTTTTCACACGGTACCTTGCATTGAACGATCAGAGCGGCGAGGGGGGCGGAGCTCTTGGGTCTAGCTGCGGCCTCGCTGCTGTCGTCCTCCTCGTCCGACCTCAGGCTCCTCTCGCTCTCCTCCAGGGACTCCCTCTCCTCCGTGGAGTCGTCGGCCGTGCTCTCGCTCCTCTCCTCGGCGTCCGCCACCGCCGCCCCGTCCTTGTTGTCAGCCAGCGGGGAGCGAACCCGGTTGTCCCGGGCCTCGCTGCGCAGCCGCGTGATGTTTCCCTCCATTAGGCGCCGCTGGACGATGCTGTGAGGTTGCTGCAGAGAGAGAAAGATAGATGATTATTATTTTATAGATTATTATTATTATTATTATTATTATTATTATTATTATTATTATTATTATTATTATTATTATTATTAATTATCAATATCAATATTAATTTAAATATTATTCGCACAAATGTTGGAAAAAAAGTTATGCAGACAATTGGAATAGGAATAATTCAGCCTTATATTCCAATTTTTCTTCCACATTACTAGTCATTAAAAAATAATCCCATTTCATTTTTTTCTCTCCACGCGTTTGTTATTAATCTGACCTCTTGTCCACCCCTGCTCTCTCTGCTCAAATCCTCCATTTATTAACAGTGCAATTATACTCATTTACTTTGGCACGTGAATCAGCAGCAGCGTGTTAAATATTGTTTTATTGAAATTGCTCTGGTGGCATAATGAAAGAATGGAAAGGGAGAAGATGGAGGGGAAATTAGGTCAATAGTCTGGAGAAGGAGAGGCAGGCAACCGGGGGTTGGATTCAGGGTTTATTTCTTTTGAGAGTCCATAATGAACACGGTGTAATTTCACTTATTTTTCCCCATTGTGCCTCGTCTGATGCGTGAGCCGTGTTTCTCTGTGCGTCATGTCAGCAAAGAACGAAGAGGCATTCAATAATGTTTTTATTTTTTTCGTTTCAGGGATTGAATGGAGTTGCATGTGACCTGTGTCCGGATTGGTTGGGCGAGTGAAGAGAGAGAGAGACATCAGGCAGGAAGACGCTGTGTGAAGGTACTTTTAAATTATAATGAAAGCTACACTTCACACACACACACACACAAACACACACGTGGCATGTGGGTTTTTTTCTGAGGTAGGGTGCTCGTTCAATCATAGAAAGCTTCCTGGTTTGATTAGCAGCTCTTCCATGGGGTCAAATTTAAAGCTCCTGAGTGTATGATACAATAATAACCCTAAATTGCTGGTAAGTGCACCCCAGGACTTATATCTGCAGAACTTGCCTGTTTTCATTATTCTAGCAAACAGAGTGTTAAAATAATGTTAAAATATATATATATATAACACTATATATTTTATAGTGTTAAAATAATGTTATATTATAATGTTAAATATATATATATTTTTTTTAAACATTATTTTAACACTCTGTTTGATATATGTGTTATAATTTAATGGTGCAAATTTACCACAGCATAAATGGTTCCAAGTAAGACAAAAAAAATAACGAGTGGCCCACTCCATGAATATAAGCTTTTTTGGGGGTTTATGACTGAGAGAATGAGATGGACCCCACAGTGCCACATGTTGAAACAAAATAAAAAATTTAGAAAGTGCACCTGCCTCAAAGCTAAACTGTGTGGGAAACTCTTCATAAATCATCATCATGTGACAGATATTAAGCCTTCCACTGACTGCTTGTTAACAGGCTGAAAATATGAGCGTCGCCATCAATCAGGCTGCGTGGATTTTTGGTGTGTGAAATTTAATGAAAACTGCAGGTGGCGGCGGCCCATAAAGAGTTTATCTGTCATGCACCGTGCTGTTCGGCTTCAAATGGCTGTGGGTTTTTTATTTTTGATTTCATTGCTGAAGCAGCGGAGTCGGTTTGTTCAGTTTTCACAGTACTCAGTGATTTTTTTTTTTGGGGGACGATACGGCTCTGAACATTTACAGCACCCGATTGTGTAATATTTCATAAATATTTCCCCAAGGCTTATTGCGCCTGGTGGAGAATTAATGGCATGGATTTAAGCCACGCTATTGATCTTCATTTTCCTGATATCATCTTCCAGCCTGATGATATTCAACCTTTTTTATATATATATTTTTTTTAAACAGAAACAGTGTAGTGTGTGTGTGTATATCCAATAATTCCTCAGTTCGGCATGAGAAACCGGTCAAAAAAGAAATATCAGTGAGTCACTGATGGCGCCTCTGGGCTATTTGTTCATTCATTGGGATAAACTAATGAAGAAAAACCTTCCATGTGTGACATATAGTTATGTAAGCACTGTTCATAATATGATATCACATGATATAATCTGTGATGTTATTCAGCTGTCAGCCGTCGTCTATTTCAGTGGAACATTGACGATGCCATAGATTAATTGTTGGTCATTAGCGCGGCGTTAATCCCGAAAGGTGAAAAGGTCGGCTTTGTAACGCGTCTCATGTCAAGTGTCAGAGGAGAGAGAGAGTTGATCTCATTCAGCTTTCAGTGTGTAATCTTAGTTTGGTAGAAAACAAATCATTCAATTCAGCTGGCAGGAAGTGTTGTGGGGGAAATATATTCACTAGAAAGATGTGTGTTTATGAACCCGCTGCTGAATATTGTCCCCAGGAAATGAGCCGTTTCCTCTTGTGTTACATTTGCTTAAAGTTATTTAAGAAGATGACATCCGTGTTTGTAATTTAAAACAGCTGTCTGGAGATAAACAAGTTATCGCCACGGCGACAGTAGTCCCTTTTCCTATTCAACGGCTTTAATTAGTCTTTTTTTTTTAAACTCTTTTCCTCTTTGAGTGGTTTTTCCTACTTCCTCGTCTAAAATATGATCTCCAGACAGATTTTAGTTTTAGTTTTTCTCTATTTTCAAGGACAGTTGTGTTGTGCTCTTCACTCGTTGTCTAGTGGGGAGCTTACAAAGGTCAAGTGTCCCTCACTCACCTTCCTGATCCTCACAGTCCCTTTACAGACCAGGATGTCTTTTTTTCACCTTAAAAAACCAGACTGAAATCCATAATCGCAGCTATTCATGCCTCAGGAGCAGATCAATGGAAAGGATTTTTTTTAACCACGTCTTGTCTGGGACAAATTCTGTCAGACAGACACCGTTTATTTTATTTTTTTCGTTCTTCCTGAGTGTCGATGGATTGGTGGTGTGTTGTTTTTTTTGCTGAAGTGTATCGTTATAACCAAACCAATGCAGACCGGTCCCCTGTCGGTGGGACAGAAAGACATCTGTTGATGTATGACTCGCCCTCCGCTCTCTCTCTCTCTCGCGCCACTCAGATTGGAGGTTAATTGCCATGTGGACTAATTATCTGACTCCTCTCTCTCGTCCAGCCGGTCACGTGACCCCTGTGATGTCCTCTCTCTCTCTCATTCTGGAGACGGGTCCCTCGCGGCCGACTTCCTGTGGCGCCCACCACGAGTCTCCGGCAGCTTCACATCTGCCCCCTGCCTCTTCCACTTTATTCTTATCTCACTTCTCTCTTCTTCCGTTTCTTTTATTGCTTTTTCCGCCATGTCGCTCTGTCTCTCTAAATCCAGCTGTTCATTTGGTCGATGTGATAGAAAAACAGAGTTAGTCACCGGCAGTGCTGAAGCTGAGCTGATATAATGAGTTGATTGTTCTTTCAATATTTTGAGTTTTTTCTTTTCATAGGATCGGATTATTACCTTTTTTGTTTAAAATATGAGTTAGTGAACTAGACTTTTGAAAGTCCCAAAATTGATTTCAAAAAGCTTAACTGGCTATAATTGGACTTTGTGGTTTAAAATAAAAAAAAAATATATTTTTTCAAAAGTCAAATGATTCCAGTTAAAAAAATAATAATGTTGCCGTATTGGAAAACTGAATTTAATAATAATAATAATAATAATAATAATAATAATAATAATAATAATAATAATAATAATAATAATAATAATAATAATTGACTCACTATATAACCACAATGTCAACAGCTGACAGTCAGTTTTCATTATGCAAAAAATCAAAATATTCAGTAATAAGTTCAAATAATAAGTTGATAAAAAAAATTGTCAATATTCTTTTCACTAAAAATATATAAAATTAAAAAACACCAAGATTAAATGCGTCACACCACCCGCCGGTGTAGCCGTCCTTTCTCTCTCTCTCTCCTCCTTCCTCGTCTCTCTATCATTATGCCTTCTCCCCTCTTCTGGTTGTTGTACCATGTTTGTTTTCGTGGGGTATTTTTAGCCTCCCGTCTTCCTACACAGCAGTGAGGCGGCAGCAGCAGCAGCAGCAGCTGAGGTTTGCGTTGCCGCCCCGTCCTCAGCTCCAGATGACAGGTTCACACTAACCTCTCTCTCTAATAATACAGCTGCATCTCAACCTGATTTAACATTGTCGCGTTTGCTCCTCTCTTTGAAGTGCTGCTTTGCCTTCTGGGTAAAATAGAGTTTGGCGAGAGGATCAGGATGTAGAGAATAAAACCTGTTCCACGATTAGAGGTACCGGGCATCGCCTGCTGGTGCGAATACATGATTTTCTGAAAAGGACGCGGAATCTGGGTTTGAGGAGGCATCTGGCAGTTTTTTTTTCTTTGGTTCCCTTAAATGTCATTTTGACTTCAACTGGACATCACGTTCAATAACCCAGAGTTGAATTGACATTTTCTGCACACACGAAAAGCACCACTCACTCTTTAACACAGCTCTACGTTCAGGCTCATTTTCAGATTTAATCATTGTCAGAGGAACCTGGAGACTCTGGTCTCTGGATTAGACACGCACGCACACACCCGTGCGCGCACACACACGCGCAGATTTCCGACTCACTCGTCTGCAAGACAGGGACACGAGCAAATGGCCAGCTGGGCTGCAGGGAGACGAGGGAGGAGGCTCTGCCACACAACCTTTGTTTTTTTGGTTACATTTGTACCAATTGGCTGACGTTATTTTGTAAAAAAAAAATATTCTAGTTCCGTGCCTGATCATGTAATAAAACGTACTGAGGAGGTGTACATCAGAGTGCTGAGGATGTGACTTTCCATTTCCTTTTTCCTTTTAGTCAAATAGCAATAATGAAAGTGTCGTTAGGGGAAATACAAAAGTTGGGTTAGGTTGAGATTTCATTTTCTGAACCAGAAAAATTGGCGTAGAACTCATGAATAATATAAACCTTGACTTAAGATCAATTTAAACTTTTTTTGTTGTTCCTTATATTGTGAAGGTGACATTTTCCGCGTTTGACCATTAAATGATAGTCATGCCCTTTACACAGTCTGACGGCATAATTCAACCTTGCCGCTTGATAGATATTTTTCTTTTTCATTTGTTGAGTCTTCGCAGTAGACAACGCAATAACTCATTCCACACAGAGCTGAGGTGTTATTCTGCAGCCACGTGCCTACTCTGCATTGTGTTATATAAATCAGTGCCACCATCCTCCCTGACCTCTCTCTCTCTCTCTCTCTCTCCCCCCCCCTTCCCCTCCATCGCTCCTTGCATTAGAGGCTGTGGATTTCCTTTTTTTTTTTTTTTTTGCCCTTTTCATGCTCACTGCTTCCTCTCACTCGGCAACACAACATGGCCGAAGTGATGCTGCCGCGGCTGAGAGTGAGAGAGGACCTCGGGCTGAAGAGCAGCAAAACAAATTCACTCTTACGTAACGTGCTGGGACTCCACGTCCGAATTACCTAGGGCGCAGAGGCCAGGCTGCAGGCCGCTGTGTGTGTGCGTGTGTGCGTGTGTGCGTGTGTGCGTGTGTGCGTGCGTTTCTTTATCATACGCCAAAGACTGTGCTGCATCATTTTAAATCAGAGCAGACTTAAGATCTCAACATTTTGGCCAAACGGGCGTTTTTGGCCAATTAGATTTGAATGAACCATTTTTTTTTTTAATCTAGACGTCATCCAGCAATGAATCATTTAAATAACCGAATATTGTCCAAGGTCAATGTGGAACCTTTGTTTGTGAGGGCCAAAAAAGCCATGAGGCTAATAATGGTGATGTAGCTGGACAGGAGCACCAGGACCCACACTGGGGAGAAAAAAGATGAGGCTGTTTTTTTTTGTTTTTTTTAAGGCGAGTAGATTTTGGTATTTGAGGCTCCTCCTCTGTAGCTCATCCTGCTCCTTTTCTCCTCCAGATGCCGTGCAGAATGCAGCGTGCTCCCCGTGGCCTCTGCTCATATTCTTCATTCTCCATTATTTGTCTCTTATATAATTTTTAGTGTAGTTTGGGGCTTCACGTTGTTTAGGTGGACCAAACATAAATGTATATTTAGATTTTTAATGATGCATTGTGCATGATGATACAGGAAAAAACATTCCAGGGGATTAATATGCCCATCCATAAAACCGCGCCACTGGCGTGACTCAAAAGGAAATAAATCTTACCATTATTGCCGCTGTTTTGGTAATATTAAATGATATGTGTGTGTATGACGGATGGAGAGAAAAAACACGTCTGTGGCTTAATTAGAATAAATAATAGCGAAAGATGGAAGAGCAGGGGGTGGGATGTCTTTCTTTTTTTCTTTTTTTTTTTAATTCTAGCAGCAAATGTTGGTTTTAAAATCTGGCACCATGTGCCGGAGCCATTGTGTGGAGGTTCTTGGAGAGCTCAGGGGAATCTGGGGAGCTGCCATCAGAGCAGAAGTGTGTCAGGGACGAGAGGCGGGGTAATAAACTGTGAAGATTATGACGGGGAGTTCCTCCTCGTCTCAGGGGGAGGAGGAAGAGGAGGAGGAAGAGGCGGCGTCCCACTTTACATGCAGCCTCGTCTTGCCTCCTATATTTTAACCCTGTGGTTTCTGAATCCGGAACCTGTTTTTCCTCCCCTCTCTCTCTCTCTCTCTCTCTCTCTCTCTCTCTCTCTC
>JAFBJU010001125.1:0-34743 GCA_016785305.1 Colistium nudipinnis
CATTTTTAATGCGGAAAGTTGGATGACATACTACACTCAACATTTTTTTATTTATTTTTTTAATATTTGACTTTTTTCAACATTGATGGATAAAATACTATACTTTAACATTTTTTGTTACATTGAGGAACACATACTATCATACGACTGTAAAATGCCTTAGCTTCTCGGTCCGAGGTTTCAAGTTCACTCTAACTGAAGACATGTGGAGTTGGGTAAAACTGAGAAATCAACATACAAGCCATGAGAAGCAAAACACATTCCATATACATACATTCTGCATACACTCGACAGAGAAGTTCTTAAAAAATAAGTATACTTACCAACAGTATTTTCATAAACCAACACAGAGACGGCGAATCTGTAAAAACAGAGAATAGCGATCCATGCCTCTTAATCAAACGCTGCTCCAGACCTGTCCTGATGACATCATCAATCAAGGACAGATTTAAACCCGTTGCAGTTACTGGCTTCAGCCGGAAGATGGCGCCAGACAAACCGTTTCCAAAAGAATAAAACATTAATTTCAAATAGAAATACATTCGTAACAGAATAATACAAAGACATTTTTGGTAAAATTCTAGGCGACATACTATCCTATGAACTTTTGATGAAAGTTTTGGATGCAATACTACCCAATACCATAATTGCTGTAGTTTAGTTGTGACACTTCTTCACATTTGCATCTTTCTATATATTTGTTAGGAACTTTCAGTGAAGTTTCAAATCTTAGTCTGCTCAGTCTGCTTATCACCTTCAGCCATGTCTCTGTAATTTATTTCTGGCTTCATTTTACAATATTATTATTCCTCTCTGTTAAATTATGCATTTCAACCTATTCCGCTAATGTATGTGAGACTTTGACTTCTCTACAGGTAGTTTCTCGTTTGTGAAGGGTTAAAATGACCCTTAATCCAAATGTTAAGTCAAAAATGTACACAGATAGTTTAACAGATTTTTGATGGTCCCACGTAAAACAAAAAAGGACATGAATCTGAAAGATGAATATAAACCTGCTTTTATTAAGGAAATGTAATAAAAGCCTTTGTACATGACCTCTACATAGAGGTTCATTGTGTCCATACATGCAACTCTCATGGCTGAGGTACTGTAACAAATGAACTGGAAAACTAAAGCCCAAGTGAATATAATGCCATCAACAGACAATAAACCAGGGTCCATTTCGAGTTGCAGTTTGGTCAAACTTTTGCCAAATTCACATGCACTTTATCTGGGGGAAAAAGGATGAGAAAGTCTGATCTACTAAAACAAATGTAGGCGTGAATGGTTTGTAGCATTTTCGGGGTTTCCCTTCATTTTATAAAAAAGTTCACTTATACAAACAGACAAAGGTTGCATTCAAAGCTCTTCCTTAAATGTACAATTCACCGGCTCACCCTCCGAACAATCCATGAACACAGAAAGCTCAACAAAACCAAAGTAGCTATGGTGTGTTTTCGTTTACCGAAAAACGCTGAGAATCACAACTGCAGATACTGCATTTACATGAGAACGGTGTGTAGAAAGTGTAAACCGTAAGCTCAGTTAAACCATTTGAATATGCTGTGACAGAAAGGGGGGGGGGCAGTCTCCAAGTCTAAAGGATTTCTAGTTCTTCTGAAAAATATGGCACAGAGTGATTAAAAGCGGACTTCATTTCAATAGAAAAAAGAAAATACTATTTTCAAAGTTGTGGCAGTTACAATAAATGCAGCCTCACAAAGTTTGATTTAAAACAAGCATCTAGAAGTGACTGAGTCGGTTGTACATTGCCATGTCCAACAGGCTTTGAAAGTAACACCATCTAAACAGGTTCAGATGACCACTAGTATCATATTGATTTTTTATCTGAGTGAAAACTGGGGCACAATGTTGTGTGGTTTATGGATACTTATGCCGAGTGATTGATGCCTGTCCTTAATATTATGACACAGAAAATAGGCTTATAGTAAAACAAGAAAATGACTACTTCACTAAATATAACATTTATCTAAATCAAGATATCACCACGAGAAAAAAAACGTCTGTAAAGGATTCCAATGACATATTCACTACTCCGTGATGTTTTGATTGCTAGTCATGGCTTTTTTTTTTTCTCTTCTTCAAAATAGAAAAATTACAACAGTTCCTCTAATTGTCGTTTGAAGCAATGTTCGCCCCCAGTTCCACAGATTTTTTATTATTTTTCGGATTGATTCTTGTTATCACGTGAACTAAATTTGTATCCGTCATGACGTCAAAATGCTCCATAAGGCACTACAAGAGGCAAATACCATGTTTCCAGGAGCAAAAGTCCTGGTGCGTCATTGCCCTCTCTTAGTGTGACGGGTCTCACAACCCAAAATGAGCACTTGTTTACTTGTAGGCTTGTGTCCAAGCTGATGAGAAGGGAGGCTGTTGCCTCCAGGATGCCGGCCTCCAAGTGTCGGGGTCACACAGAGTGGCTGTTTCCATCCAGATGCACCAGTGGGAATCGACCCAGTTCGTCCCTGCCAAGCCAAGACGTGCGCAAAAGAGAGAAGAGATTCACCGCCACAACAAACAAAAACAACAGTCAAAGGCAAGTCATCCTGCTGCCTAAGGAAGGTAAGATTACGAAGATCAATTCATCAATTTAATGAGAGCGGGCTGTGCAAACACAAAATCCAACCAATGTCAGTTTCTAATAAAACTGACATTGGAAAAAAACAAACAAATAAAACTAAGACAAAAGGTACAATAAATGAATTAAAAACTTGCCATTTACCAACAACCCGTTTGTTTAGTAACAGTGGCACAACCAGCACATCAGATGAGGTTTTCTAGAAAACTGGCGAAGAAACTGCTCTGAAGGGCTGCAACACAGTATGAAAAAAAAAAAAAGAAAAAAAGGACGTACCCTCGTGTCTAGATCTTGACACTCTCTGTCCCGTAAACGTTGTAGCCTTCGCGGTACGTGGCGAAATTCTGGCTGTTCGCTGGAGGGGCCGGCTTGAAGTTTTGCGAGTTCTTTGCCAGCTTCAGCCTTTTGGTCTCTTGTTTTGACTTGTAGCAGAACTCTATCAAAGCCACAGTCATAGCAAGGCCCAGCCCTCCGACCAGAATATAGAAGACTCCTGCCACGTTGCTCAGGCTTAGTGCACTTGTCTTGTCCTGGGGGAGGTAAGGACCAGCATTAGGACTTGAGCGGGCACCCTGAGGCTGACCTCAAACAACATACCCACACTAGCACACGTCCTAAACGTACATTCTGCTGCACTACGACTACACAGAAACTGTGGGGCGATCGCTAATGGTCTCTAGAAGACCCTTGTGAAGTGTCGCTGCCTTATCTAAAAGTGTGATGAATTGGAAACAACTTAAATGTGTATCATTCCTCCTCTCGAGTCATTTCTAATCTGACGAGCTGGGAAGGTGAATGTAGAGAGAATGACTATCTGCACTGCTTTTTTGGATTACCTCTAAAGGAAGGAGGTCGTGGTCGTACAGGTCTACAGATTAAACCTCAATTCACTAGCACACTGGAGCTGCTCAACTTCAACACACCGCATTTGTACAATCAAAGTGGCAAGCCGTGGAGGGCGAATTGAACCATTTTGCTGCTATTAAAAGCCAAACAGTGATATTGAAATTCATTTATGTGAGCTTTACCATTTGCATTCTAACCCTGTGGGCCATTTCATGGGCAGCGGTTTCGACGTTTTATACCCAAAAAGTCAGTAACCTGGCTAATTTAAATGGATTAAAGATGTCCAAAAAAAAAAAAAAAAAAAAGTTCCTTACTCCTGACACTCCATCTACGAGACGTGACCGTTAAATGCCATTGGACCACTTTGTGCTCAGATGGTATTTAAAGGTCAGTTTGGACTCTGTCAGAATAAGGATGCCTTTGGGAAAATATAGCTGGTCATGTCAGACTTAATATATGCAGTTTGCATACAAATGAGTAAGAACACCAATAAACTAAATTTCAATAGAGGTTTGGATGACAAAATAACAGTACAATGGTTTCAACTCTATGATTTAACTTTTTGAAGTTGTATGGTATGGGTAAAATAAATGGTTGTGTGTGTGTGTGACCATGCTGCAATTTAACAAATCTAGAATTGCCTGCATAGGGCATCAACAAAGTCATGTTAATGTGATGAATCATGATCAGAGCGTAAATCAATAAAGACTATGTGTGAGGGAGATTATTGTTATCCGGACAAGCAAGTATTGAGATATGTCGTGTCATGATTATCATGTCGGACAGAATTTGTGCTTTCGATGTTTGCATATGAACAGTTGGGTCAAAATGCATTTTGCAATCAGTATAAAAAGACCTGCAGCGACTGACCTTACTTCCAGAGTCCTTGGTTCCACATTCACCCTTATCGTACCACCATTTGTTTTTCAGCTTGTCTAAGATGCCTTGCTCACTGAGTTTCAATACCGCAAGGTTTACAGGAGTTCTTCACGTGGGAAATAACATAAATAACATTTTTATTATGTTATTTTATGTTATTCAACTTTGTTTAAACTACTTTATACTGTGCAAAGCGATAGAGTAGGGTCCTGGCCAACACATCACAGATAGCAAGCAAGACTACAGTATATCTACGTATATATATATATATATATCGAAATGTATGACTCTTTCATAATCCACGACTAACCCTAGCATGCCAGACCCCAGCTATATCGCTTTGAGTAATCGGCACACACTGATCACAAGGGGAGGAAAAAATTTGGACTTGCAGAATAAAGCCGCTGCTGCGTAGCCTTCACAAAATGACAGGAAACAGGGGGCGATAATTGCTGAGGGCACTTTTTTTTCCCCCATTGTTGTTGTTGTTGTTGCTATGTGCAGCCTTTTTGATGTGTAGCAAGGTGAATCTCACAGGAACCCTTTCTTGACTAACAGACAAAACACAGCAGCCCAATTTCATTGTCATCAGCCAAGGGTAATGTCTCACAAATCACCCCCACCCCCTCCCTTTAAATCACAATGGCAGTGTGTCTCAGTGTGATTCCCCGCACTGAGACACACATCTTTTGTACCAACCTCAAAAGCAAAAAAAATGCTCATTTCGATCCTGCTTCCGACTTTTTAGGAACAATTTGCATAATCTAAGATTATGAACTTATGAGTGTTACAGGAAGGTAAGAGGAAGAGTAAGCAACTTTGGATGTAAGAATGTCTAAAGACAGCTTTCTAAACCAAGTCCGTGATGGAGAGTCAGGCTGGGGTGTTTTTTTTGTTTTGTTTTGTTTGTTTTGCAAGACATTATGCTCCATTTTCTTGACTGCCTGATTTCCAGGCCCATTTCCTTTCAGAACAGATAACAGTGTTTGTAATTTAACATCATCAAATATATTGCATTCACCACTGTGTTCTCCGTATGTCGAATCGAATACAAATAATGCTGCGAATATTAAAAAAAACAGATGAAAATAGATGGATAAAAGGTCATGCGTGATGTTAAGTGAATGATCTGCTGCCCTTTCTCCAGTCAGACCTCTTTGAAAAGCAAAGTTGCGATGATTCTTTTTTTGTCCAAATATTAGAAACTGTCTCACAAGGACACCTATCTCAAAGTAGTTGCGTGTCTGGAAATTCCTTCGAGTTTTTAGATCTCCCTAAGACACAAACGGTCGGCATCGTGGCTCATGTCTTGCTTGTGTGTGTGTTGGTCTCCCAGTGAGCCCCTCAGTGTGTTCGAGCAGGCCTCAGTTCGGGGGAGGGATAACGACACAAAGACAAACGGCTTCCGAAACCAGATGTTTCGATTTGAAGCACACCAAGCACACCGAAGCAAGACACTGCTGCTTTTAGCTGCTCTGACCTTTGACCTTCGCTGAACAGTAAAGAGAATTAGACTACACGATCATTGATAAACTCATCTTCTTATCGCTTGGCCATATAATATGGACAGCAGCAGGTTCAGAATGCGGTAAGTTGTTTGCACAAACACCGAATTATGGGTAGGATGGTGCACTCCAACAACTTAATATGCATTTCTGAACCGCAAACAAACCTGCTGGTCATCTGATAAAGACCATCACCACCAGGTGGTGGCCACGGACCGTCAAATAATATACGGGGTGTTTTTTTTTTGTTTTTTTTTATGAATGTTAATAGTAGGGACACTGAAACTGGTCCGTTAGTTTAATGAAGGTACCCAGCAAAGACGCAATGACGAATAGCTGCAAATTATACAAGACGCATTTATGCGCCAATGTCCGTCAAGAAAATGTACGCCGCGCCCTGTGTTGATGGGATGAATGGGGCACACTGCGTTGTGCTCCAAGCCAGGCCGGACTCACTCAGCTGTGATGCAGCCATAGTAAAGGTTGAGTTTCTATCGATTTACTGTTGTGTCTGGCAGGTTTAAGTCGGAACTTGGACAAAGCACGAACTTAGTCCGGCTTTTTTCTTCCATCTATTTTAACTGCACAAGGTCACGTCAAAGTCACAGGGACATTTGCATGCAGTAGTTATATCGAATGCCGAACAGAGCTAAGAGGCTCTCTCCTTCGGATTCAGTGTCCCAACCCCTCCGTAAGTCCCTTCCGTCTTTCAATTTGAATCAAGTGCTTAATGCATATTTATGTAACAAGCATAGCTCTGTAGTTAACGTCGAGCACGTCATTTAAAAGAGACGTTACTGGGGGAAAAGCGTCCTAATCCAGTCTACTAAAGAGTAAAACAACCCGAACTGAACTTCGAGTGAAACTTAAGCTGCGTTAGTGGGTTTTGGTTTCACCTCATACAAAAATCTTATTCTAATATTAATTGAGTCGCTGTTGTATTGGATTGCATACAATGACCAGCTGTTTCTTTTCTCGTGTGCTTTCCCCCGGGGCTGTTTGGAGACGGAATTAAACTCAGCTCCTTGTGATTTGAGCCACACCGGAACTTTACCTTTCAATCTGTCTGCAAAGCAGAAAACCAGCGTCTAAAAAAAGTCAAAACCACACTGAAAAAAAACCATGAGCAGCTCGTGCAGGAAATAACTCGCATGCCCGAGTTAAGAGATGACTCACATTCAATGGAATGTCAAATTAGACGAACACCACTCACTTTAAATGGAAGATTCCCACAGTGATGTGGCTACTTTAGCTCATCCGGCTTTGATTCTTAACAATACCTGTAAACACGTCGAGAAATATGACTTCAGCTTTCTGTTGTGGGTTTGGTTTGGTATTTGGTGAATAATAAAAAATAAATAAAAAATAAAATGTATATATATATATATGTTTTTTTTTACAGTTCGGTCTACGCAGTGTTTGCTAGATTTCATTTTAGCAGCCCGGCGATAAAATATTGTGCTGATCCTATGTAAGGCTGCGAACGTGATATTTTTCTCAGTGGTAGTTACACACAATATATTTAAATGTCATCGTTAGATTACCCCCCCACGTGTGTTTCTGAAAGTGAAATCAAGGCGAGAGAAAACGCGGCAGTCAGATGCGATCGTGCTACACTGATCACGAAGCCCTTTCTTGAGCGAGGCACATTGCCCGCGAGAGGAGACGGCTGCTTTGCGTTAGCCCGCCGGTGGCATCCGCGCTCCTGCTCACCCAGAAACGGATGACCACGGTCGGTGGCCGCAAAGGTTCGATCCCGTCTCTTCTCTCACAATATGCCACGAGCGTTGTGGTCATGAGGCAAGCTGAAGGGCAGAGGCAGAGATGGATCCACAGCAGGGCCGTTGCCGTGCCCTGGCGTCTTAAAGAGCTTTAGGGGGGCCTCATTTTATGGAAAGGTTGCACAACAGATTTGATGGAAAGAAATCCTCAGAAATGTCAGTGTTTCAGTGGACGCACCGATCCGGCTGCTCGCTCTCGCGCAGAGCCGGGGCCCCGGCGGCGCTAAAAGAGTCCAAGTGAGGATATAATATGCGGGGAAATGTGTGCACGGGAGAATTTACTTCCTCTTGACATTTTCAAATCAAATCTGTTCGTACAAATGGAGCCCCCGGTCATATCTTACACTCTACGACTGCAAGGTTCACCAGGTCAGGGGGGGAGGGGGGGTTGCTATGGAAAAGACTTTGACTGGCCTTGGATCAAGACCAACCAAATCATTTCTTTTTTCGTTTTTCGCCAGTATTACACTGGGTTTCGGTCACAGGAGTTGGGGGAGAAAAGTTTGGACCGTTAGTTTTCCATCTGTCATTAGAATTCTCACGTTTTCCTGCGATGCTTAGTCCCCTCAAGACAACGCTGTTTCCCGTGCCTAACGCCCTATCGGCTGATTGGAGAGCGCATACATGGTTCAACCACGAGCTACTGATGGTTCTGGCACCACTCACTGATAGATGAACAGCTTCTTTTTTTTTTTTTTGAGCCTGTACATATTAAAAACCAGAGAGGAAGCACGTTTCTGTCTTGAATAACCACAGGCCAAAAAACGAAGAAAACAACTACACTGTAGCGAGCGCAATATTGAATTCCTAACATAATAGTCCCTTTTTTTCTAATCTAATTCACACTTCTCACTTGACATGAATTGGGTTTTTTCCTGCTTCTTGAGCCAAGTGAAGGGTTCCCAGTTGATCACAGTTGCAGCCTAAAGTAGAACAACGTCAACCTCATGGGTATTTGGGCCCCAAGCGCTACAGTCAGTGACGACAGCCTTGCCGATTACTCTGTTCTAGGATACCCGACTTTGGTGACATTGAGGCTGACCTTAGAGTCACCTCCCCCGCTGCCGCACTCTCCCTTGTCGTACCACCATTTGTTTTTCAATTTGTCCAAGAGGCCTTGCTCATTCAGTTTTAACACTGCCAGGTTAACAGCATTTCTTGAAACGATAAAACATAGCTTGTAAGAAAATGAACAGGTCCGTGAGAAATCTAATATAGGATTAGTAGTAAAGAATAGTGATAAATATCAATGGTTCATAGGGGGAGCACGGGAGGGACAAATTGGTAAAGAATTTCACTGGTGTGGAAGGGGGTGGGGGAGCACTTTTACAGCAAAGAAAACGTTAAATATCAGAGAGGTGGCATGGAGGGTCACATTGCTGGTAACTGAAGTGTGCGGGATGGGGACATTCTGCCGTCGTTGAATTAGAACTAGGAACATCCAGCATGCAGCTTAACATTCATCACAACTGACAGACCGGCATTTTAACTGGCAACATGAATTCAAGGAATATTTCGGTGTTGAATTAGAAGCAATGCAACGACCACAGGGGGAGTGGGGGGTGGAAGGAGGTGGAATAGAGGAAAATGAAAAAAAGACCGGGGAAGGTGACAGTGCACGTTAACATTCAAATGGATTGGGGGGAGAGAGAGAGAGAGAGAGAGAGAGAGGGAAGGAACAGAAACACCAACCAGACACACGGGACAGAACAGTAAATGGCAAAAAAAACAAACATGTTGATTCAAATTGAAGTAACTCAGAAAAATGTTCACTCGTCGATGCATGGAGGGAGGGGGAGGGGGGAGGGAGAAAAGTAGAATTAAGGAGTGCGGAAGAAGAGAATGACAGAAGGAGACATCAGGGTAGGCGGAATACTATAACAACACGGAGGCTATTGTTATATTATCCCACCCACCCTAATGCAGAGCCTTTGGGCGTGGCCACGCCATAGCCCTTAGAGTCGAGGTTCCCGCCCACTTTCATGGTGTCGCACGGCTTCCGCTGCTCTATGTACTCGTTCATAGTGGACTCGAGTAGAAAGGCGAACTTGCCCTTCGACTTTCGTACTCGGGCGACCCCGTCCGGTGTGGTTTTGGCGAACACCGAGGGTTCGGCCGATTTCATGTATGACCACATTTTCTCATAGACTGCTATTTTGGAGCGCTGCATTTCAGGACACAGAGAGAAGAGACAAAGAAAAAAAAAAGAAAGAGGTTAGTTTTTTGGTTTTTCTTCTCGACAATGCACAGACAAGCATGAAAACATTCGTGGTGAGCCGCTGTGGGCTCGGGGTAAATCGGGAAACGTTAGAATTACATTACGGAGACGTTTGTATATTTTTTTTGATCTGTCGCACCAGAAAATATTGATACATTTGATACCACAAAGTATAGAAAAGAACTCCATAAACGGAAAAGAGTTTGCTTTACGAAGACCTGCAACAATCCATGCAAAAAGCCAGGAATGTTAATACAAAGCCGACACAATTAACTCCCTGCTCTCAGTTCATACTTTATGAAGGGCCACGCGAGTGGCATCAATTTCCTCGACCGACCTTCAGCAAGAGAGCAAATGACCCCATTCTCCCAAATTTCCGACGAGTCCTTTACGTCAACTCGCACAGGAAAGGGAAAAAAAAGAAATCCACCTCAGCTGCTGCGCTTCGTGGCCACGTCCCAATCACCGGCGTGACAGCAGGTGTTTTCAGACATGGAAGCACCTGCTGTCACACCACTTAAACTCCAATATGCTATAACATTTCAGCACGCGGGGCGGGGGTGCGCTGACAGCTCTCCGCCTCTCCTGACTCAGGGTGGATGTACCCTTTAAATGCAAACAGTGCAGCGGAGTGGCGGTGGGCCTTTTGCCAGCAGCCTGAAGTCTGACAGTCTGGCAGCTCAGCAGAAGCAAACTGCGGCCCGTGTTTGGTATCAATATCAACGGACAGCCCTGACCTCCTCTTCCTCCTCCTCCTCAACTCGTGCTCCCACACGCAGGTCACAGCTGGAGTCGGTCGTCATGGTTTCCCTTTTCCTAGCATCGGATCATCCCTTCCACAAATCCGTAACCATCGGTGCACCAGGTCACTCGTGCCGCTGCAGTATGTCGAGCTGTGCATCGACGATGACCTGTGGTGCAGCGCGACGCCTCAGCACCTGGATATATGTAGCATATAATTCACCGATGGGGTTCCTCGCGACAGACTTTGGACACACTGCTCCACGTAAGGTGCTTGGAGTCGATGATGCAACCACAAGCATATCCCCCCACCCCACCCCCAATCTTTCGTGAGACATCTTTGAATTGACTATGTCAGTGGCTATGTCAGGCATTAACCTGCATTCTGGCATTTTAATATATATTCAGCTAAAATATCATAAAAAATCATGGTATTTGCATGTAATGCCAGACTCTGTATTAGTATAGATAATATGATCCCGCCACATACAGCCGGGCACCCAGTGAGCTCGCCAACTACAGCCACTGCCCACACGCATGCTTGCATCGACCCACCTTCTCTTTTCAGTGTTTTTTTTTTTTTTTTTTTTTCTCAAAGAACAGATCAGTATCTGTTGGTTCTTCTACTATGGTGTAGCTGCATGCAAATCCTCGCAAGGATTGTTTTTTTTTTTGTTTTTTTTAACTATGGTCAAGCCTGTGCCAACTAGTGGTTGATCAGTAATCGTGAGTGACCCGACACCAGTTATTTGACTGTAATGGCACCTGGTCTTTGGCACGTTTGACCCGCTCACTCGGGGACTGACGTCTGCACCTCTGTGCCCGGTCAGCGTCCAGCTGGAGCAGCTACAGACGCACAGCCCTGCTCCGACAGCGGGTACACTGCTAAAAACGGCCAGCGAGAGGCTGATCGCTGGCCCCCGGGGAGCTGGAGTACACAGCTGTCGACAATAGAGGGGTAAAAAAAAAAACAAAAAAAAAAAAACGAGGATTTGCATGAAACTGGGCTGAAGTGACCTTCTCTTCTGAGCTCGGAAAAAAAATAAAAGGCATCTTAGAGGGGAACTTTTGAGTTGAAACTCTTTATATTTCCAAATACGTTCAGGGGGCTGTTTTCCTAGCCTCATGACGTGACACATTCCAGTCGTAACTGGAAACGGCAGGATTTTGTCCTCCGCAGTCCTCGATAACTGGACACCGGTGGTTACTCGCAAGATTTGGTCTGGAGGAATCGGGTCTGCGTATCCAGTTCTATCCAGAGTGTGCGTCTGGAGCAGCTGCGTGAGTCAGTCCCACGTCACATCTGGTCGGCGAACGTGGAAGGGGTGAACCCGACAAACTGCGTCAGCTCAGTGTCGTGCACGGCAACATGAATAATTCACCGGAGATGTAATGGTTTGTCGGCTCGGGCGTTGTGAGTGAATCATTCTTGACATATGCGCGATTTCAGTCCAGTCGAGGGTTCATGTAAACACGCGGTACATGACAATAATGGCCGATGACAGCTCGGGACAGAGTGTGAAAACAGCAATTCTGTTCCCCGGGGGGTTACACGGAGACGCATGTAGGCGAGGAGCAGGTTGAGCCGTGAAAGCCCACGTGCTGTCAGACCGATGCATACCCAGTGAGAAAATCCTCCAACTGCAGCGTGGTCATGGCTCAACAAAGGCGAATGGTTCCACCAACGATTCTTCAACGTTGACTGACGCATACGCGACACAAAATGAACTGACGGAGGGGTCATATCCTCTGGCCAGCGCGAGGAATTTGCGACGACTTGCCGGGGTTATTTTATTATCTGCACGCAATCCCCAGATGGGTGCGTGCGTGCTTTTACGTTTCAATCTGCGACAGGCGTTTCTGACCATGACCGAGGAAACGCACAACGTTGCGCAAGAAAAGGCACGGCGGCCTGTTTTGCAGCACTGCCCGAATCGAAATGAAGCCAAACGCACCCTCCAATTTTTTCGAACTGGCGAAAACGACTAAAACGCGGAATGCAGTCCAATGTTAATCACTGCCACACGACACCAGACGTCAATTTACGGTCAGTATCAGCCGCTGACGAAGGGAGGAAAGCGGAATACATGTCACTCAGGCTGAAGGCGCAAAAAACGCCCTCGTCAACCAACTCCTCAGGTCTGCCGAGCAAATTCTGGATTAGCCGCTTTCTATGGATCCGGCGCGATTCACCACCTCGAAAATATCCAGTTTTATTTTGGTGTAAATAATAAAAAAAACAAAAAACAGATACATATGCCATGAAGTTGGCAAAAAGAGGTCAACTAATAATAAATACATTTTTAAAGCACCGCAATGCAGTGCTGACCTCAGTTCAGGTCCAATTCGGCTTGGCACCGCAGATCGGGTCATTCTGCCTGAGTGGTTTAATACTGTAAATTCATTTTGTGCCAGAAATACGTCGCCAATCTATACATCGTCACAATCCTGTAAAATCACTCTAAATTTCAGAATTGAATCGAAATGTAAGTTTGTTTTTTGTTTTTTCAATCAACCTTTCTCCTGAAAGCTATGCATGCGTTGCCGTTTTTTAAATATCGGAAGAGTGTAAGATGTGATTTCATTACTTCCTGAAGGGGAGGCTCTGAACACACATTACCATGCTGACCATTGCAACAATCCAAGGCAGTGCAGGGTTTTTATATTCATCAAACGAGCCGCATACTCGGAGCAATCGCAACCAAAGCAATCACACCAGGACACAGAGGGGGACTAAAAATAGGCACAGCTCAGAGCTGGACACGGGACGTGAATGACATTTCCATTTCGGAGGAAAAAGACGCCCTTCCTCCAGGCATTCCCCACAAATTGGTATTATAATCGCAACTTCTTATTTGTGTATATTTTAGGATTAAACATAAAATTAAAAAAACACACACTGAACAAGCCTGACCATCGGATTTCCTTTCACGGCATTCTTAGTGAATTATAAAAAAAAATAATGTTTTGAGGACTGAAACATTTTAGGAATATTAATGCGTGATAAAGATTGCGAAGGTGCCGTCGGGCTGATCAGTTTGGTTTATGATCTTACCGTGGATCCTCATGGGATTTGCAACCAGGCTGAAAACCGGCCCTCCCTCTAAACCTACTACCATCATTTGGCCTTGTATCATCAGAAGGCCGAATGATGTTTCCGCTTCTCTTGAAACAGTCAAGCTCATATTCGCTTCCCACAAAAACAACGGCTTTTCAATCACTTAAACACACGCACGGCATTTACTTTTTAGCCGCTTACTCCCTCAGCGACACTTAATTCGTGTTCAGTGGAACACTGTGTGCCACTTTGTAATGATATGCAGAATTGATCAATCTTAGTAGTAGCAGTAGTAGTCGTCGTCGTCTTACTTTGGAAGTGCTGCACAAGGGAGATAAATCGAATTCTAAACATTATGCTATTGATTATTCCCTCAATTTATAACCAGGCTGGTCATAAATCAAAACCCACAGGAGAGCACACCCCCCCCCTCCCCCCGAGACTTGCTCAGGGGCTCCGTGCATGAGTGGCAACACGGAGCACTTTCAGAGCGGCCCTTGTTGTACAGGGCGCGAAAGTCGGCCGTTGGAGACACTTACCCTAAAGAACTCTTTGGTGGAGCCTGAGTCTAACGTCCCGTAGGCGATCTCCGTCTGCTTGGCCAGGTCCTCGGCGCTCTCGATGGGAGAGACCATCCTCTCCACGGTGAGGAAGGCCGCCAGGTTGGCCGTGTAGGAGGAGATGATGATGAGGGTGAAGAACCACCACACCCCTCCGACGATGCGCCCCGACAGAGACCTGAGAGGGGGATACAAGGCAGAGGCACGTGACCCACTTATATCTAAAGCGGGGAGGTAGAAGATGATCACTTTTCAACCACGTCGTCTCCCGTGATTGACACCTTATGATACCCGTGTGTCCCCTGCGCTCCGTTCTATCGCGTATTTTCATAAAATAAGGATTCTCGTACCATAGCAGCCTTTACAGACTGCCTCAATATTTAAAAGGCAATACCAGGCCCCATTCAGTCACCATATAAATCACATTTCGTTTTGAAGCTCATTTTACGTGAGCAACCGTCCCAAGCCGCTCAAAATGCTCAGCCCGAAGTCAGCAGCCTGCCTGCTGCCTCATGCCAGACCTGTGCTGTTCCAGAGTCTGGCCAACATAACTTGGGTTAATTCCAGGTTCAGCAGAGTCCCGCTGTGCTGTGTATATTTCTTGTCCTCAGTGATATAAACCGGGCCCCCGGATCTTTACCGTCACGTTGCCAAATAACAGTCAGCGTCCCCCCACCGGTGCCAGGTCGGGCAGTTAATCTACTCGTGATCTCTGCTGCAGCCAGTGTCAGATGTGTTGAGTGGAGGCGTTTGTCAGCGTTTGATCTGGTTACGACATGTTGTTGCACTGCACCGCACATTTAGGCCGCGGGGGGGGATGCGACAATTCCTAAGTCGACGCCCGCCCCCCCGCCCCCCCCGACTCGCCCCATCCTGCCCGCTCAATTCCTCACAGTTATCACATGGGCATACAGGCTGATATCTGCTGGGCCTCACTGATCGGCTGCAGGTTCCAATTGTTAGATTCGACCATTCTCTCCGGTGCCACCCTCAGCTCGCCCGGTCGCACACATACTTACAGCTCATTTATCGATTGCGGTTACTCTTATCGTCGAGGTTTCCGAGAGACTGTTTTCTGATGACCCAAGGTATGAATAAAGTGCGGGAATCAGACGATGCGCACACATTACGTTCACCGAGAAACAGTTGGTCTATGTTGAGCCATTTACTACTGTACTTTCAGAACGAAGATGCTCCCTCATTTTCCCGCAACTACAGAGCCATGACTTTCCATTCCGGCATTTCAAAATGCTGCTTCCTCTGCGCTTCGTTGTAGATCTCACTCAAGCTACGCTCGAATACATACCTGCGAATCTATATCTGTCAGATGCAGCAATAATCCCTCTCTAATTGTGCAAATGAAAAGCAGCCATCCCTAATACTTTGGGCTTAAGTGGATGGAAGCGGGCTTTGCGCTCGAGTTGATTTTCTGTCTTCCGGACATAATGCTAAATGTCTCATCATTACTCACTCCATTAAAAATGTAATCCACGTCTGTAAAAGCGTCGCCATTGATTGATTTTTTTTTTCTTCTTGTCCTTGGCGTCCCAATTTCTCTACAGTCTTTGAAATCCCCACGAGAAAGACAAGGAGAAACAGGAAGACGCCACCGCACAGTGACACCACGACAGTGGTGAGTGAAGAGATGAGAGACAGGTGAGTGAATAGAGATAGAGGGTATGGCTGGATGCAGTTATGGTCCTGATGATGCTTGCTTTTTTTTTTACGCAAAATAAATTATATGCACCAGGTTGATGAGCGTAAGCTGGGACATGCAGCAAAAACACGGTAGCCCTCCAAGAGTCACGAGGAATTCAAGCAGCTATACTTGGAATGAGGTGTAATGACCCCTGTGCATTTTACAGCCCTCAGCATGGTGGATACAAGTTATTTTGCTGATGCGAAGAAAACAAAAACAACAAAAACGGAGATGTACAGTGGCATGAGGGTTTTTTTTTTGTTTATGGGAGGACAGTGCAGGGAGGTGAGGCATGAGGGCAGGTGGACGGCATCAGAATCACTCAAGCTCAAAATAACCTATATGCACCATGGCGGGAGGGAAATGTGAAGGTTTTTCGGGACTATAAAATGCAGAGAGAAGATGAGGACAACTGAGAGTTGGTGGTAGAATGAACACAACAACCAACCTTGGTGAAATATCGCATCCTTGCTGCATGAAGGCGCCCAGGGAGAACCACAGGCTATTAAAAATCCCAAAGTCGTTTGGAGGGTCAGGGGGGCTCTGAGGGTCTTTGGCCTCATCGTTCTCGTCCAGGTGCCACTCATAGGGGCTGAACCGGCTCACCAGGAAGAGCACCACACTCACGCCAATGTAGGCAAAAACTATACACATCCAAATCTCATAGGCCAGCGGGTCCAGGAAGGAGAACACCCCGGGCTTGGACTTTTGGGGCTTCTTAATCATAATGGAGATGCCCAGGCTCATGAAGGGCTTAGAGAAGTCTATCACTTCCTCCCGTACCAGCGTTATAGTCAGAGGAGCCACAGCTATGTCAGCTCTCTGCGAAAATGGGAACAGGCAGATTGGAAGTTAGTCTTGGCGCATAAACAGCAAATAACACCCAGAGTTGTAATTATTGACTGAATAAAGTAAATACCGATACACCTGAGACAATAAAAAAAAAAAAAAAAAAGCCTGCAGAATACATTGAGGGACAGACCTGTGCTGTGCTGCTCCTTTTTTTTTTTTTATGAGTCACACAGCACTCGATCTAAATCTCCCCCCTGAATCGGGCGGGACGGTTGAAAGGCAGAGGTGGAGGGGATTGGGCGAGGACTTAAATTCAAAATTGAATTCGCCTCCATTAGATCCTTAATTAATTAAGCACATTAATTAGTAACTCGCTGCGGGGACGGACGTTCGCAGGGAGGTGCTCCGAGGGGCCGGGCGGCGGAGTAACCGGGCCACAATGATTTCGATTTTGGAAGGTCCCAATCGACCGCAGCTGCCCAATTGTTTTTTTATTTTATTTTTTTTTTTACTTCAACACATTTATTCGATCATTCGACGGGCCAATCAACGGCAATGCACGGCCATTGTGGACGCAGAGACCCCGCCGAGGGGCTCGTCGTGGGCGGTTTGCCTTACTGCGGAAGGTCAACTCTGTCCGTCTGTGCCGCGAATACTGGTGCAGTCATTACCCGCAGAAACCTCAGGTGTTGGGAGATCTGCGCCGAAGCACTGCTTGCATGCAGATGCGTTTGGACTGGAGCCTGCCGCTCGAGACTCTTTTTTAAACATTATTCATTCAGCAGCTGAGGTCTCATAAAAGATGCAAATCATCTTGTTAAAGCCATTTCAAGCATCAGGGGAAGGGGGGGGGGGGCACGAGGGGGGGGGGGGGGGGGGGGGCACGAGACGGATGGTACAACCAGTCAAGGCTATTTTTCAGTTGAAGTAGTGCTTTCCGAAACTCATTAAGCCCACTTAAACCAAACATCAACGTTCCTGTTTTGGTGCCCTCTTAGATTTTTCTTTTTTTTTCAATTCTTACAAATGACAAAAGCTTTGAAGATCAACAATTAAGTTGCACAGGGCTGACAGCTTAAAAAAAAAAAAAAGGCATTAGCCGATTGTGCCGCATATTTTACACGGTAACGTTCACTATGAACACACAGAACGTCATGCAGTGTACGGTTTGAGAGTACAAAATAAAGGAGGAATGAAACTCACCCCATAGACCAGTTCACCCACCATCCCGTTCCACGTCTTGGTCTCTGGATCTCGGGCGCCGTACTTCCCATCCGGCACTACCGACAGCTTATATCTTATCCCCACATGTTTTGCAATTTCAGAAGCTAAATCCACACAGTAGCCTTCATATCTGTCATTGCCATCCATCTGCATATAGTTTTTCTTGTACATCACATACGGTGCTTCCTGTTAAATAGACAATCATTTTGAGTTCATGGTTGGAACAAAAATAAATAAAGAGAAAGATAGGAGAGAGATCCACACATCCACAAGGGCCAGACCTCACGGGTCACGGGCCTCGACTGGCACACCGCGGCATGCGCGCATGCAGGGACGACGGACAAACACGCGGGGGGGACAGAGCAGAGGTTAAACACATCCACGCGGCATCAGTGGTCAGAGAGAGGAACCGAAAGCATCGGGCACATAGAAAGGATTCAAAGCGGGACATCAGGACTCCCTCTCATGCTATCCACGGTCCAAATCTAAATCAGTGGAGATGGGCGACAGACAGCGGGGGGGGGGGGGGGGGGGGGGCAAAGCCACGGAGATTCATTTGGCCATCGAACAAACGGCCCCCCAAAAAAAAAGAGGCACATCTGCCGAGTGCCGCCTATGTAACGTTCAATGTTCCTCCTTTCATGACGATAAAGTAATCTGCAATCTGCGTCTTTTTTTTTGGGGGGGGGGGGAGTTTTTGGTCGTTTGTCTTATTCACATAAGCTCCGCTTGGCATGCGTATCCTCCGAACATAAAAACACGTTTGCCATTTCCCTCGGATGACGTGTCATCTCGGGGACAAGTTTTTTCCGGTGCTTAGTTCGACCTACAATAGGGGTCATCGTCGGAGGGGACCGCAGCGTGACGCTTTAACAACATCATCGACAGCCTTACTCCCTTTGTCATTTGAACCGGCCCTTTCCTCAAGCTCTGCTCTCAGTGGGAAGTCACGTGCAATGCTGTAAAGATAAAATGAAAGGTTCGCACTCCACAATAATAGAGCGGCCTTTCATCAAATGCGACATGTGGCGCAAGGTTACGAAAAATAAAAAATGAAGACGATGTCAATGGGATGAGCGCGAGGCGTCCAAGATGACACTTGGCATGGGCGGCGGGAAAACAATGCGGTGACACCACTCTTCTGTCTCGTGCCCTCACTCTGACTCTGGCTGCTCTGTCGCTGATCTGGGCACGAGGACGATGAGGCTCGACACTGGGATGAAGATGCATGACTATTACATTCTGAATTTGCCTAAGATGAAAACACAATAGGCAAAGTCAGAAGGAAGGAGAGGGGCCGTGGTTTTAAATGTACGATAAGGAGCACCTTATCGTACATTTAAAAAGTGGCCGATGATTGAGCGGCCTGCAACCGCCGTGGGTCACTGGTCTGACACGGGCACTGTGTCCTGAGACGTGGACCCGGGCATCACCTGACGATTCGGTGCCAAAACTTTGAGTTAGGAGGAATGTCCATGTGAACAGAGGGATAAACAGCCCGAGGTGTCAGCCCCGGGCTGTTTACGTGCTCCTGGCGCGCAGATCATTTCACGGTCTCCGGCTGATTTGACCATCTGTCCCCAGCGTCACTGACAGTTTACTTGATGAGGGGGAAACGTTTTTTTTTTTTTTTTTTTTTTTTTTACTTACGTATGCACTGAACGTGAACACAATGGTGCCTATGTCTACAGTTATCATTACCAAAGCCGTTATTGTGACGTCACTACTACAACAGCCCACTGTAATATAAAAAAACCAAAATGCTTTGGCACCCACACGGATACAGTTGAAACACTCTTTGTGAATCGACTGTTTCAACATGTAGTGAGTGGATGGAAAGCAACTGAAAACAAAATAATTCTAGCCTCCCAGGACAGATTGCAACAATGGACACCTTGACCTCGAGTGGCAGAAATCTTATGGTGAAACATTTAAAACCTGCTTGAGAGTGTACCATAATAGTAGTGACCACAATTGTTCGGTTTTCCACAGAAGAGGACTCGTTGGTGACCTGTTGATCCGTTATAAATACAAATTTTTCGTACTCGTTCCAGTAGCCGATCTGAAAACGACACACAAAGTTGCACAGTTATTATAAAAAAAATAAATAAAAAAAAACTAAACAGGGAGAGATGTTTTTCTCACAGCGGGATACCTGCAAGTGCTGGCGAGTTGGCCGGCTCTATCTGCACAATAGCGTGTCGCTTTTGCCTGATGTGCAATTTTTTTTTTTTTTTTTTTTTTCTTCTGAACTAAAAATCCTTGTAGCGGTTGTTTCTCGCTTCACCTGAGGAACATTTCAGCAGAGTAGGAGTAAGCTATTCCGGGCTGAGCAAATGTTCTCTTATATAACGGGAAGGCAACACAGATGGAGTTCACCGATTGTGGTAAAATTAATAACAGTAAGACTAGCGTGCGCAGTGCTGGGTTGCGCAACTGTTCTTTTATTACTCGCATAAAGCACACGCCGTACCATCTCACACACACACACACACACAAAAAAAACGCCGACCTGCGTCTGCTGAACCTCTGCACTATGTCGATTTCTGTTACACTCTGGTGAATTCGGCCGAGAAGAGAATCCAAGTCCACGATGCGCAGTACTCCCTCTGTTGCCAATGCAGATTGCCAGGCGCCGAGTTTGGACTCGAGGGGCCACCGCGGCGTGTGACGCCTCGTGTACGAAGCTACGTGGACAGCACGAGGCCGCTTCCCTTTAAGGCCAGCCTTGGCTGGGCAAGGACGCGCTGTCGGCATTGGGTATACGTGTATGTGTGTTTAGGCAGAATTGTATGTCGCACCAGCTTCTGTCTAAGGATATTAGATAAGTTGGTTAAAATCAGCTATACATTTTTGGAGCACTGATTTTGCCCAAATAGAACATACGGTATATCATTCATGTTGCGTGTCGTGTAACTGCCACACACACACACACACACACACAAAAATCGCCGACCTGCGTCTGCTGAACCTCTGCACTATGTCGATTTCTGTTACACTCTGGTGAATTCGGCCGAGAAGAGAATCCAAGTCCACGATGCGCAGCACTCCCTCTGTTGCCAATGCAGATTGCCAGGCGCCGAGTTTGGACTCGAGGGGCCACCGTGGCGTGTGACGCCTCGTGTACGAAGCTACGTGGACAGCACGAGGCCGCTTCCCTTTAAGGCCAGCCTTGGCTGGGCAAGGACGCGCTGTCGGCATTGGGTATACGTGTATGTGTGTTTAGGCAGAATTGTATGTCGCACCAGCTTCTGTCTAAGGATATTAGATAAGTTGGTTAAAATCAGCTATACATTTTTGGAGCACTGATTTTGCCCAAATAGAACATACGGTATATCATTCATGTTGCGTGTCGTGTAACTGCCCAGCAGCATACAGGAGCAACACTGTAGAACTCGCGACAGTAGGAAGGTATTAATTACCGTGACGATGGCCTATGGGCTTTATCGTAGGATTTCCCTGTGGAAAGCGCAGAAAACTGAAGGCACATTTTTGATACCAGATAAAATGCCCTGCGCGTGCATCCGCCCGTCTTGCTGAGCCGACCCACAAGCCGTACTTTGTCAAGTGACTGGCACTTCTGTCAAACGAACCGCTCACTCGGGCCGCCTGTGGTTGGGGCGTCACGTTTTCACTTTGCAAATACGTGGCCACTCCACCGAGGTGAGAGCCTTTAAATTGCCGGGCGAGCGAGGCCTCAGTGCCAGTATGTACCCCCCCCCCCCCCGAGAGGGTCACTTACCTTCCTGGGGCCGGTTGACTTCAGCTCATACACATCGATTGTGAAATTCGATCGACGACCAAACGTGTCAAACTGGATGTTTCCCGTCATACCTTGGACTTGGACCTGCCAGGAGCCGAGAGAAGAACATGAGAGAAACCTGATCCGCAAGTGACTCGAGCAAACCCCACGGGACGACGCGCGACGCGTGCTCTTGATGGCATCCGACGTGTGCCTCTTGGTTTGTCATGGAAAATCTTTTATCTTTATTTTATTTTATTTTTTGCAAGGAAAACGGTTGCTTTCTCAACCATCCATTAAGTACGGACTAACTTAACTATCAAACAACGATCATTCACATGATAGGCCGGAGCGATGTGGAATACAGGAAGAAGGAGGGTTTACGGATATATGATACGGTTACCTCTCTCACATGGCAATAATGAACGGGCCTGTGTAAAAAAAAAAGTGGGGTTTTAATGTGCTACGCAGAATTTGGAGTGAAATAAAAAAAAATATATATCACTAAAGGATACGTGAAACAGACACATTTACATTGGGCAGCAAATGCCTTGCGTGATTACCATTTTGAGGGCTCTCTCTATGTCGATGCCTTGGCTCCAGGGCACAGCGGGGTTAGCGAGGCAATCGCCGGCGCTGCCCCGGCGCGACACGTCCACCCGCTGCCGCCGAAGGTACCGGAAGGCCTCGGCGATCACGAGGATGGAGTCATGGGTCAGCGCCGATGTATACTGCGACACGAGACGAGAGCCGAGAGGTGCGTGCCAGTGGCATGCCGCAGGTCAGGCGCGGCATCGTTTCCACGAGGCCGTCATTTTCCGCGGCGGAAACGCGGTTGGGACAGAGGCGTAAAAGATGAGTACACATAATCAAAGAACGATCGAAGCCTCACATTGCCATCGAGCGGCCTCTCCCTTTTTTCTTCGAGGACGAGCAATCGGGGAGAGTTATTTTAGCGACAAATCAGTGAAATGATTCAGATTGACATATTTCCTCTGGTTTCAGGCCGAATAAGTGGCTCAAAACCTTGGAAGAAGTGCGGGAGAGAAAAAGGGGGGGGGGGGGGGGGGGATGCTTTGAAGATGGCACATTAAAATGTAACCACTGCGCTCAATCCCACTGACCTTCAGCGGAGTGTTTTTGGCTTCGGGAAATTCTCTTTCATCCAGGCGCTCCCAGCGCTGCAGGAACTGCTGGACGATGGTGCTGTCCGGGTTGATGATCTGGAAGCTTGTGATGTTGGCTCCGCCAGAAATGACCCTGTCCAGGCTCACGTTGGAGAACCCCTGAGAGCAGAGGACCATTAGTAGCAAAGAACGATAAAAAAAAAAAAAAAAGAAGCATTTAAAAAACGATCGAGCTCGTTTTTTCTTCTTCTCCTTTTCTTTCTCAGCCCTGTTTTCACTGTCAATTCACCAATATGCCACGTGCGTATTTGAGAGACAAAAACGAGTTTAGCCAGTGATAGTTTGACGATACAACTGATTGTGTTTGCATTTCAGTTCACAACACGCGCACTCTCACCAAGTTGGCGAGGATGTAGTGGTACCCTCTGCCGTTCTTTCCCGAGGTCACCACCTAAAGGTCGCGGGAGGAGAGGAGGACACGGTGAGTCGCGCGGGCGGCTCGAAACGCCGGGGACATCTCGGAGCCGCTGAGATTCAGGAAGGACCAAGACCTTGCATTTCATAACACAAGCACGCAAAGAAAAGCAGGCACGGTAGATGGCAGAAAAGGAACGGGGAGGATAAGAAAGACATTTTAAAAGCAAACACTTGCAAGGGCAAGAGGGAGCGAGGAGAAGAATGGCATGCACATTTGCGTGTTTTCTTTTTTTGTTTTTTGTTTTTTTTGTATATGACACACACGTGTGGGCAGAAACTGCGATGACAGTGCTTGTTCCTTTCTATTAACTTCAACATGTGAAATAAGGTCAAGGCTCCGGCATACGTCCCTCCCTCTCCCTCCCTCTCCCTCTCTCTCTGTCTCTCTCTCTCTCTCTCTCCAGCCTGCCTGCGCTCCACGGTCTGTGTCTTCTTGCTTTCATTTTAACTTAATGAAACCCCAAAACGCTGTAGAGCACCTGTCTGCCGGCGGACACGGAGAGAGTTGCACTGATTTCGTTTCAACTTCTCGGCTCTCTGTTGTTTCTCTAACCGTTTCCCCGTGCGCTCGCATCGCCCTCCTCTCCGTAACTGCCTTCCATTCCGACCCTCTACTGCAGTAGTGTGGAGCTTCCAAAGCATGATGTGGGGGTGGATAGTTGTTTGGTATTTATTTATCCCACCCCCCCCCCCCCCCCCCCCCCCCCGCCCCCCGCACCCCCCCCCCGGGTCTTTTCACTTTCTTTCTACACTCGCCCACGGTTTTGGACAACTCAGGCGGTGAAATCATTTATATGGAAAATTCCGATGTGAAAAGTGATGACATATTTAAAGGATTTCCAAAAGACTTTAAATACAGATGAGAAAAAGTCTGGGGAAAAACACAGCGGTGTTGTCATTGGGTGTCGTGTTTTATTTCCAATTTTCTGTCAGTGGTCGCACACTATTTACGCGCAGCCTCGCACCTCTGCTTTCCTTTACACGCGTGCACTTTGAAACCTTCCGCTCACTAATACCTCAGCATCTTGTAATTACATGGTCCTTCATATCTCAAAGGTGAGCCCCCCCCCCCCCCCCCCCCCCCCCCCCCCCCCCCCCCCCCCCCCCCCCCTCCCGCCCCTCGTAGGAAATGCATTATTCTGTCACTGTGTTGCGAGTTTTGAACCTCCACACTGCTGACTTTGAAAGCCCCCCCCCCACACACACACACACACACCCCCACCCCCATCCTGCGTGGCCCTCGCATGCAAACAATTCCTGGGAGCATCGCTCGTCCGCCCATCGTCTCCCGCATTTGCCTCGAAGAAGCTCTTCATTCGCCATTCATCCGTGTGAAACACAGCAAGCACTTAATGAAGCCGCAGTTCCTGGAGAGACTGGCACAGGCTTTGGTTTGTCAGCAGCACACTCTGCCAGGAAGCACAAGCCTTCACTTTTCTCCACAGGAGCGTGGAGGGAAATTCATCAAGCTGCTGGAAAGTAATAAACATCCATATCTCACCGTAGCTACGGAGCACACACATGTAAATAGTCTATTTCATTTCTCAGTCTGTGGGAGAGTAACAGGAACGCGTACAGTTATATTGGATGCACCCTAAGCACTGTAAAGCAAGTTCCTAAATCTTCTTTATTTTTGTTTTTTTTGGTTTAATGCTAAAATCTTTGGCGGGAATGATTTATAGATTTAAAAATATATGTACAGTACCTTCTGAATTTAACCGAGTTGCAAGACAGACTACAGATGAGATTAAGAATAAATTAAGGATACAAGGATAAAAAAAAAAAAAGGCTTAATTCATTCTCTACAGTTTTGTTCTGGTAAATGAGCATTTCTTTTGATTTGCTGTTTTTTTTTTCCTCCTTAGTTATTGGCGCAGTTCTGATAAAAAGAAAACATCTGTGCCAAACAAATATTTTTAGGATCTCGATGCTCCAGTTTCACGGTCCTCTGGGATAATTGTGTTTTTTGTTTTTTTTCTGTGAGTTTGTGAAACCACCAGACACCCAGAGGAGGTCAGGCGCTAATGTCACCGCTTTTAGGGGTTTCAAAGAGCAAAGAAGAAAAAAAAAAGGAAATGTAAGAGGAAACGGGCAGATGTGGTTAAACAGACCAGCCTACATATTTAATGCTTATTGAATGGAGACAATAGTCTAGGTGCCCTGTCAACTGGTTTCTACAGTTACTGTTTTCATCTAGCGACAGTCCACAGTCTTGTGCATTTGAAAAGAGAGAGCCATAACACTGCTACTGCTTTGGAAGTTTGGATATAAAACGAGAAAAATGCACTCAATGGGTTTCTCCTCCACCAAAGGTACACAAAACGTGCAGATTGAAAAAAAAAAAAAGTGCGTTTGCTCACAACAAGGCAAGGATTGAACGGATTGAGCGGTTAGAAAATAGGTCTTTTGGCCTCTTTCGCTCTCGTTTCAATCTTAAAATATGAAGCCACGGGAGATGGCTGGCTCAGCTTAGCAAAATAACTTTGCCCGCATACCGTAACGTTTGGGGCCAGGTTACTGACAATTCTGTAACGAGCTAAGGCTTTGAGATGGATTGCGAGCCAGACTATCTCTTGGCCGGGAGCGATGAATTCCTAAAAGTAAAAAAAAAAAAAAAAAAAAACCTTTGCAGAAGTCTCCAGGATGAAGTTGTTGTTTGTTAAATTTCAGTTTTTGTACAAATCAAACAAAGGGGACATCTGTTTACTTGTATACTATGCAAAGTAAGTCGCCTTCAGGCGGTTGCGCTACTCAGGATCCAGACACCTGCTTACCCCATTGGTATTCGCCTCTTTGTCGACGATATAAGAAGAAATAAGGGGTAATCTCTTTGTGCCGCGGCGGATACAAACTATAAGAGACAGACAGGGAAAGAGGCAGAGCGGTTGTCTCGGCTCCCAATTATCTTTGTTTGTTTTGCCGCCGCCGTCCCGTCTGGATGAGCAGGTCTGCGCTGTGCTGTCTAATGCCGGACTGAGCCCGAGCCGCAGCACCACCACGCTAAATATTTCCCTCGGGAGTAGAGTCTAATTAAACGGACTGGAGCCCCCAGTCCTATGCGGAGCCGGGCGTCTGCCCCGAGTGGCTTCAAGAGGATTCCACGTTCTGCCCACGGACGGAGGCTTCCCTTTGTTACAGCGATTTGTCGTCAGCCTCTTTTTTTTTTTTTTATTATCCGGAAACGGAAGGGATAACGCGAGGTTGAAAACCGTGCCTTTTCCACCGCGAAGATTATTATTGTCGTTGATCTACTCAAAGCCGGGCGAATGTAAGGAGGGATTTGAATGTCACAGAGGTGCATTCCAGGAAGAGAATACCGCAAGGGAACGTCAGGGCCGCGTATCAAGCAAAAATATTGCTCCAAAGACGCACTTTAAAACCTACTGTTCACCCATCCCCGACACAAAGCCGAGGCCTTGAAAGCAAGGTCGTCGTGCCACACGAGCAAACTTCCGTGTGCACATTCTACCAGGGGTCTCCACCCTTTTTCAGGCCAAGGACCCCCAAACGGATGTAGCAGAGACCCCCCTACTATATATAAAACTGTGTTTTATATTAAACTTGGCCGAGTGCCATGTATAATCATAGCGACCCTGTTATTGTACATTCCATACACAGCTATGCAATTAATACCCAGATTCATAAATTCATGTTTGGTTTGAAAAAAAACTAAAAAATATATATATATAAAAAAATAAATAACATATATTCCGCAGAACCCTGCGGCGCCCCTAGGGGTACCCTTCAGCATTATACTATATGAAAAAAGACTTTCAACAATAAAAACTTCTTAAAGGCAGTTTGTTTGTTTTTGACGCAAAGGCTGTGAAAAGTCCGACGGGAGAAGCGGCCGATTCGTAGTGTTTGCAGTAGCCATCAGCAACACACTTCTTAACATCCCACAGTCTTCTTATGGAATGCCAATTTCCGCGGGAGAAAAAAAAAAAGTGTATGAATTTGGAATGTTTTTCCCTATCTTGGTCGCAGCTGCCAACTCTCGGTGCGCCCGTGTGTTTGATGCAGTTTTCTTTTCGTGGCGGTTGCTTTCAACTCGGACTGCTCTTGGGTCTCCTTTTGCGGACGGCTGGGCTACGAAGCGCGCCGCACCAAGACGTCCTTCAGAGCCGATGGTTTTTTTTCTTCTCCAGGAGCCACGTTGGCTTTTTGGGTTGTCGAAGTTACAGAAGAGCGCATGGGCCCATGCAGTTGTTTCGGTGTTATGGAGGTTTATATATGTAGGGTGCGGCACCATCACGTCTTCACTTGCGATACGATAATATATTCTCTTTTTTTCGGATTGTATGTGAATGTCACCAGCCGTCTCCTGATAACGCAAATAAGGTCCCTGATACGAATATTTGAATAACCCCTTTTTCTTTGTTGGCTTTCGACAAAAAGACCACCTCACGTTCAAGGCCCATGGAGTGTCAATCTTATCGACTTACATTTCCAACCAGCAAAGTCAAAATTGGAACTCGCGCCCGCACTGCAGCCTCAGTCGCGCTCTATATTTAGAGCTCATTAGCTACCGATGCTGACAGGTTGGTTTTCGACTACGTGGTGGGGGGGGAAAAAAAAACAAAAAAAAAACAACCCCTCAAAGAAAATATTCGCGCATGCGGAGAAAATAAATCTGATGTTATACCGAGAAAGAGGGAACGCCAACACAAAGCTGCACAACAAAACTGCAATTCACGTAGGGCATTGAATAACAGCCGCACAGATGTAACCCGAATAATCCCATTACGGCATCGTGTTTTACTATGGCTGTGGAATTCTAGGGCACCTCTGGGTATTCAGCCATTCTCACATTTCCTCTCCGCAGCAGGAGACCGGGAGACTCACACTCTCGCTCAATTCCCACGAGCTTCCTGCCCTTTCGGCCCCCCCCTTTTTTTTTTTTCTTCCCTTCCCTCTAACTCCGTCTGCCTGTTCACTGAGCGAGCGGTGGCGGGTCCTCTCCGGCAGCTATTATAAATCCACTGTGCTTCTTTTATTGATGAGAGGCCTTGGTGGAGTCTTATCGCTTCCGTCTTTACATTACGGACGGGATGAGCTGGCCGATATTCTTTTTTGCGAAAGGCGGTGAGAGAGAGAAAAAAATGAATAAATCCCACAGCACATTGATCCACAAACAAAGGCTGTAACAACCGAAACGAGCCCGATGACAAAAAAAAGCAATTAGCTCGAATTAAATGACAGATGCCTGCGCGTGGGTTCATTAGTAATGCCCTGGGTAGCCACGAGACCCTGAATGCAACAGATTGAACAATTATTCCCGGCGACGACGGTCCGCTAATGGCGCCCGGCCGCGATCAAAAGATAAATCATGTGCGGAACGCTCGCTTCCTCGTCGCCCGAGTGATCTCGTTGTGTTTGCTCCCTCCTGACATTGTGAGAGATCTTCCCTCAGGCTAGGAGGGTAGGCTATTTATAGTAGGCTCATTGTTGTGTTGCTGTTATGGGACAGTGTGTCCTACTTACACTGGGAGCTGATATTACATTAAAGCAAGTGTTGATGTCACAGCTTCTCGGGGGGGGGGGGGGGGGGGGGGGGGGGGGGGGAGATGGGGGACGTAGGCATGTCTTGCCACTCCGACGCATCTGGAGAGGCACTTTTGTGACACGCCCCGCCAACGAGGCCACCAGTCACATTAATCCGCCACGGTGGAGAGAATATGATCGGATCAGCCGGGCGCGACGCCGAGTGACCAGCATTGTCTGATTAGATAACTCGAATCTAATGCAGGGGGGCACTTGAGCACATTGGAGGAAGTCCTCTCCGTTGCCACGAATGGGGAAAAAAAAAAAAAAAGCTAAATTCTCTCAATGGAAAAAAAAGACATATCCAGGCTGTCAGCACACCCCCCCCCCCCCCCCGTATTGGAGGAAATGAAGACAGATCAGCAGTGAAGGTCAGGATAAACCCCGTAAGGCCGACAATAATGAAGGTGGTTACGTGGAAAATAATGAATAAATAATAATAATCTCAGCGGAGACGAGATGGTGAAGACGCGCCGCGGATTGGCGGTTCAAATGAGCTCACACGAGCGCATTGGAACCGACTCATTTTTTTTTTTTACCATCCACCCTGACCTCTACCCGAAACACGTCCCGAACACCGCGGCGGTCCTTCCCACCTGTTCCCTCCGTCAGATAATTAGTCCTCTGTGTCTTCCCCGCCCCTTTTAAATGGCACAGCGCTGTGTTATATTCCAATGTGCCTCTGATTTCTCCGCTCCTCCCGGCTTAATCTGGATCTCTGCCTGCTCCCATCTGCACCTGTCCTCCCCGTTTACGATTCCCGGCCCCGTCTCACCTCCCTCTAAGAATTTCCATTTGGACTTCATTAAACGCCGCCCTCCGGCATGTGCATTTGGGTCCAGTGTCCTGTGCTCCTGTGACCTTGCTGGAACCAGTTGTGACAACAATGTGGCACAACGGCAACTTTGCTCCCAGGAGAGGCGGCTTCCGACTTGTACGGCAACCCAGGAACGCTGAAGTCTAGCGTTAACACATCCTCGGTAACGTACGCCGTGTGAGATTTGGCTGCTCGGATGAAAAGTCAGTCCATTTGTTGGGAAACAAGTGCAGTACATCCCTGGACTCTGGGCCAAACTGCGCAAATCTCGAGAACCACTTCAAAATTGTTGTTGCGAGACAAAGCGTGGCCACATCTGCAACCTATCAAACGTCTACTCCTTCAGAAAAACAATAATGCCTTTCTGAGTGTGCAAGCTAAGCCCCACTTAAGCCTCATTTAATATGTTTTGGGGGATTTATTAATTTATTTCCTGTCCGAGGCGCATTGGCACACACTGAACGCGAATCAAGGCTCAGGTGGGAAAAGTGCGAGCCGACGATCACCTAGGAAACAAGGGTGAGGAGGCCGCTTAATTCCTGCACACAAAATGAAGCCCAGGTGACCCCCAAACAATGTGTGCGCCAAAAAGAAACGGCGACCAAAAAAACAAAAAAAAACAAGCCTTCGTTGAATGTACCCGTCTTGCTCGTTTGAACACGTTATTTTTTAAATGAGAATGTGGGCATCTGAGGCGATTACGCGGCGCACTCCAAGTGCTTAGAGTCTTACACACACACACACACACAAACAAAAAAAATCTATTGTAAGTAAGCCAGGAGGGTGCCTTGTTTCATCAAATGTGTAAATAAATGGAGAAATTCATTCAACGGGGGGAAAAAAAAAGCAGATAGTGTGTGTTCTTTAGTGCAACAAAACATGCTCAGGCATGAGGCTGAAAAAAAAAAAGGTATTTGGGAAACGAGGGCGTGCACGTGTGTGTCTGCCGGCTCTGTACCTGCTCCAGTATGGAGTTGATCCTGTCCACCTCGCAGTCGATGAGGAAGCGTTTCTCCTGCCGTCGGTCCATCTCCTCAATGATGCGTCTGTACTCCACGGGGTCCACGATGTTCCCCACCGAGCGGGCCGTCACCTGCCAATTATTGGCTACCGCCGACTCCATGATGGCCTGAAGGATGGCGAACCCTGGCGGGGCAGGAGAAGCAGAAGTTCATCACACAGTCGCCTTTCTGGAGCCCAGATGACATGTCGGTAGTGTCAGAAACATAATTATATCTTTTTATTTTCCAAATATTATCCATACGGGACACAGGATGCCCAAGATGCACTGTTGAATCTTTTACCTGCCGGTGAGGCAAGAGCTACCAGCACTTCCGCTACTCCTGAATATCTGTCTAGAGAAGGTATCAGTGGAAAGAGAAAATGTCCACAGCAAGTAAACAAGGCATTCCACCGTATGACACCGAACATACTCGGGTGCTTTCAAAATGCTACAGATCTGATCTGCATTTTAGTGAGCGTTAGGTAAACAGTCTGGAGACGAAATATGAATAATATCAATAATTACAGGGAAAAAAATATATATATATATATATTTTCAACTGAGACAGACATTGAACCTGAACATAGAGCCTATCGAGGGCAATGTTCCAGGTCATCGGAACATGAGTCACAACGCGAGCAGTTCACAAGGTAAAAGTAGGCGCGTGTGTATATACTGTGTGTGTGTGTGTGTCTAGATGTGTATAAGAGACAGGCGTTAACACATCCACACTCGTGGGGTCAGCACGACCACAGACTGCTCGATTCACCTACAAGGGTTAAGGTATTTATAACAAAAATAGAGGAGAGGTCCCAGAGCATCGTTGGCGTCTCGCGCCGTCCCCGCAGCGTGTCACAGGAGGTCACCGCAGTTTTCTCTTTCGTGCCTCAACGAGCAATATCGGGTACAACAAAACGACAGCTCTAAGAATTCATGGCCAGCGGTCATGACCGGCCACGAAGGCAGTTTCCAATCCAGCCAAAAAGACAGATGTAACTGTAAGCTTAACATGAAAATGTTGTGGGCATACACATGTACAACGTTCAATATATTAAAAGGTAAACTCTCGCCACGCTGGATGTGTTCCAGGGACACATAATCTCTCCAGCTGAGCTACTTGAAGCTTTTATTGAGCAGATTCCACACAAAAAAAAATCAAAAAAAAGTTATTGCGAGGATAAATAGTGACACATGCATAGACATACTGTACATACACACCCACACACATGCACTCACACAAACACAGACAAGCACACCAAGCTCAATTCTGTTCCGACGTGTCACTTTGCCAAAAGGTTTATGTGACGCGGCGCGTTCAGGCTCCACATTTGAATGACTTATCCATCTTCATTTTGAATTGCTAACGTTAACATATACCTTTCACGGTCTGATTAAAACTTTCTCCCTCATGATAAACTGCAACTGAGTGACAATGATAATGTCAATGTATTACAACACCAGATTCAGCATGTACCATATACACACAGTATTAATACGGCAGTCGTTGTTCTAAACTTAAACTATGCCACACATTACACATTATTTATGCCAATACATTATTCACTTGTATTGATTCTCGTGAGTAGAAGGCACATGATCATTATAAACGCAGTGTTCGGTTGATTGACCTGCGCCAGTAAATGGGTCACTACCACAGGCATGCAGCCATGTTGCCTATTTACAGGGATCAATCTCTTGTCAAGCATCGTGCTGCCTCTGCGCCGACAGCGGAAAGCAGCCGAAAAACTTTGCGTCTCATCTCGTGGAATTCTGTGAATATGTTTGCAGCTCACAATGAATCCAGTTCATTGCACATTGTGAAGCACAGACGAGGACAAAGTGCAGCAAAAACAAAGACGCATCTAGCGCTCAATGCCCGTTGCCTGAAAAAAACCTCATAAATGACTAAATTTCTATTATGGGGTGGAACGGTGCACAAAGTGAGCCTGCTGAGCGAGGGTGGAAATGCGTGGTGGCAGAGGCTCATTATGTGCTGTATTAGGTCGAATGGACGGAGAAAAGCAGTGCTGACTTTTCTAGTCCAAACACCACAGCCGCACTAGATGAGCAGAGGCAACATCAAGAGCTGCGTTAGTCAGCCTTTTCCCGCGTGGAGCCGGGGCAAAGTCGCTGATTCCGAAAATAATAGATATTATTCCGAGCGCCGAGTAAGCCGCTGCAGAGAATGTGTTCATGCAAATGCAAGTGGGTATATGGAGCCTCTCTTCCAGAAACGGGCATTGCGCCGGCTAAATGGTCCTCACTCCGTATCACAGTCAACTGATGCACAACCTCCCTGCAGCACAGAGCAGACTGCACTTCACTACCCGGGCTCCTTCAGCCATTCCCATGCACTCTGGATGTATGCCCGATCGACTTAGGTGGAGATGTTTGGTCAAGTCAATGCACATTCATTTCCGCTTTGGACGAGGTCACACGGCTACCCGTGCATTATTAAGGTAGAATTATTATAGCGGGGGGGGGGGGGGGGGTGACACGGGGGGGGGGGGGGGGGATCACTGCTGACTTGCTAGTTCCTTGGACAAAACGGTTGGACATAACAACCCTGCCATTGAGAGATTTATCGCTGTAAAGAGTTCAAAACAATACCGGAGCATTCCAATATTCAGGATCGGACAAGTGGACCCGAATAAAAACAACTATGTAGAGCTGCATTGGTTTAAAACCGGTGATGCTTAAGTAAAAAAATAATAAATTCAATCATTAGATTGGATTAGATTGTGTCTCCAAATAATCCAGATTTTTAAAAAAGAAACATGAAACTTCCTGTGTCAATCCAAGCGGACCTGAGCAGCTGACAGATGTGTGATCAGAAATATGAAATAAATAAATAAACCCCTGCATCCACAGCAGAGAGAACTGTGTGTTCCCTCGTAACCGTTATATTTATGGACACGCGAGCTGACATGTTCACAGTAGAGCTCCCTTTAAGTATTCAGCGCACGGTGACTTGGCTGACATGTCCACCCTCCACTCCCCTGCTGGTGACCTTCACAGTGAAGGGGCCTGGCAAACAGCTCTCCGATCAGGTACGGCCTTTTTAAAAGACAAGTGGCTCTCGCCGGGTGCCGTCGCGTTGGCCACTCGGGAGTCTGGAGAGGCGGAGGAGACGTGGGCCCGCGCGTCCGACACCGAGGAAGGTCGGGGGAGGAAACGGAACGTGGGTGTCAGCTCGACTGTCCCGCCCCCGCGAGTGCGAGGAGTGTGATCACAGGCAGGGCGCCGCGGAGCTGACCTCAGTCCGGGCGCAACTCTGGTACAGGCACAGGCTCAAGCATGTCGGATAATTATTATTATTTATTTATTTATTTATTTTTTCGAAACAAGACACAGTGTATCTCTGGCGGCAGAGGGGAAACCAAAAGGCAGAGGCTCCCCCCCCCCAGTACAGTGACACACAGCACTGAGCCCAATAAGCTGCAACACGCATGACATTTTGAAATATGTTGCTTGAGAAAAAAAATGATTGGGGGGGGGGGGGGGGGGGTTTACAACAGGGTGGGGGGGGGGGGGGGTGGGATTTACAAATGATTCCCGCGAGGGTTTCTGTGTTGTTAATTCATCTGACACTAAACTAAGCTGGATGTCGTGGCTTCAGACGTCGGCGTGACATTGAGGACATAAGTGGTTTCAGAATGTCTAGAACAGAAGCAAGGAACTGAATGTGACATTCCGTCTGCTCAGACTTCGGCGGGAAAATGGGAAATCTGCATGTCAGAGGGCACCCCGGGTCTCAGGGTGGATATTACCACTGACGTGATTTATCAGTCGGTGCGCAAATGACAAAGTCTCGTGGTCAAAGAGTCTCGGCTGACTTTGTAAACAGATGGCATGCCTTACAGCAGCCGGCAGGCAGGCAGGGCAACCTTCAAGGGCATTTTGCAGAGTCAATTATTCGGCCCCATCCTGAAAAATATTACATAGGGAGGAAACGGAACGTGGGTGTCAGCTCGACTGTCCCGCCCCCGCAAGTGCGAGGAGTGTGATCACAGGCAGGGCGCCGCGGAGCTGACCTCAGTCCGGGCGCAACTCTGGTACAGGCACAGGCTCAAGCATGTCGGATTATTATTATTATGATGATTTGTTTTTTTTTTTTTTTTCGGAACA